>CACRXP010000146.1:520825-537327 GCA_902702965.1 Spirometra erinaceieuropaei
CCTTGTTTAGGTGAGGATTTCGATGTTGTTTTTGAACACAGCAGACGAGTAACAGCCCCTGCTTTAACTTAAGTGACGATCCAATGCAAATTCACTGTTAGATGCGACACTTTGCAGTTAATGGGACTATGCGTACGCATCCGAAATACCACGTCCCCTGGTCGTCTGACTAAAGCTGCATTCTTGAGGATTCTGGGCAGAAGCTACTGCCCTCTTTCATTTGTACAGGCCGCTGGTTAAGAGCAGCTCTATACGACTGTCACATTGCTGATGGCACGGAAATTTTGGGCCACATCTCGTCCAAAAGTACCTCATCTAAGTTATCTCCTGGAGTATTGAGAAGCATCTCCCAGTATGTGTACAAATTTTGACCGAACGCACGAACATTGATAGGCATGATTTAGCGTGCTCATGCTGAAGATGCCAACCGAAACTGCATCACGTTTATTCAAGCAGACGGTTTGAAAAGCTCCTTGCCTGTAAATTTTTTAAACAGATAGTGTAACGTTTTTAAATTTACTTCTCTTATCCTAAGCCGCTGTTCATCTTCTGACCAGTAACTTGGACAGCCTACAATAAATTCAGCTTCATTGACAAAGTGTCCAGCTTCATGTGAAATTGATCAATCCCCGTCATGCCATCATCTGCCAAAGCCAATCCTTCACTGAAATTTGTTCGGGTACGTCGAATTCCTCTTCATTTAGGTATGGTAAGAATTTTAAACCATCTCTCGTCTTCGATTAGGCTAATAAGCCAGAAGTGGCCATTCCACTCTCCCTTGTCTTTTTCGGTAATATCATTCTGCCTATATATCATGCGCCGCTGTGCGGCTGCTGGTTGGGCTCGAGAGCGAGAGTCCATAAGGCACAACGGAACGAGTGAGTTCCGTAGGAACGATTGGTGAGCGCCCCCTACCATTGTTTATTCCCGATCGAAAACCGACAGGACAACGGTCCCGTGGCCCTGTGGTTAGAGGCGTGGACGTCTAAAAAACAGGTCGCGAGTTCGAATCTCGGGTGTGCCACACTTAGGGGTTGGGTATGACTGGCTGACGACGGCTAATAAGCCAGAAATGGTCATTCCAGTCTCCCTTGTCCTTTTCGGTAATATAATTCTGCCTATATATCATGCGCCGCTGTGCGGCTGCTGGTTGGGCTCGAGAGCGAGAGTCCATAAGGCACAACGGAACGAGTGAGTTCCGTAGGAACGATTGGTTAACGCCCACTACCATTGTTTATTCCCGGTCGAAAACCGACAGGACAACGGTCCCGTGGCCCTGTGGTTAGAGGCGTGGACGTCTAACAAACAGGTCGCGAGTTCGAATCTCGGGTGTGCCACACTTAGGGGTTGGGTATGACTGGCTGACGACGGCTAATAAGCCAGAAATGGTCATTCCAGTCTCCCTTGTCTTTGTCGGTAATATCATTCTACATATTGTTATTTAGTCTTCGGGCAAGTTGGTCAGAAATTAACTCAAAAATTCACGGAAAGAGCCCGATTGTAAAGTATATCTTCATGCCTGTTCCCCATTCTCACTTCCCCGTGGCGATCTCACTTTACTACAGTAGGTGCAGTCTCGTCAAACCGAATAATAGGTTTCGTATGTAAGTAGCTCCCAAATTACCTAATCCATCGATTAAAGTTTGCAAACGTCTAGCTCTAGCGTGCCGATTTTCCACTTGATGACCCTCGCTAATCCTAGGTTTCCTTGATTTTTCCTTCTACATTCATGCTTAGCCCTCAGTCATCAGGTTAACTACCCTCCGGCAACCTGTTCGACATCATACATACTTATGTCGACCTCATATTAGTCAGTTTTTCCGAAATGGTTTTAAGTAGAAGTTTAAATCCTGGATTTTCATGGTCAAAATTGCGCGACCTCCTTGAATGTGATACGAACTGCATACAAACGAAGATCAAAATTTCAGATCTTCTCTGTTCGGAGTTGAAGTTAACTTGGCAGATGATAACTGCCAAATCGAATGTGACAACTTTAATTTCGCTGACTGTAGAAGTTAGACTCTTGGCCATTTCGTCAAAATCATTTGCAACATTTGCGTAGAAGATTTGCTCGAAATGAAGTTGGTAATAAACTGACCAGAGGGGGCTTTAAACGGGCGGCTTCTCTCTTCTGCTCCAACCATCCGCATTCTGTCAACCCCTTTTTCTTATTGAAAAAAGCCTTGATCTATATATAGAAAGATTCCGGTAAAGACAAGAGAGATTAGTGTGATCTTTTCTTGCTTATTAATCGCTGTCCGCCTGCTTTATCCACTCTTATCTGTGGGGGACGCCTGAAACTTGAATAGGGGTCTATTTGGTTGCTGAACGTCAGTAAATCCAACGTGCTAACCAGTAATCCATGCTCTCGTTGCGTTGCCTCTTTTGATCGGGTATATTGACGGGAATTCGAACTGCAAGCACTCACAAACCTAAGACTGAGTACTGCTGACAGACTACGGATAGTAAGACAGAAGTGGCTATTGCAGCTCCAGTTGTTTTTACGGGTACCATTTAAACTACATATTCTACTAACCACTGCCCGACAGTTTGCGAGAGCTCTAGATTTAGCTCAGAGACACAACCTACCGGCACGTTCCATAACCTTATCGGTTAGTGCCCTCTCCGTACCAAAGCCTCCTTCCTACTGACGACCTTTAGGCCCAGATACAGCACAACCTCTTGAACGCGGTCCATGAACAATGTCTGATAACTGATCACCCTCGCGACTGTTTGCGAACTATGCACATTCATACGTATAATATTAGTAGAATAGGATTTCTGGAAAGGCCGGTATCTGGTTTTTCGTGCTTAGGTGCACTACCCAAACGTTCGTTGTTCTACACCAACCTAACCCAACGCCCTTCGTATTTGTACACGTTATTCTAAATTCCTCCAAATCACGCCAGTTTCCACCTGCGATTTGAGGTACTTCGGCTACTCACATTTCTCAAGGGTTCAGTGCATTTACCTCTCACTCCGTCCTCTCACGGCACCTGGTCATATATCCTCCGCTGATGGCCCAGTTGTCAGCCTTAATTATGTTGCTGCCATCGAAGATGGTGGCGATCTGCTCTTTAAGGTAATCAAGTTGCGTCTCAGCAGAGTGGTCAGGCGATTGTCTTCTACTCAGGTGTCTGCGCAGTACATTTGCTGTCAGCGATCCCTATTCGGTTGTTACTCGCTTTCAAAATATTCCCCGATCGCAGGACTTTGAGCGATTGTTTAATATGATCGACGAACGTGCCCATTCAATTCTACGCATGCCTGGGTAAATGAGTCCTCGACCCTCAGTTGGGCAGGTTTGTTATTGTTTGCCCCCTAATCATTATGGTTATACTGAACTTTCTGAAAAGTGCTTACGGCATTAGGCGTGTCATCCGCACAATTTTTTCTGCTACAAATGTTTCTGATTTCATCCTCATTTGTACATCAATCCGCTGTTGCTGCAGGACTGTAAGGCGCTCTACTAATCGAGTTCTCCAAGCTGCGGCCCACTCACTTCATTGACGGCGTTATTTCCGCGGCGCCCCCCATCGACACCCTGCACACCAGAAATCCCTTAGTCAATCTGTCGTCCGAGTTTTGATATTGTTGGAGGGCAAGATTTAAAAGCCCTGGAGAGGTGGGTTCTACTTTTGAGGTTATTGGGGCTGTCGGAAAAAAGTGTTCGAAGCACCATGACAGTAAAATAGGCGGACAGATTGAAGACATCGTTGCTTTTCAATTTCCACAGAAATTGACTACTAACTTGGGGTAGATCAGTTTATTCAAGGTCTATAGGCTCAGACCGAGATTTTTTATGTTTAAATATTTGAGCCTAAGTATATCAGTCACCTCGGGTAACCCCGTACTATTCATTAACGGCCGACAGGCAGCTAGTAGTATATGGTGGGGTAAGGTGATACCATGCTAACATCCCAGCTACTAACCAAAAGCTCATACACGCGCGTTTCGTCGATATCCTGCCGCTGCATGGCGCAGGTGCGAGGGTTTCGACTCGTCAGTGTGTCCTCCAGCATTCTCCGGCTGTTTTCTGGTAGATACTCCAATTTAGGAATTGTGGCTTTTTAATTTCCTCAGAAATTAACTACGAACTTGGCGTAGATCAGTTTATTCAAAGGTCATTAGTTTCAGACCGAGATTTGTTATGCACAAATACTTGAGCCGAAGTCTATCAGCCAAAGCTGGTAACCGCGTAATATTCATTAACTGCCGACAGGCAGCTAGTAGTATATTTTATGGTAAGGGGCTTCCATACTAACAGCCCACATACTAGCCTGTAGACCTTGGATACACTGATTTACGCCAAGTTAGTAGTTCATTTCTGAGACGATTAAAAAGCGGCAATTTCTAAATTGAAGTATCTACCAGAAAATAGACGGGGAATGCTAGGGGACCCACTGACAAGTCAAGCTCGTAGTTGATTTCTGAGGAAATTAAAAAGCGACAATTTCCAAATTGGACTATCTACCAGAAATAGACAGGGGATGTTGGGCGACCCACTGGCGAGTCGAAATCCTCGCAGCTGTGCCATGCAGCGGCAGAATATCGGCGGAACGCGCGTGTTTGGGCTTTTGGCTAGTAGTTGGACTGTTAGTATGGCATCACCCAACCCTAAAGATTGTAGACAACACGTCTTGAATTTGAAATCCGCATGAATTCTTAGATGTCAACTTAAATCGCTGTTGTGCTGTCCTAGAGGGGTGTCAGAATTCGTGTGATACTTTGAATGCCGGGTTCGATAGGATGTTAGACACAAATCGTTCCTTATCAAATGGAATAGCTCAGTAACCGCTAGATTAACAGTTAGGAGGGTTGATGGCATCTTGACCAAAACAGAATAAGAAACACCGACGGTATAAGAAAGCGCATGAAGCAGAGGCCTTAGGAAGTCCTGTCTTTTAGTTGAACGAGGAAAATTGTAAGCAGACTGTAGAAAGTGAGGAGGAGAACGCGTACCGACAATTTTCCGGATAGGGGCTTGACGGGGAAGAATACACGCTGGCGTCCACTGGAATGCATCTGCCAAAGAAAACTTCAACTTGGAAGGACAGGAAGGGAAGACATTCGGTTAGAAAGGTGTCAGCAGACAAGTTGTTTTCAGATAGCGAGACAACCGAATAAGTTTGTGATTATTTAGCAGAAAGCCGTTGTCTAGTGACCATGGTCAGGTATGATCAAATCCTCTCGTTAGGAGACTCAATGCGTCACAGATTTAACGTCGTACATTGAATGCATTGACTATTGGTGGACCATCAACCTGGGAATTTCAGTGGAAGATGAGAGCGAGTGAGCAGCTTGAGTGCTGCCTATAAACGTCCTCGTTATTGCTTTTGCCGGCTTGAATAACTTGAGTTCGAAAGGTGGATTTCTCTGCAAGCCAAGAAACAGCTCAGCAAGGAGGACTGGACAGGTGCCTGATTTGGCAACTTCAACAACACGTAGATTTTTGTTTTTCCTTCCTTCGTTTGCCATCCAGTCGTGATGCTTGGCGAAGGTCTTTCTATCTGTCTTCTGATTATTCAGGTTGGTGAGGTGCTGGACTGTGTCGTAGGTCAGTGGTCGCCCGCGTCAGAGTACCGGGACTCTGTTATTTCTCAGGCAGATTTGCTTTCAAGGAAGATGAACGCGCGATCACTGGGACAGTACGTGCGTTAGTCTGAGCTTTCGGTCTCGTACAGTAGGACATCGCCAAAGACTATTCGAATGAGGCGTCAAATGGGCAGTTTTATAGTTAAGCAAGGAAGTGGGGATGAGAGTGCAGGGGGTTGTGTTCACGATAAGGCTCAGTCCACGCCGCCTCGTGAAGTTAACTTCGTGGCATTCCTACAGGGTGTAAGTAGCAACCTGGGACAGCGGGTCTCTTCTCCAGACTGTCCGTTTATGCTCCTTTATTCACGAACTAAGCCATCGTCCGATCTGTTCTGTGTAATTACGGGGACAGCCCCGGCATGGGATCCGATAAAGGACAGCAGATTGTTCTCCTACGTCTAGTAGATCCTTTATTTGCATGATTTTGTTGCCCATGGTCGCTGTCGGACGGTGAGCGATACCCTCGACGAGGTCTCCAGCGACACGTCTCGTTGCTTCGGACACATTCGTTATATGTGGACGAGGGTGCCAGAGTGTTGGCAGCTTTCCGGCGTTTGTTCACCGAAGGTGGGTGCGGAGGCAGCGGCCGACAAAGCTGTTTGGGTATCCATCTCTTGCGAGTTGGTCCCGAAGATGCCGTAGATTTGCTTTCGACTAGCCCTTATTCTCGTGATTGTTTTCGGGTAGTTGATATCGATTCACAGGTTTTCGCATGGAGATGTGAGAGGACAAATTCCTTTTCAATTATAGCTCATATTTGGGCTTGCACTTCGCCAGTAATCTGTCAACTAGGTGGCAACAGCGGAACAGATCATTAACGCCGTAGGTTGTTGGTGATCGATGAAGATAGAAGTCTACATTGAGTGAGATAGCAGTGTGCAACAACTATGAGCGATTGGAGGAAAGTAAAGCCGGAAGATGGTGCCCGCGAGGGGTCATTGCAGTGTGTTTCAAGTTCACAGTTCTGGCACCCCGTTCAGACGGATTATCGCACTCAAATGCACGTTCACTTATGGACTGACTAAACGAATCTTCGAAAAATTTAAGAAACCTGCGCGGCTTTGGAGCACCACCACGTCTTTAGCGGAGAGACATGAGGGGGTGGGTGTAACTGGCTTTAGACGAAAGGACCAGGTTTTATGCCGCTTCCTTTCATCCTTACACAATTTTTTCAGAAGCGTTGTCACCCACCTGATCGAGAATGCGATTTATAGAAAGGATCCTTCTTCAAAGGGTATCCTTCGTGGCCAGATTAGGTCCGTGATAAGTCCTGAGAGCTCGGTCTGAATCTCCAGTCTCTGCCTGCGTGTTGGAGAAGGTTTCATACACAATAAAACTTGCAATTTCAATTTCTACAAGCCATACATATTTAAGACCTACGTAGGTAAAACCGCGAAGGAAACACGACCGCTGGGACAAGAGTTTTATTGGCCTGACGTTTCGGATTCCTGCTCGAACCCATCATCAGAGACAAAAGAAGATACGAGTGTTTCATGCACAAGGGGCTGCAGTATTTATAGGATGCTGTCGCCATGCTAACGCGGCTCCATCCTTCACCACGGATGGTTGCACTTGGTGTGATGATTGTTTGATGGCCGATATTCGCGTCGTTAATTGCTGCCATTTCATCAGGTGCGTTGGATGTTGGTGTGATGATTGCTCGACCATCTGACCCACCGACCCTGACGTTAGGAACAGTGTTCACCTATGCGCTCCCTGTGTGGCTAATTACTCCGCCTAGGCGAATTCTCAGTACGGAATATGGAAGGGGAAGGTCGTTGCACTTGCTGACGGACTGGGGGCCAGTGAACCATGACTTAAACGTCTCCCGGCTCACGCGGTTGTCACCTCTAGCTAGGATTTCGGCCTCGTCGAATTTGAATGTATGGCTGGATCTCGTCGGACAAACCGCAACTTGAGAGCTGATGTCATTTCTCCGCACCGCTGCAACGTGTTCGGCCATTCGCGTTCGGAGCTGTCTTCCGGTTTCTCCGACGTAGTCGCCTTTTCTACAACTGCGCAAAATCCGACAAACGACTTCAGACGTTTCTTGCCGTCCCTCTGACACACGTGATGAAATTGCAGCAATGAAGTACGCGAATGTCGGCTATCTAACAGTCATCACACCGAGTGAAACGACCCCTGATGAAGGGGGGGGGGGTGAGGGAGCCGTGAATACTCATAGGTATGCGGTAGCATGGCGACTGCATCCTATGTATACTGCAGCCCCTTGTTCAGGAACCACCCGTATGTGCTATTATCTCTCATGATGCATTCGGGCAGGAATCCGAAACGTCAGGCGAATAAAGCCCTTGTCCCAGCGATCGTGTCTCTTTATTCACGAGAGCAAATCTGTTTAAGACTCGGTCCTAAAGTTGATAAGTTAATCCGGAAGGATTTGTTTTACGTTTTCGCATTAATTTCTGGGGGAATTAAGGGGTCGGAAATTTAAAATCTGGAATATATTACCAAGAAGAGTCTTGGGTGGAACACTGGGGGACTGAGCAATGAACCGAACCTGTTGCATCTGCGTCACACGGCTGTAGAACATCAGCAAAACATGTCTTAACTTCTAGAAGGTATCTATTTTCTTCAGTATGGTGTATCCTGCAAAACCCTTGTTTAAAAAACTAGGTCATCAAGGAAACATTAGAAGTCGACCTGAAGTCCGTTTTTCCCTAAACCCCGTTTCGGATGGAGGAGGAGAGAAGCAAAGTGCTATCGAAATAGCAGAACAAAGCCGTTTCGGAAGGTGACAAATGCTTCGAAAAACCTATAGTGCTACAAATAGTATGTAAATATTTGCCCCTGGCGTCTCTTAGTTCAAGCAGATACCCCCTCCGCGGTTCCATGAATAAATGCATAAACTGAGAGCACAGTGCTCAACGACCGGAATGTACATACTGGGGTTTCTCTTGGGATATGGCTGTCTGGTGGCGTTCACAGGCCGAAAATAAGAGGGCGATACGTCAGATAAGATCAAGGAAGCGAAATTTGCGCATAGACCTTCATTCCAGTGAACAAGTTTGCGATTTCAGTCAAAAAGAAATACGAATGCATTTTTCACGCATGGAAGAGTTTGCAGGTAATTGTTTTTGGTGCACGACGGCCATAGCACTCTGAATACCTTTTCCCTTGAAATTCTGGTGCCTCATATACTGGCGTACAAAGTCATTCGGCCACGCATTTTAGGAAAACGGTTTGTAGAGGTATTTAATTTCTGCTCAATAACTTGTTTCCTCGGAACGGTGAGCTTTGGCCCAATTCAGAAGGCTGTAGATTTCACTAAGTTTGTGAGATACAGGGTGCTTACTCTCAAAATGTAGGATGACTTCAGGAGATGCCTCTTCGAGACGAACTTGGGGACCAGCTTCAAAAAAAGTTACAATAATAAACTCAGTTTTCCAAAGAATTCCATCGTCCCAAGCAACTGCACAGCTTGAATGGCTGAGGATGAAACCAAAGTATTCAGCGATCGTGAGATTCTATGGTCTACTCATGGTCCATAAACCAGGAACTCCCCTGCGGCTGATTGTTTCTCTAAGAGTCACTCCAACGTTTGGCTTGGCCAAGTGGCTGATCCAGCCTCTGAAATTTCTAACCCAGGGCTCTGAATCCACTCATCCGAAGGATTCATCGAAAGGCTGCAAGGTATTCGACTCACAGATGATGAAGTGATGGTTTCTTTCGAAGTGCTATCACCTTTCACCTCCACCCCACAGCATCTCGCGGTTGAAACTCTTCAAACCTTGTTAGAAGAACATTATAACGAAACGGACAAAAAACTCGAGGTAAAACACCTTATTGATGTCCTGAAGCACCGCTTGAAGACTTTCTTCACCTTTAACGGAGCTGTTTACGAACAAGTTAAAGGTACACCCATGGGGTCACCGTTATCCAGTTTGATTGCTGAGGCAGTGTTACAGCGACTAGAGACACTGGCTTCCGACCACTATTGGCCACAACTGTGGGTACGGTATGTTGATGACATCTTTGTCATCATCAATCGGGGCAAGATTGGGGAATTAACGCAACACCTGCACTCGATCTTCCCAGACATCCAGTTCACGATGGAGGAAGAAAAAGATTGCCGTTTGCCGTTTCTGGACGTACTAGTTCAGAGGAAAGGTGATGGTGAACTAAAATAACGGTTTACCGGAAGGCAACGAATACCTCCCGTATTCTAAGTTTTCTTAGCAACCACCCCTTTCGCACAAACGCAGCTACGCGAGAACACTACTGGCGTGTAGAAACCCATTGCACCGAGCCAGCCCACAAGGAGGCTGAGGTCCAGTTCCTGAGGAAACTCTTCACAACGAACGGCTACCCTGGGAATTTTGTCGAAAAGTGCAGGCGAGAAACTCGGGGAAGAAAACCGAAGGGGCGACCAAAACCTAAATGCTGGCGCGCAGTGCCTTAAATAGCCGGTGTGTCAAAAGAACTCGCTAGACTGATGAGCGAATTTGGGATTGGTGTCGCTCACAGACCTAAAGCAACAATACGCAGGCAGCTCGTGCACCCTAAGGACTCGATTCCTATCAATCAGAAATCGGGGGTCATTTACCGGATAGACTGCAGTTGTGGTCAAGCCAGTTATGTTGGTGAAACTGGCAAACAGGTACGCACGAGATTGCCCAAGCACGATTTGACTGTGAGACGGAAGTATAAACTCTCCTTGGTAGCCGCCCACGCATCCTTGTCAGATCACGGCTTCGACTTTCAGTTTACGAGAATATTGAGCCAGTCGCACGACCGAGTAGCTCGCCTGCTGCAGGAAGCGTGGCAGTCAACCGAGGACTCGAGTAATCGACATATCGATCTGCCAATCGCCCATCAAGCACTGCGTGAACGAATCAGCAGCGCAGCTAGAGGTCATCCCCGATGAGTTGTACAGTTTTTCATTTCTTAATGATGAGCTCGCGTGAGAGTTCGAAACGTCGGCTACATAAACAACTGGTCCCAGCGATTGACTTCCCGTCTTCTTCTATTCAGTTACCTGGGCCGCGCGTGTTCTCCGTTTTTCGGAATATATATAGTAAGTGAATAATTTCAGAAATTACTCAGTGCAGGACATGGAGCTAAGTCTCCGGGACATTACTTTTTAGGGTCAGAGCCGAAATATCAATGAACATTTTAGTCGAAGACAATCGGCTACTGTAGAATAACCACGCAATACCCATTCTACAAACAAGTAATACTACGAGTAGTGTGAAATGTATACATCGAACGTATTATGCCATACTCCGGGCATAGGTAATAACTAAAAGATTCTAAATAGTACCTATGTCGGGAGTACGGTACAATACGTTCGATATATATATATATATAATGGTAGAGGGACGCTCACGTAACGTTCTTACGGAACTCACTCGTTCCGTTGTCCCTTACGGGCTCTCTCGAGCCCAACCAGCAGCCGCGTATATACATATATGTATGAGAGGGGGGACGACAGTGTCTGGGGTGTTAATCTGGCATTTCAGTCTCCCTTGTCTTTTATCGGCAATAACATACTGTCTATATCATGCGTCGCTGTTTAGCTGCTGGTTGGGCTCGAGAGAGCCCGTAAGGCACAACGGAACGAATGAGTTCCGTAAGAGCGGTCGGTGAGCGTCCCTCTACTATTGTATATTCCCGATCGCAACCGACAAGTCAACGAGCCCTTGTCTCAGTGGTTAGAGATGTTGGACTTCGAACTAATAGGTCGCGAGTTCGAGCCCTAGGTGTTCCACACCTCGGGGTTGGGCACGACTGAATGACGACGACTAATAAGCCACAAATGGTCATTCCAGTCTCCCTTGTCTTTGTCCGTAATAACATTCTGCCTATATACACAGGAAAATTGGAAGAGGTTCTTCGGAAAAGTCGAGTTGGTGACACTAACCCGTTGTCAGACGAACTGAAAACTTGGGAGAAAGTTAGGTTGTCACAGTAGACCAGTTGGCGCGACAGGACAGGCGCACGAGGTGCGATATATTACATTTGTTTGTTGCAATGTAATTTATAGCGTATAAATATCAGAGAGGGGACGGCAGAGTCGTTGGGATAAATCTGCCTTGAAAGTGGGTCCTTTGTTCTTACCTGAAGCCCAAAACGATCGGTAATGATGAAGAACGGAGTACCGAAAAACGGGGGAGACTACGATGGCCATTTCTGGATTATTAACCATCGTCAGCCAACCAGGTCTAACCCAATGTTTAAATGCATATCTTTTCCGTGGTTTTCCTTTTAAATGTCCCCTTCTCCTTTCTAGAGCCTTGAGACTGCCTTCACCTCTGCAGACAGAGAAGCTTTTGAGCGGCACCTGTACCATCGTGTAAGGAAGGTAGCGCTTGTTCTCTGCCAACCAAAATTGCCAATCATTGAGGGCTTCGCATCCTTTGACCCCGAGACTGAATACAACGCCTTGTTGGCTTCAATTTTCGCCGATTTTGAGGCCTTTCTGGCTTGCGCGAAGGGCGAAAAGCCCTCAGTAGGCAAGGCGGCCTCTGGTGGTGATGGTACCTTGGCCATCCTCAACTCCCGTCTGACCGCCGTCTGTCCCACAGTGCGTCCATCCTGTGGTCGAGTAATCGCACTACCTGAGGACGCTTTTCGATGCAAGTGCGTCGCCTGTTGTGCTTACCCATTGCTCCTCTTCAAAATCAATTTACGGCCTTTGTTGGAGTTGACCTTAAGCCACTTACTTTTCAGCATCAGTTAGTGTCGCCACTTTCCGCTTTGCTAACCCTGGACTTCCTTTACCTAGACTCCCCCGCCTATCCGCACCGAATTCTGCCATGCTCCATCAGAGTTACCCTTTTAACAACTAATGGTAGAAAGTAACTAAAACGGGCTTGCTCGGGGCGCAGGAAGCTCGCATCTCTCACTTGCCTAAATTATACTCTTTGCGTCTGGCGTGTGTTGCCTCCACCCATGCCGGCTGTTCAGAAGGTTGATTACTTTGAGTGGAAGACAAGTTGTGGCACATTCCTTGCACTGAGTCCCCACGGGTTACGCGAGACTGTTGTGTATCATGTGAAATAGCTCGCAGTCGAGCGTGCGTGATCCCGTGTGTTGCATTGGCCCTGCCGCCAAAACAGACTTTGCTGTTGCGCGTCAGAGACCTAAGTGGGGGGGGGAGGGGCGCCGCACATGGGCGTGGCACCCGTTGAACTAAATTTACCTGCTTTAAAGCATGTAAGAGGGTATCTACGTCAGTTTCTGCCGTTGCAATTGCAAAGATATCACCAACGTTGCGACTGTATTATTTAAACTTATCAGTCTGATCACTTAGTTTAAATCTCTCCAGCTTGCCCGTGAAGACCTCGGCTATGAGAGGTCCAAGGTGCGAGACCATAGCAACGCTGTCTATCTGTTGATATAGTTGGTTGTCAAAAAGAACAGCACATTTAATGTGCACCCCAGTAATAGTTCCTTGAGTGTGTTCGTCGGAATTTCTATTTCGTGCTGATTGGCTGATAGAAAATGACAGATGTATTCAACTGTGTCGGTGACCGGAACATTTGTAAAAAGCGATGCAACGTCTAGCGAGACCATCATCATGCCGTAAAAAGTTAAGGTATTTAATGCCGTCAGTGAATTCAAAATTATCTCGATAGCTGCATGATGCTAGCTGGTGCTGTACGGCCTTGAGTTTCTCTGCTAACCTCTTCGCTATCGCATGATACGAAGAGTTTCGCATGTCCAAAATCGGACGAACTGGCAGGCTACAATTACCTCGTCTTAATTTAAACTCCATGACATCCTCACGCATGTGTCAGGTCTGAGCCACCCTCGCGAAAATTAGAATCTGCTGTTGGGTCGTGTGCGGCACGCGTAGACGGACTGGGCATTCACTCACTTTTGTTCTGCCTGACATTGTTTTTCCATCATGTTTCCATGTTTTTCCATGTTTTCCTCATGGAAGCATTTTGATGTGATTGGAGAACACCGCCGTCATGGAAATCAGGCACGTGCTGCTTGTGCCGAGTCGTGTGCGGCACTCGTGGACTGACATTGTTTTTGTTCCGTGGAATCGGTAGGATGAGGTGGGAAGAGACGGCCAGTTTGCTGATAATGCATGTCAGACTCACCGGCCGGTAGATGGTGGGACATAGCCGTGATCCTCCCTTGTGGATAGGTACGACGTTTGTCAACTTCCATGTGTCAGGTAGTTTGCCAGCTTCCAGCGATTTTTGGAAGATTATAGAAAGTGGTTCTGCTAATTCTTCAGCCAGCTGACGTAGCAGTACACCTGGGATCTCATCTGGTCCAGG
Organism: Spirometra erinaceieuropaei; assembly: GCA_902702965.1. Lineage (NCBI taxonomy): Eukaryota > Metazoa > Platyhelminthes > Cestoda > Diphyllobothriidea > Diphyllobothriidae > Spirometra > Spirometra erinaceieuropaei. Next base: position 534,676 of record CACRXP010000146.1, read on the forward strand.
TGACTTGGCCGGATCCAGCTTATTTAACTCCGATAAAACTAACTGCGGTGTGAAAAATACTGTGCATATAAGTGGTTGGTTGGCGAGCTGTGAAAGAGAACAGGACTGTAGGGGAGGTTCCGTGGTGTAGAAACTTTGGAAAAACTCGGAAATAAGCTCGGCCTTTTGAAAGCCGTAACTCACGATTTGGCTAATTTTATCCTTTAAGGTTGCCAGATGGTCCCTGTTTTTCGTATTGCTCCTGATACATGCATAGAATGCTTTAGGTTATTGCTGCGCCTCTTACAGGCGCTTCAGTTCATAAGAAGTTCGTACTTCTCAGACAAGTCTCTTGCATGAGGTTCGTTGTTGTCTGAATGCCTGAAGTTTTTCTGAACTTCCAGTTTTTAAGTAGATTTTCCACAACTTGCGCTTTTTCGGATTTCATTCCTAACCGATTTTGTCAGCCATTTCGGTTGGTTTCCGGTTGGATGTTTCTTTTTTGATGTGACTGGCGAACTGAGAGGTCCAGGCTGCAATTACCCGTCCTCATGGAAATCAGGCACGTGCTGCTAGTGCCGATTCGTGTGCGGCACTCGTAGACTGACATTGTTTTTGTCTGTTGGATGAGGTGGGAAGAGACGGCTTGGAAGTGTGTGATACAACTCAATGTCGAGCTTGTGTGATCGCCTGTTATTTTGGCCCAGCGTCCAAGGCGGACTGTACTGTTGCATCAGGGCTAAACGGAAGCGAAATATGTGTGTGTGGGCCAGTAGAGTCGCCTGCTCAGCAAGAGAGGGAAAGGAGAATTCGGCCGATCCAACGCGAATGCAGCACTTATACGTTTCTTACTTTACTAATGCTACCATGCATTTGAACTCCACTGACGCGTTAGAAGTTCTGGCCTAGAAGGTCGCCAAGTGATGAGGTAGTTTGATCCTCCTGTAGATGAAGGGTCAGACACTGAGAGCTACCTCTTTTTGTGGCCGTTATGACCACTCTCGTCTGCGCTATCTGGATGTCGTCTCCTGCAGGAGACGACCTGCCGCATGTGTGTGTGTGGCCCGCAGATGGGCCACGTTGTAGGTGCGCTGGATCAACACGGAGGCCATATCGGATCCTGGAGGGCGATATCTGATTGCGCACAGTAACAAATGCCAAAATTTTGAGAGTGCGATGGCAGACCCGGTTGCCGACAGACGTCGTGCGCACTGGGACCTCTGCCGTCGCCCCCCATTGTTGTTGTTGTTTTTGATCAAAAACCTGGTCATTTGTTGTGTGGACCAGGGGGTGAGGAGTGGAACGTCAAGGTGCGGGCTCGGCCGTGCCATCCACCTGCGCCCTCCTACGCTTCCGGTCTTCTTAACTATGTCTTGACATCGGGTCCAGGTGGCGGAGGAGGAGAGAGCGCGGTAGATGCAGCTTAAGTCTACACTCGCTATAAACCAATTTACGCGCAAGTCATCGTGCCGGTTGCACCTTGATGTGTAGTACACGGTGGACATCGTCGAAATCGACGGTCGAACTGTCGTGTGTGTGTTTGGGAACGAGTCCACAGAATGCGTGGCGCCGATGTCATGAAGTCTAAACGGATTCAAAACCTGTTTTGGTGGCCTGCAATCTATGAAGGCTCCAATGGAATCATCGGTTGCGCCCAAACTGCACCTTTTTGGGAAAGAGGGTTGGACCGATCCAATGAGGATGCAGGGCTTATATGTTCCCCACTATAATAATGCTACCGCCCAGTTATTCACCAAAAGTGCAGGCCTGGAAGGTCGTCAACTGACGACCAAGTAGTGTTCAATTCCCATTAGGTCAGCCTGACAGTTGATGCTTTTGCGAAATTAACTGTACTCCCTAGTAAAACATTCACGAAAACACTTATCCTTTACCTATGCAGCAGCCGGTTTTTTCTGGTCAAAAAGACCTTAAGGGTGAGGGGGAATATTTTGTACCGAGACCAGCTCTAGTATGCCTCATTATTGCCAGTCATACTCGTCCTGTGCACTTTTAAAGTGCAATACTTTAATGTAAGGGTCAGAATGAGGATTAGTACGTTCGGTCCTCCTTTGCTGAAGTCTGGTTGCTAGGCGTGCACGAGCCAACATGGGTGTGACCCTCGTAGCCGTGGCTCCAGCTACTGCGTGACGACTAACCTTTGTCTTGCCGTTGCGAGCCGAAGCGGGGGTATATCTCGCGCATGCCGCCGTTTGCAAGTCGCCAGTGCGTTCTCTATACGCTGCTAGCTGCCGACTCCTGCAAGGAACGACCTGCCGTCTGTGTTTGTTTTGGCACAAGCGCCCAGAGCGCGTGTGCGCTGATGTCATGAAGTCATACATGGAGGCCTTTATCGCCTTCATGTCCACAGAAGGCTGTCTGTTTTCAATATAGAGTCTTATGCGGCGTGCACGCTCCGGACCGATTCTTGGCTGTACAAAGCGGTCAGAATGCTTTAAGGTTCATTGGTGGACTAATTTTTATTTTATTTTCTAGTGACTGCTCAATTGGTGAAGCCGGCGTTCTCTGCAAGGGTTGTTTCCTTGCAAGTATCCATGCAACGCACAACTATAAGGTGAGTGTCTTGGTATTATTCTGCAGCCAGACGTTTCCACCTGTCTGATATCCCATTTGGGGTAGACAAATATAGTGATTGGCTTGTTGGTTAAGTCGGCG
>CACRXP010000146.1:544336-557009 GCA_902702965.1 Spirometra erinaceieuropaei
CTTCTGCGCCCTCTGATCGACAGTGCCATCCTGGTACTTTTCGAGCTCATCCAGGTAGGTGAAAGTCGATCATGCCACGGTGTCCCCTGTCATCTTAGTGTTCCTCTTTCCGCGTGGACTCATTACTCCTTCGCTACCTTCTGGGGGGTCATTTGTGGGGAGGGTGTGTTAACAAGAACAACTGGAGAGATTAAAGTGGTCATTTCTAGGTTGTTTATCTTCGTCAGCAAGTCGAACAGTCGTAGGACGTGTATGACCTAGGATCTTAACGGGCCAGTTGGTCGTTGAATATCATCTATGTAAACTCCCTAACACTTCGAATATAGACCTGTGTTAGTTTAATTCCAATCGCAAGACCAGAATGTACTGACGCGCTATAATTTTGTGCAAATTTATCGGTTAGTGTAATTTAAAGGGACAGTTGATTCAACATCAAATAGGAAATATGAATAGAAGAGGAACAAGGCACTCACTGTCCAGGGACGTTGGCATGGCAATCCTAACCTAAATGGACGAATTTGGCCCAGGCACAGTCGAATATATGTATTTGCTTGATACAAAGTGATCTTCTCCGATGAAGCTAAATTGATTTAGAATAGCCCCGACGATATTCAATGTTACTGGCATGCGTCAGGTGTCAGACACCTGCGGTGGACAGTCGGTTATAAATGGACGTTTAAGCATCCTGATAGCTTTCATTTTAACTAAGAAGTCATGGTTGGTGTTTTTCACATGGACACGTCATAAGTTTAATCATGCATTCAGACAGTTCAACTCAACTACCACCATTTTTTAACCAGTTGAACGATGAAAGCGTGATATTTCGACAGGACGGCTGGGCCGTAAATTCGGTCTAGCTGACCAACCAGTGGTAGGGGATCAACCAATCATCTCTGAACTTCAATCTCAACCAAATTTAGAATTAGTGAAGAAGGAAGGTAGGTGGTCGAGCACCGGAAACTCCTGTTTATTGTTATGAGCGTTCGAACTCGTGCATGAGTCCATTGTCGAATTAGAATTAAACAGCGTAGGTTGTTGGTATCTACAATATACGGTCTTCGAACCATTCTTTTCAAAACGAAAACGGCATCATCGGTGAAGAGGGTGCTATTAGCGGGATGGTTTAGGAGCCTCATTGATAGGATAGAGATCGAGAATATACTGTTTCTCGCATATCTAGACCAGTTTTGCTGAAATCATGTCATGAGATCAACGAATTTTCTTCCACGGAAAGGCCAGGGTGGAACGTCTATGACTACATACAGAGCAATGCCAACCACAAAACTCAATTAAATGGTTCAGTTCGTGGAAATGCGTCATTTGGGACAGGTGCGACCTGACAGTACCTAAATGCCAAACAGGAGAAAATATCTGTGTGTATATTCCCCCAAGCGACACATATTTTGGACTCTAATGATCGGTCTTGTGTATTTCTACCTGCTTGGGGTTCTTCACGTAATCGCTTGCCCCAGCAGTAGTCGACTGTCGTGACTTAAATTTCCACGAAGAAAGATCCGGGCTGTGCTGAGATGATAGACTCCTGGACGCCCCCATTGAACCCTCTACCGCTCTTCTCCTTCTCCAAGGACGTCGCTCAAATGCCTGGTTTTAGTGCCAAATCGTCCAAGGTTTGTGCCTTGGAGGTCGAGACCCGCTGTTGTGCCCAATAAGTCCGCGCAAGCCGGCTTCACTCACTGTTATTTCTCGCGTTTCAGCTATCCATTGCACCAGCCATAAAAAATTGGTATGATTTAAGTCATTGGACAATGATGTTCGTTTTACTTACATGAACCATCCTTGGTTTTTCTACATTTTGGAGTGGAAGGAGTGGAAGTTTACTCGTACGCTGTGATTGGTTTTTGCCGAAGGAAACGCTCCTTCGAGGTTTTCTTTGAGGAAGTTCGATTGGATTTTCCCTAAGCAACTAATTCTCAGCCAAATTCATCCACCTAATGGAGGTTAGCCGCTCCACTTATCACGTGGACTCTGCCTTATTAGATGATGCCTATTAGATGTCTAGGCTATAACAAGACAGTAACCAGCAGCTGAAAGAGAGAAACTCTCCGTGAAGCCATAAGCACTAATCAAAGTGAAGGGTGTTTTCGGGCTCTACTGATCTGTTTTATATATCTCCACCTCTCCAGGGTTCACCGCGTCCAACCAACGTAGCACCTCTTAGCCGACCACCACAGCAGCCGTCAGCCGCCAGAAAGGAGACTTGCATGAAGACGGATCCGGACTGTGCCGAGGTGGTAGACAGCTGGCCACCACCACTAAGCCATCTGCCGCTCTCTTCCGCCTCCGAGGGCGCCGCTCAAGTGACTGCTTGGATATCAGCGTCGCGCAAAGGGCTTGCCTTTGATGTGGAGGCCCGCTGTCGGGCTCAGCAAGCCCGCGCGAACCGACTTCACCCGTTGCTCTTTCCTGCGCCGATTGCTGACCCCTTGGAGGCTCGCTTTTCAACCGTCCTTTGTAGTAGCCGTTTTCACGAACCTAATGCGGTAGGCGCCGATGGCGTTTTTTATTCTGCTTACGTATTTCCGTGAGGAGTACAACAATTTAATATCATTTGATGAATAGTGATTATGAATTTCTTCAGGGATCTTGATACGACTAGGTTATTCTGAAAATGCTGACCGATTTAAGAAACGTGCATTTACTGTTGGAAAATATAATTATATCCATATCAAAGTTAATCAAATTATGGTCCCTTGACATCTATGCTTCTCTGCCTTTGAGATCGTTTTTGCCTCGGAGATGAAAATCTGCTGTCTTCTATGCTAGGAAATTTTTAAATTCAGTTTCCAACCAAGTTTTATTCTTGAAAGTTCAATTGCGTAAAAAGGCGTCTAAATGCTTGAAGAAATGGTAATCAGTGGGCGAAACCGATTAATAGAATTTTGCAGACAGAGGGAGGGCGGGAGACAGGGGAAGGCAGAGAGAAAGGGGAGAGAAAGAGAGAGGGAATGCGAGATCGAGGGAAAGAAGGAGAGGGAGAGAAAGCATCGAGCACACACCAAAACGCCGAACTTCTTGATTTTCATTGAGCTCATGTGGAACCGCTTTAGGGAACGTTTTCATTTATATTACTGACTGAAACCAGATGGTCGTACAGCGTTGAAAAACTGAGGCCAAGTGCCTCAGGCATTCCTCTGAAACTTTGACGTGGGTTTCCTTCAACCTTGCTTTCAGAAGTTCATTGTCAATAATGCATGTCGGCTCTCTGCTGTCTTCAACATCACAGTTTTCATGGTCGCTACAGAGTTTCTGAAACTACCTTCGTACTGTCCGATCACGTGTGGACCCTTCTGGCCATGTTCGCTTGAAATTGGCGGCTGTTTGGGGCGCGTTATGACCGCGTTTGAACTCCCATAATGACAATAAACGCACTTTTTCTTTAGTCTTCTTTATTAAGAATTTATATGTTTAAAATTTTGACCCCGACAGAAATTATAGAAAAAATATTGAAGAGCGCACATCAGTTATTAAGCATATAAAATTTTGCATAAAACGCTGCAAAAATAATAGTTAGATTCAATATTTAAAAGCAAGTCGAAAAATCCGCCAGTATCTAATAGAATAATATAATATCTAATACCTAATAATATTTAATATCTGATATAATACAACATATCTAGCATTAGCTACAGAAAGTGGGCTGACTCATGAAATGTCGACCGAAATTCCGAAATGCGTTTTCGTTTCGAAAGATTAATTAAGTAGAGTTGTAAAACTAATCATCGTGCAGCATAATTCTATAATGATTCAGTTGCCTCAGAATACCGGCCTTCGAAAGAACATCTTTCCGGCTGCATGCAAAAATTATACTCTATAAAGACTGACTACGTAAGTAGCATGCATTTTTCTGATCGATTTTTGATGCCCTCAAAATGCAATTATATTTCATGGTAAACGTGCATAAAAATATTCATTCTTTGTCCATTCGATAGAAAATTATGTCTTCATCCAATTTTATCCTCGGAGGAAGGACCTTATTCGGTTTTCAAATACTTTTCCTATTCCCGAGTAGTTTTGAGCCCGACTTGCCGTTACACTTGCATTCAGGCTTTCAAAACTACAAGCCGTATATTTTCCGCGTGCGGAAAATCATACATTTCTCTAAGGTATTAGGAGGAGACCACATGAGTTCATAAAATTTAGCAGTGGATTTAAACCATATTGTTGACCTTAGAAGCCGCACTGGTATATGAAGAGGCATGACGTTTCATGAACGGCCATTTCGCGGTATTGAAAAATCTCCCAATTAGAAACTTTTTTCGAAAGCGAATTATACCCTTCCTTCGAGTATAAAACTGGAAGACGTAATTTTCTACTGAATGAGCAAAAGATGAATACTTTTATGCACGGTTACCATGAAATATAATCAAATTTTTAAGGGCATAAAAAACCAATGGGAAAATGCATGCTACTTACGTAGTCATTTTTTGCAGAGTATAGTTTTTGCATTCAATCGGAAGAAAAACAAGCATTCACGGCAGAATTTATTGGAACGAACAAATTTCCCGACGGTCTCTCAAGTGTAACCTTTCGGTGCATAACAGAGACAAGGAATGAGAAGGATAGAGAGATTTGAACTTCCGCAGAAAAAATCAATAGAGAACAGCAAAGTCATCGTTTTGGTGCGCGCAGACTAAGCAATAAAAATGGTAACTTAAAAACACAAATGGGGAAGTGGACACGCAGAGGGGGTGCGCACATCAAAAGGGCTGAGAGTTACAAGGACGGGCTGAGGTTGACCCCGTGGTCCAACTGTTTGCATAGGTCGGGTTTCGGCGAAGTTGGGTTCTGCAGCCCCATTTGATTGATATCATACAGTTGAGCCAAATAAAACAAATTTCGTAGGTGCGGTTGCGCTGACTTTGCACGCATCACTTGTTTGCGCCTTCTTTGCCATTTTACTCAAGCGATTGACTGTTCCTCGGAGGGGGGGAGGGGGGGTGGCCTACACGCCGGCCTCAGACACCTCAGGTATTAGTTCACACACGTTTCCCTGCGCGTGTGCCGGGCCCTGCTTATGCCTACTTTATCATCTCAATCCAGTGAGTAGTTAAGTTGGCTTGCTAATGTCCTTGTTCGGACGGCGTGGAACTCCGTCGGTCTCCCTACATAATGGCCATGTGCTGCAAATTAACACGCAGTCCCCTCTGTGGCTTTCCAGGTGTGACTGCGCCCTGCTTACCCTACTAATCCAGCGAGTAGCTGTGTCGCGGGGAGAGTGTGTGCACGCCACCTTCGGTCACACCAAGCATCGGTTCACACACGCTTCCCTTTGCGTGCCTCGAGCTCTACCTGTACTCTCTTTCCCGTCCTAATCCTGCGGGTGGTTAAGTAAGCTATGTTACCTTAAATTATTTTAGTTACCTAACCATACGGTATAAATCAAGTTAGGCTGAAGGACAAAACCTCGCCCGGGGTTTCTCCCGCCGTATTTTGGCTGCCTCCAATTAGCGGAATATCTCAGTTGTTAGTGCCCGAACTAACACTCGGAAGGACTTGTAGGTCGACGGACTGACTGCTTTCTAGGAGGTGTTTCGTAATAGAAGGATGATGAATTTTATTTTCCTGCTTTAGAAGCCATTTAGTCAGGTGCTCAACTGACCTGGCTGCCAATTGCCTTTACGTGCGCCCAATGTACTTGCATCCGCAAGTGCTTGTGAATTCGTAAGGGGAATTTAAGGCGGCATGCAGTGTCAAGGCATCCTTTGCCCATGGAATTGGGATAGCTTTAGTGGGACTGCTGAATAGGAGTTCGGCTGCGTTGTGTGCTCTTTCAGTGGCGCATCTTAATAGCCGTTTAATGGTATTTGAAGTGTTGTCACCCGTAGAGGGTAAGGACATTGTAACGGGCTTTTCGGAACTGATTGTCCCGTCAACGTTGGCCGTAAGTTGTTGCTGTACCTTTTGAATGAAACGTTTTGGATATCCACGTTTAAGCAAGCCTGTTTTGATGCAAGCAATTTCCGCATCCAGTGTCTCACTAGAGTAAATGTACAGAGATAGCAAATGAGAAGGATACAGAGATTTGAACTTTCACAGAGAAAATCAATAAAAAAATAGCAGGCTTATTGTTTACTACATGCAGACTAATCAATAAAATGGTAACTTGAAAACACAAGTTAGTAGAGACAACGGGGAAGTTAACACGCAGAGGGATTGCGCTGTTTTGCTGTTTGGCGTTGTTTTTTTTTCTGTGGAAATTCAAATCTCTGTATCATCTCTATTCGTGATCACCGTTCGGCAATGACAGGCCGCGGTTGATAAGCCGTCGCTAAGTTCGTTGGTTTCAGTAAATTCTACCGTGTATGCTTGTTTCAAATTCGTGCCGTGAAAATGTTGTTTCGAATACGTGATTGTGTCAAATTCGGCTTTAATGACCCAGAATGCCACGCGTCTGCCAAACGTGCTAAGGAGGGTTCTTTTATTGTTGGACACCCAGCAAAGGCTCTGTTTAAGTTCTGCATGGGGATAATTGCGGGGAGTTGGACGTACTAGAAGGCAGATGTCGCGAGGTATCCCCTACTGTAATCAAGTTCACGGTTAAGTTGTCACAGGCGTGTGCAGTCGACCCTTGGATGCCCCACTCACACACACGCACCCTTGATTTACATCTTATCTAAGATTTGCATCCATTCAACAAATATCCTCTATACATCCCACCCCCTTTAGGTCTACATGTCTCTTTGCAGCATTCTGCCTAATTTAAATCGTCTGGCTGCCGAATGCGTTTCTTTGGCCGGTCGTGAAGGACGAGCTCCTCTTATCCAATGGGTTCCCTTACAGTCTGCGACGGGGCTTTGCAATAAACTCGTGGTAAGTAGTTCCGTTCTTGAAAAGTGTTACCCACACAGCATAGGAGCTGGAGTTTTCATTTTGTGACAGGCTTGGCATCGCCATCAAAGCATTCATCAAGGTCATGTCCGCAAGATCTCGTGTTTGGGTTAAGGTTCGTCCGGTCGTCCAACAGTTAAAACAAGCACTGCGCGACCTTGTACACGGGTTTACGGTCAGTCTCTCCGATCTGTGTTGGAGTTGGCCTTACTGATCTGGTTTAAATTCGAGCGTCCCTCGTTCCCCTACAGTTTCGAGCACGTTGCAAAAAGTTGTTAATAGTCGAGGGATATTACCAACGACGTTCAGAAGAAGAAGAATAAGAAGACGAAGAAGGAAAAAAGGAAGAAGAAGGCAGCAGAAGAAGATGCGATTGCTGGAACAAGAATTTTATTGGCCTGACGTTTCGGATCCTCGAGCCCATCATCATAGTTGGTTACAGAAAAGGTAACTGGGGCACAAGGGGCGTAGCATTCATAGGCGCGGTCGCCATGAGACCGTACGCATTCTATAGTTGTTATTGCTCACATTCGTCTCTGGGGGGTCGTAGTTGATGCGTTGATTGCTTGTCGGTCCGTACCTGAGTCGTTAATCGCCTTGATTTCATCATCGTTGTTAATTCTTGACGGTACGATTACTCGGTCATTTGGCTGGCTGTTACCGTGACCGCTGGTCACACGCAGCTTCTCGGCGTGTCTAGTAATTTTACTTCGGCAGCCGTGTTTGTGCACTGGTTGCTATGATAGCTGAAAACCTGGGTTTTGTTAGTCATCTTCCTGTACACCCCATCGGGTCTGCGCGTGACGGGGAACGCCTTTAGGGGGGGGGGGAGATGGTTCGGCCGTCTTTCTTGATTTGTGAACTGAATGTCGGGAAAGATGCGGTAAAGCCAGCCTTGAAAGCCTGGCAGTCGGCCCCTGTCAGTTATAACGAACATGTCTTCCACGTGTCTCGTCGTTTGCGTCAAACATCGTGCGCCAGGGCCGATGGGGGTGGATGTGAACAGTGAAGCTACTTTGAATGATACCGTAGGTTAGCCAGGCCGGTCAATTTTCCCTCGGATGTCGACGAGAAAGTGAGAGGTCGTTGAGTCGTCCCGAAGAAAGTTTGATTTTCGGAACATTCATTAGGCTAGATTATAAACGGGAATGCCTTTCAAGGCAAAGATTGACCGAAAGGAAACGTTAGACCAGTGTATTATGGGTAATCCGTAAAACCTGGCCAATGCTTCATCAGTTGATTTCGTCTGCCGCCGTTCGTATAGCGAAATCCCTCTTGCAGCTCAGTCGACTTAGGACTCCACCCCACAGTAAACAAACTCGGCCGTGGTAAGGTGGTTTTCCAAATAGTAGAACTAAGGGGATCAGTACAGGAACTACATCTTTGAGGCCAACTGGAAAAAAACTGCTACACAAAAAATGACTTGATGTGAATTTAAGGACAGTCGCACTTACGCGGGGTTCGAGACTTCCACTGAATGAAACCTCAGACAGAACCGTTCTTGCCTTTTTAGTTTGCTTTCGTCGACTGAGCGGTTAACTCGTATCCTGGATGTGGATGGTAGGCCCGGCGATTTCAGCAAGGTGTTCAACAGCGCTCCACACGAACGTCTAATCTAAAACCATCTGAATGTGGAATAAGAGACGGGCTGCTTACATGGATTACAGGGCTTCTTTTTAAGCTAGATCGTAAACCATTATGCTTTGGTTCCTCGAAGTCAACTCCGACTCCCGTTTTAAGTCATATGAAGGAGGCGAAGGACCTCAGTGTTTTAATGACCCCCTCGCTCAAACGTTCGTCAGTGTTTAAAAGTAGCTAAACGAACAACGTAGGTGCTATTCGCGCTGTCTCGCACATTTGCGTAAAATCCACGAGGCATTGGTTCGGTCCCACTTGGAGTATGTCGTGCAGGTCTGATGTCTGTGGCTCAAGAAGGACTATCATCGGCTGGAATGAGTGCATGCGAGGGCTACGAAGACGACGAATTTTGATCATCCACCTTACGAAGCCATGATGGCTGACATTAGTTTGTTTCTTCAAAATAACAGGCAACTACGCGGTGACTTCATTCAAACCTATCGGATTGCCAGGGGCCATGAGGATGCTCTAGTCTTTGATGACTTCTTCGAATTGGCTGGGACGGGTCGTCCGCGTGATCATCCCTTTAGACTGCAGAGAGAGTTGTTTCATACAGGCGTCCAACGGAACGCCATTTCACAAAGGGAACTTGGAACCTGGGACTGACTACCTGCTGCGATTGTATCTTTAGGCACTGTGAAAACGTTTAAATGAAGTCAGATACTTATGTGATGAGAAACTACTGGGCTGTGCGACTGCCTGCGAGGGTTCTAGTATGAGCTGCAAGGCACAACGGAACGAGCATGTTCCGTAACCTGATCGGTGAGCGCCCACTATCATAATTAATATTCACGATCACATCCGACAGGACAACGGGCCCGTGGCTCAATGGTAGAGCGTCAAACTCCATGACCAAAGATCCCGGGTTCGAATCTCAAGTGATCCACACTTGGGGTCGGGTATGACTGGCTGATGACGGCTGATAAGCCATTCCGGGCTCCCTTGTCTTTGTCGGTACCACCCGATTTACATAATAAGGATTGCCTGTGTTTACCGGTGAATTTTCCATCACCAGAATCACTGATATAAAAATTTATTCTACTGCTTTTTTCCGACATAAATAGGGACCTATATTTCCAGCATGAAGTTGCCTAAGGCCTGGTGCATCTGGGGTTAGGGAACCTGCGGACTCTTGCTCATACTGATGTCTCAAACCTTTTTGCAGAGTTACTGTGGTACCCTAGACGTCAAATTTTCTCATGCTTTGTTTTCCTGTAGTCCGTCGGACTTCAGTCGATCTACCCTCCACCTTTTTACGCGGTGGACTGCAATATCTACGCGTTGGAGCAGTTTTTCCTGTGTTTCCTGCGATGGCTTCAACGACTTGCCTCGACGGTGCTGCCTCTCAGACCCCTTGTCTGCAATGCCCTCCTCGGTCGCTACGCAGAGTTCTCAGAGGTAGCGACTGACGCGGATAGCGTCCCTGCGTCCAAGACTGCATTTCTGCGACCTGGCGAAATGTTGGCTGAACGCAGTCTGTTGGCCAGATTCTTTGAACTGTACCACGCCATGCATAACGGCGTACGCAAAAGGGTGGCGGGTGTCATTGCTGCTGTCCTCCTGCAAGTGCCAATCTACCAAAGCGTCCTTGCCAGCAAGCTCATTCGGGTTAGTCTGTGTTTTCCTTAGATTGCTACTACTGCTGCCGCTGCTGCTGCTGCTGCTGCCACCGCCGCCGCCGCCGCCACCACCAAACCATAATCTCTAGCCGCAGCAGAAGCAGCTGCGGCACCAATAATACCACTACCGTCACAGCTTCCAGCTTCCTCACCACCATCGCCGTCCTTGCCATCATAATTGCCATCAGCCAGTTGAGTCAACTCGCCTCTGGGACTCAGTTTAGTTTCCCGTCTCATACCCCCTCCTGCTCTCTTCAACATATCTTCGTCGTCATCGTCACCCCCATCACACATCATCTATTTTATGTTGATAATGTTTTTTCCAATTTTCGTTTACTTCTGTGCATTTAGGACAACATCTTAATGAGTCTTGGAGTTTCCTGTTGGTAACATCCAGATTGTGATGTATTGATGATACATAATTAACGTGTGGGGTGTAGGGGTCTCAGCGGTGGGTGCACGTAATGGTCGTGGTGGTCGCTCACTTGCTTGCAGGTGAGACTGCGCCTAGCGTCCACTTGCTGGCACTCAACTCTCACATGTGGCTCCACGTAGCTGGACTCTGCTCAGTGGCCACACCCCGGGCAACCGTCTCGACCGGCGGGCTATACCAGGTGAGGGGGCCCTGTGCGCTGTGTCGTGTGCAAAGGGTTTGCGGATTCCGCTGGATGGAAGGTCGGATGGAACCTCGCGTCGGCACCGTCGTGACGTGGTTCGTCTCTGCACTCCGCTGGACAGCCGGTGACGGGATAGATCTCCACATCGACATCGCCTTGACGCGCCCACCTACGCCGTCGGAGACCGCGGCTTACGGCGAATTCGAGTCGCTCTCCACTACAACCCGAAGTCGTGGTCCCATAGTGGAGTTCGGCCGTGCCACAACGGCACATGGCAGCCCTATTCAGGGATGGCACTGCCAGCCCCCACGAGGGGAAGGGCCTAGAAAAGGTGGCCTAAACATTGCTGGGTACCACGCCGTCTCCAGGCTAGCCAGGGCCGCAGACGTCTAATCATGGTCGAAACAATCAAAATCGAAACAACAACAATACCAATATCAACAACAACCATACTTATTCTCCTCATCCTACCTCTTCTTCCTCTTCCTCTGCCTATTCTTCTCCTTCGTCACCTTCTTCTCCATCTCTTTCCCGTCGCCCCACTCGTTGTCACCAGACTGGCAGGGGGAGCCCGCTCACTCTGGCAGCCTGGAATGTTCGTTCCCTTTTAGACAATCCGAGGAGCAACCGACCGGAACGGAGGACGGCGCTAGTGGCACGAGAACTGGCGCGCTACAAGGTGGACATGGCCGCACTCAGCGAGACCCGTTTCTCCGAACAAGGCCAACTGGAGGAGGTGGGTGCCGGCTACACCTTCTTCTGGAGCGGTCGACCCAGGGCAGAGCGACGGGACGCGGGTGTCGCCTTCGCCATTCGGAACGACATCGTGGGACGACTGCCCTGTTTGCCGCAGGGCATCAACGATCGCCTGATGAGCCTCCGCCTGCCTCTCCGGGGAGGCAAATTCGCCACCATCATCAGCGCTGATAGACGCCTACCACGACGAACGCCCTGGAATCCGCATCGCCTACAGGACGGACGGTCACCTTCTGAATCAACGGCGGATGCGCTTCCAATCGCGCGTATCCACAACCACCGTTCACGAACTCCTCTTCGCCGACGACTGCGCCCTAAACACCACCTCGGAAGAGGAGATGCAGCGGAGCATGGACCTGTTCTCCGCCGCCGGAGAGAACTTCGGTCTGGTCATTAACACGCAGAAGACGGTGGTGATGCATCAACCGCCACCCAATTCAGCCACAGCCCCCAACGCGCCGCCGCAAATCAGCGTGAACGGAACCCAACTGCAGGTGGTGGAGAACTTCCCGTACCTGGGCAGTACTCTCTCCCACAACACCAAGATCGACGACGAAGTCGCCAACAGGATCTCGAAAGCCAGTCAAGCCTTCGGTCGCCTCCAAAGCACAGTTGGGAATCGCCACGGTCTTCAGCTGAGCACGAAGCTGAAGATGTACAAGGCCGTCATCCTGCCGACACTACTGTATGGAGCGGAGACTTGGACGGTGTACGCAAAGCAGGCACGCCGTCTGAATCACTTCCTCCTCAGTTGTCTTCGTCGCATCCTGAGGCTAAAGTGGCAGGATCGAATCCCCGACACTGATGTGCTGGAACGGACGGGAATCCTCTGCATCTACGCCATACTGAGGCAAATTCAGCTGCGCTGGAGCGGCGACCTGGTGCGCATGGACGACGAGCGACTACCCAAACGACTCTTCTACGGAGACGTCGCGACGGGTTCTCGCCGTCAAGGAGGCCAGATTCGCCGTTACAAGGATACCCTGAAGTCCTCCCTGAAATGCCTGCAAATCAACCCCACCAACTGGGAAGAGCTCGCACTAGATCGACCGACCTGGAGGAGGACGGTGAAGACAGGCGCTGCGATCTACGAAGCCAACCGCATCGCTGCCGCCAAATCGAAACGTGAAGCCCGCAAATCACAACTTCGCCCAGTAAGCAACGCCGCCGCACAACCGCTTCCAACGTGTCCTC
>CACRXP010000146.1:557266-612982 GCA_902702965.1 Spirometra erinaceieuropaei
GGACATTCCGGGCTCGAATCGGACTTGTTGGACATCTTCGGATTAACTGCGCCTCTCGAACGGCACCAACCATCGTCTTCCCGCCTGCCTCTTCCTCCTCCTCCTCCTCCTTCTCCTCTTCGCCGCCAACTAACCCTGACAATTCTTCTGACCCACCACTTCCATCATCCTCCTCCTTCTCCTCCTCCTCCTCCTCCTCCTCCTCCTCCTCCTCCTCACCCACTGCTCCAACGGCGGCCGCTCAGGCGACTGTCCCGCGCACAGCAACCGACACTACCACCACCTCCCCCGACTTCATGGATGAGGATCAGGACTACACCTGCCCTCACTGCGACCGTACCTTCACCTCACACATCGGCCTGGTCGGTCACTTGCGAATCCATCGCACAGAGACTGGCGAACCAGTGCGTGAAGCACCAACCTACACCCACCGCACTCGCCTCCACTGCCCACACTGCCCTCGCACCTTCAGGCATCGCATGGGCCTTTTTGGCCACATGCGCATCCACGAGAGCGGCCTTGACCGCACTCCCGACACACCCACCACATCCAACACATCCACCGTGCACACCCTCACCCTCATTCCATCCGTCCGCGCCACCATCACCACCAACGCCTCCTCTGTAGCTGACACTGACACCGCCGACTTCTCATGCCCACACTGTCCACGCACATTCACCTCACGCATCGGCCTGGTCGGTCACTTGCGAATCCATCGCACAGAGGCTGGCGAACCAGTGCCCGGAGCACCAACCTATACCCACCAAGCTCGACTCAACTGCCCACACTGCCCTCGCCCTTTCAGGCATCGCATGGGTCTATTCGGCCACATGCGCATCCACGAGAGCGGCATTGACCGCAGCCTTGACACACCCAAAACGCTAGGCCCCACTCCCAGTCCATCATCTTGTGCACCCACCAACCTCTTCGCAACCGCCGTCGATGCCACCGACTTTACCACCCCTCACTCCTCCCCTTCCTACTCCTCTTCCTCTTTCACTGCCACAACGACGGCCGCTTCGGCGTCTGTCGCTCACGACTTCACCACAGCCGCACCTGACACAACAACAGGCACAACCCCTCCAACCTCCATCATCAGACGTGAGGCCAGGACTACATCTGCCCTCACTGCGATCGCACCTTCACTTCACGCATCGGCCCGGCCGGTCACTTGCGAATCCATCGCACAGAGACTGGCGAACCAGTGCCTGTAGCACCCACCTATACCCACCAAGCTCGTCTCAACTGCCCACACTGTCCTCGCACTTTCAGGCATCGCATGGGCCTATTCGGCCACATGCGCATCCACGACGACCTGCGGTAGACAACCGCCGGCCACACCACACATTCACTAACTCCCTACCTCCTCCTCCACCACCACCATCACCCCACCAGAAATCAACACTCACACACCTCATGCACCCAACTGCCACCGCATCTCGACTCGGTCCCCATGCGGCTTCGGCTGCACGGGTGACTTGAGTCCGAGACTATCCCGACACGTCAAGCGTCGTGGATAGGAATGTTGCTGATTGACGCCCGCTCTCGGTTCACGCAGTTCGTCGCGTTGTGTGTGTGTGTGTGTTGTGTGGAGTGGCGGACTGGTGGGCTGGGGATGGGCTGAAGCAGCACCTTCCACGGCACTCTCACGCAAGTGAGAGACACGCCGTTCAACCCCCGTTGTGTGAAATCCTGGTGTTGTGTGTATGGGGGGCCAGGTCGTGCCGTGGCGCACGCAGTCATGGTCAGTCGGCCATGACAGCCACCGCGCCCATTCCCCACTCCAGTCTGCTGACCGGCTCGGACAGCGGCTGGGGTGTGGGAGTGGGAAGGGAGAATGAGGTCGACGACTCAGCGCACTTTCTCCTCACAATAAACAATCTGACGCGCTTGAAGCTATCACGGTGCGCTAAAAGCCGTGGCTTGGAAGGTTGCCAACTGACGGGGTATCTTGGACCTCCTCCTTGACCGGAGGCGGTCTGAGAGTCAGGCTGCAATGGCTCCTTTTTAATGTGGCCTTTATGGCATTCCCACCACAGTGTGGGATCCGAGCCAGGCGTCGGCGGCACGCCCAGGTGCGGTTTCGGCCGTGCCAGCCTCCAAATCTCTCTTGTGTTGGTTGAAATCCTGGTTATTTGTGTGTGGACCAGGGGGTGTGGTGGAACGCCAAGGTGAGGATCCGTCCGAGCCATCCACCTGCGGCCTTTCTCGTCTCCGGTCTTCTTGACTCTGTCTTGACACCGGGCTCGGGCGAGGGAGGAGGAGAGAGTGTAGGTGGATGCTACGCAAGTCTACTGGCACTATAAACCCCTGCGTAAGTCACCGTCCCTGCTCCCATTGCTGCTGCAACTGTGGGGCAAACGGTGGACATCATCGAAACCGATGGTCGAACTGTCAATTAACGTGTATTTTTCCACAGAATGCCGGGTTTGAAAAGTATACTTTCTTGCCTCATGCGCTTCTGTCGGTTGCGAACATAGCCCTTCTTATGTAGATGACGTTTGAGGTGTTGAACATGAAGTCATTGGTCTTACCACTGTAGGCCTGGGAATAATTAGGAAGTTACTACTGAATGTGTAGTTATTCCCGGTGCTACAATTAGTTGCCATATCTGCACGCCCGTCAAACAATTAATTTGCATTTGTAATTGGGATATGTCTGAACTTTATGAATCCACTCGGGTTCCTTGGTCTGAAGCACACTGGCTGTCCGTACGCTGCTGGTTGCCGTATCAGATCTGGCGGTTTCGACCCGCCACCCATTTTCCTCCAACCAAAACAGCATTTGAAGGACCGCGAACCTCTCTCAAATCGTCGCTGCTCTCCTCGAGTCAGGTTTCAAGCTGACGGTCCCCATTCGCCTGCAGTTAAACTATAAGTCCCGGATATCGTCGTCGTCATCATCAGGACCGAACTCATGGAAGGGAGCGAGTGGGAGTGTGCCTGGGTGATGCTATCGTAGCAGTTTCCGACACCTGTACTCCTTACTGGAGGACTGTTTTAGAAGGTGCGAATTAACAAAACTGCCAGTTTTTGTCGATTTTGATGTCGCTGGTCCAACTGGGGGGTGGGGTTGGGTGGTCGACCGATACTCACAAACCTTCCTATTAACTGTCCACCGATAAAAATCTTTGGAGGTTGGTTCAATCTGCAACTGCTGTAAGACGATCAGATCTAACAATCCTGGGCGCCGTTGTGTAAGGTTTGACGCCAAGTCTGTGCTCATGAGACAAAGTCGGGCCTTAGGCTCCATGGTCAAAGCGTGTTAGTTAATTGAAGATCCTGCCACGAAGGCCAAAGAGGATATTGGTGTGGAAATCTAGAGACAGTTTCCCTTGGTTTCACATATTCGAAGATGGACGTCTTCATTCAGTCTCCTGGCACCCTGGGCTATAAGTCCGAAGAATGAGCATTTTCTTAATAGTTAGTCTTTACAGATGATTCGGTTATGACAGAGCTTCTTGATGGTGGCACTGGCTTCTTGATTATCACCAGAAATTCTAGGGATTCAAGTGTACTGAAAAGCCACTGATGATCTGCAATTCACATGCCCTCCTAACAGGCCAAATTCCGGAGAAGTGGTCTCCTCATAGGCAGCGAAAGAATCAGCGTGAAAATTGGAGATGCAAGTTAGCCTGAGGTGAACGAGTAGAATTCATCACGAATAGGTTTTCATTGTATTCTCTCCTCCCCTGGCATCTAACCAGACCCTGACGTGTGGATCCTTTAACATCAGTCAGAACTCCTTTTCCGGATGTTCTTTTTGCTTCCTGTTTATAAAAACGATGATGCGCTTACCTCCAAATACTACCTTTGTGCTGTACATTCTTCCGCTTTCTCTGGCACACAGCATTTTGACAGACTTGTTCACAACGAAGCTTACGACAAATTTGCCGACGATTTGAGACTCCGCTTTCTCGGTCATCAAGCCTTCGCTCACCCCAAACTGGTACGTGTTCTCTATGCCTGTTCGTGTTTATATGCTTGTGCAGTCGGCTTTTAATTCACATCTGCTACTCTTTCTCATCTTTGCAACCATCTTTATCATATTCCCTATCATCCCACCACCACCACCATCCCAGATATGCGCATTACCGATAACGTTTGTCATCATCATCATCATCATCATCATCATCATCATCATCATCATCATCATCATCATCATCATCATCATCATCATCATCATCATCATCATCATCATCATCATCATCATCATCATCATCATCATCACCCGATAGGTTCGAGTGCAGATGGCCTATTTAAACCCTGTATTTCTCACTTAGCCTATCTCCGATGATGTGCTCGAGCTTGAACACGAAACGTCAGATGAATAAACCTTCTTCCCCAGAGATCGCCTCATCCTCCTCTTCCATATTAACACCTGGGGTCAGCATTTTTGCCTATATCCATATATATAAATGTATATAATGGTAGGGGGCGCTCACCGATCGTTCATACGGAACTCACTCGTTCCGTTGTGCCTTAAGGGCTCTCTCTCGAGCCCAACCAGCAGCCACACAGCGGACCGCACACTTCGGGCTTGGGTATGGCTGGCTGACGACGGCTAATAAGACAGAAATGGCCATTCCAGTCTCCCTTGTCTTTGTCGGTAATATCATCCTGCCTATATATCATGCGCCGCTGCGCGGCTGCTGGTTGGGCACGAGAGATAGCCCTTAAGGCACAACGGAACGAGTGAGTTCCGTATGAACGATCGGTGAACGCCCCCTAACATTGTATATTCCCGATCAAAAACCGACAGGGCAACGGGCTCGTGGCCCGGTGGGTAGAGGCGTGGACTTCTAAACCAACAGGTCGCGAGTTCGAGGCTCGGGTGTTCCACACTTTGGACGGGTATGGCTGGCTGACGACGGCTAATAAGACAGAAATGGCCATTCCAGTCTCCCTTGTCTTTGTCGGTAATACCATTTCTGCCCATATATATATTACATGAGCAGCTCGCTAAGAGTGCAACAGGCCAGACGCAGACAGCTGTTTCACGGTCGTTATCGATCACCAGTACGTTACAGGGCTTATGAAGTGAGGTATATAAGCATGTCAAGTGGGCGTTTGATCCTCACTGTTGTGGTTAGGATCTCACTCGATCCCATTCTGTCCACCCGCCAGCTTTCTACTGGCGACAACGAACGCTGTGTCAGAGGACACATACCACATATAATACATGAGCAGCTCGCTAAGAGTGCAACAGGCCAGACGTAGACAGCTGTTTCACGGTCGTTACCGGTCATGATATTTCTGATGGGCTCGAATCGATCACTCCGTGTCAGGTGTCGCGGTTGACCTAATTGTACTTAGTTCGGTTGCGATCATGCCTTACCTAGCCAGCCCCGATAATATCCCGAGCCGTACCTCTCCACGCGTGACTATCCGCGTCAGCAGATTTGGCCATTCCAACCCATTCTCTTCGCCAACGACTGAGACCGAATGCCGAAGATCCAAGAAACCACTTCCATGTCTTGACGAAGAGTGTCGAGTCAGGTTTTGGGCTGACCCCCCCCTTCGGCACCTACAGTAGGGCAACGGTGCCGAATTGAGGGCAATAACATTGGGCTTCTAAAGCGGATGACGAAGAACGTGCCCAAATTACAGTCGTCTTTCTTGGATAACCTGGGTTATCCTTGAGATGTTGCTGCAGCGAGCGCGGCCTGTCTCATTTGAGGCGAATCCGGTGTACTTCACTCGCAGGATGGTCCTCCAGCAGTGGTGGTCAAACACCTTCAGGTTTCGCTCGTCCTCCACGCGCACAGTCTAGCATTCATGACCATAGAGGAGGCCAGACCGAGCAGATGCACGTTACGTACGAATCTTAATGACGTTTGAGGACGTACGTGTCTTCTCAGAACACTTATCTCGTCTTGTCTGGTTATTGGGAGGGGGTGTTGACGTTGTCGGCGGTGACGAATTCGTTCACCAGGCTAATGAAATGACCTACCACTCCTGCATGGTGTATTTACTTATTAGGCATCACTTCTACTCTCTGACCAAACACACCGCTTCATTGAGCCGGGTGTGACTCGTCAACTAACCTAATTAAGTTTCAGCCAGTAGTCTAAGACGCTGTCTTGTAGTTACAGGCGGTAGCTGACTACCACTCACATCGCGGTAACCTGTCTAGTGGACGCGACAGCGAAGGTAACGTTTGTCGTTCTTGTGAAGCAGAACGGTTATGTAGCCGCATTGAACGTAGAAGTTGCACAAGCCAGACTCACGTATTGGGACTTCCATCTCGAACGACCCCTGTCCATCTCAACATACATCTCGGTTCTCATATTAATAACATTATGATTCTTATTAACTTGCAGTAACCGCGGTGTGGAGGACGAGTGTTTGAGGCCTTCGGGTGCTGTTGCTACAGTCTCTCCCCTCGCCCTGCCTCTTCCACCTTTCAGGCCCGACAACTGTTGCATCAGAGCAATGCCCCTTTGCGTCTGATTTCCTACCTCTCTCGGACATTTGCCGCCAACTCCGTACCACTTCCTGCCTTCTATGCAACTCAGCACTCTCGCAGGCGCCTCGCCGATCTCTTCAATCCGAACTGCACATTCCAGCACTTTTCTTCAGACCTTCGAAATCGCCTGAAGACCCTGAGGATTGCGAATCGCGCGGCCTGGCATCGGGCGCATGAGTACACACGCACAGCAACGTCGACTGGCGTGGACAGTTTGGCTGAACAGCCTCGCTATCCGTCCGCCGCACTCGTTTGGTTGTACGACGAAGGAAACCAGGCGCTGCTAACACCCTTCGGCCGCGCCCTGTGTAGCACACATTACCTCCTCGGGCTTTTGGCTGGCTTACTTACCATGAGACCATTGGCTGGGGAAAGCGAGAGCTGTCCAGAAGGATGGTGGGATTCGGGATCGAAGGAGAACTTTATCGCCTACTTCCGCTGCCTCCTAAGAATCCTCAGTCTCATACAGGTAATGCCCTGTGTTGCTAAGGCCTGCTTTTAGTAATAAACTACTTTTACGGACATTTCTGCCGCCTGAAATTTTGCTGGCAAGACAGGCGGAAACTGGTATGACCATTTATGGCGTGCTTGTCGTCACCGGCCAGCCGGTGGACACCACCGATAGAAGGGTTGATAGAAGGGTTGATGCAACTGTTCAACGATTAAGTCGTTCGTGTTCGAACCCCGATTCCTCTCCGTCCTGGAGTTTCCTCTGGCTGACCGACGACGGCAGGCAGGCCAGAGATGGCTCTTTTGTTTCTATTCCTCACTCATCGGTCGTGCTATTTCTCCCCAAGGACATGAACGCCATGCAACGCACACTCGAAGGTCATGCAGGGATGCAGCAGAAGTTGCCTGGCCCCATCGCCATAATTGGTACTTTTAAAGAAGTCATTTCGCGCACCGCTCAGCTTGCTAGCACCGATCGTTCCCTCCTTCTCTCTGCCATCAAGGAAACCCGAGAGGTGAGTGTCCTTCGCAAGTTCAATCATCCAAAAGCGTTAAACCTTACTGATTAAAGTATGAAGTAACGTCCTTTATGGTTGTGCCTTTGCCTCTGTTTCCACCAAAGGAAGACAGTTTATCTTTCTCGTTTCTTCTCCCAGGCCTTTGAGCAACGCGTCGGCATTATAGATCATTGTTTCCGAGTGGGGCCTTTCACACGCACACAGAGAGGTGGCCTCAGCGGTTGTGGGGAGGCAAAAATCAAAAAGATTACTTTCCAAACTCTGGAAGCTACGTCGGAAGTCTACGAGTACGATGTGGCAGTAATGAAAGTGAGCATTATTCAGCCTCTGCCTCGGCTACTGGCAGCCCTTTACGGACATGGTATCGAAATGGGTCTTGATCCCACCACCCTCGGTCTGGCTGATGAGGTCTGTCACCTATCGAATTCACCACGTAGCACTGAATTCGCTTTTACTTCCGTAAGCACTTTCCATTTCATATGTTTTAGGGTTTCGCAAATCTGGCAATTGAGAGGCCACTGCAGATGGTCGCTTTCTTTGCTCAGTGCTCAGCCAACCTGTGGCTGTCAAACGATAACCTAATTGGAAATCTTGTGAGTGAGCACTCGACTCCTTTGATTGGTGTTATGTAGTGCGGCTGATATTCCTAGCCTTATGGCACTCCCTCTGTCTTGATTGTCATAATAGCTGGCGGAGGCGTCTACAAGTTTGTCAGGGGAGACAGTGGGACGGGACTATCAGCTTCTCCAGCAAGCGGTCGCGGTTTTGCCCCCAGATGAGCTGATTGTTCGCATGGTGCACAAGCTCAACCTCAAGGATTACCTAAGGTGCAGTTCACAGACTGAGTCGCTCTATAATTTTTTAGCAATTGGTTGCTTGTTGTTGGTGGTGTCGGTCAAGAAATTGACCCTTTTGTCGCCACTGGCCCTAGCCACCGAAGTATAGTACCCCGATATTCTAAAAATAGCGTTTGAGTCGCACCGACTTACGCAAGCATACTTTCGAGGTCATGAGTCACCCCATACTGCAGTTTGTGATTGTATGTTTGTGTCTGTTGGCCGGTGACCTCTTGTTGAACTGTAGGCAATGTTCACCATCTAATGCAACGATAGCCTGTACCCTTTCTAATATGCGACTAGTTTCGGGGATCCTGCATCATCAACCCCATCGACGATGTTGCAGACATCACGTGATAAATGTTCGAGGCCTAGTTAATTCCTATGCATACAGTAGATGTGCTAACTCAGGAAATGTTAACCGAAATTCGGAAATGCATTTTCGACTCCAACAGACTACGTTGGGAGGATTGTAATGTTTATCATCGTGCGGCATAATTCCAAGATATTTCCGTTGCTTCTGGATGCCAGCTTTTGAACGAACTTCTTTCCAGCCGCCTGCCAAAATTGCACTCTGCAAAAAATGACTACTTAAAATTTCATGAATTTTTCCTATTGATGTTCGATGTCCTCATAAATCCAAATATATCCATTAGAAAACATGCATGAAAATATACATTCCTTGGCATTTTTGATAGAATGTTTCGCCTTCTGCAAATTATATACTTGAAGGAAGGGTATGATTCGGTTTTAACAGAGCTTTTCCAATTCCCGAATAATCTTGAACCCGACCAGCCGTTACACTTACATTCAGGTTTTCTGAACTGCAAGACGTTTTTTCTATGTGCGGAAAATCACACATTCCTTTACATTATTACGAGGAAGCCGGTATAGGGTTCATGAAATTCGCCAGTGGATTTAAGTATAATGTAAACTTCACAAGCAGCATTAGTAAATGCAGAGACAAGATGTTTTATGAACGGGCATTTTACGGTTTTAAAGAATCTCATAATTGGAAACTTCTTTAAAAGCGAATTATAGCCTTCCGCGTAAGTATAGAATTTGAAGAAGACGTAATTCTCTACAAAACGGGTAAATTAATA
Organism: Spirometra erinaceieuropaei; assembly: GCA_902702965.1. Lineage (NCBI taxonomy): Eukaryota > Metazoa > Platyhelminthes > Cestoda > Diphyllobothriidea > Diphyllobothriidae > Spirometra > Spirometra erinaceieuropaei. The sequence goes on from CACRXP010000146.1 coordinate 566,642, forward strand.
ATTTTTTATGCTGGTCTTCTACGAAATATATTTGAATACATAGGGACCTCGAAAATCAGTAAAAATGTTATACTGCCTAAGTTGTCATTTTATACAGAGTTTTGTTTTTGTAGGTGGCCGGAGCGAAGTTTATTCAAAAGCCGACATCTCGAAGTAACTGAAATATCTTAGGATTTGTCTGCACGTTGATTAATTTTGCAAACCTACTTAAATAATCTTTTCGCGTCGGTTAACACTTCACAAGCGGGCTCGTCTACTGTGCATTTTCTTCCCGCGAGGTCGGATTTACGGTAGAGGTCCTGAACTCTCACAGGACAGAAGATAAAAAAGGGGCCGAAGGCATTACAGTCGTCTTTTTTGCCTGGCTCGACTTATCCTGGTGGTTTTCTTACTGTGTTAGTGGGTTGTTTCACTTGGAGACGAATTTTGTTTTTTTTATTCGAAGGGTTGTTCTCGGGTGCCAGTGAATCTAGAGCTGTAGGTATTGGTCCTTCGCGCATGACGAAGTCGCTTGAACACTTAGCCATGCGCCTGTCTAGTTGCTTGAGTGAGGAAACATATCAGAATATTTATTCTTCTGATGACATGAGAAAAATCGGATCCCAAGAATTTTTCGTGTTTGTTATCTGCAAAAAGTTGGTCAACGATAGGAGCGTTTTATTACACTGATAGTTCTGGCAAATGTCTGTCTCTATTCCCAGGAACATATCAAGAATAACAAAAAAGCATATATTCGAGACCAGTCAAACGACCCGCCTTTAGTTGACTTGCGTGGCCCGAATTCGTCGAGTTTTTTTGACAGCGCAGCAGTTTGTCTATTCATGACATCGCCAATAGAAGTGAAGAGACGAGTCCCAGGAGGCAGTCGTGAAGAAGTAGACACGATCGCTGGGACAAGAGCTTTATTCGCCGGACGTTTCTGACTCCTGCTCGAACCCATCATCAGAGACAATACCCGATAAGGGTGGTTCATTCACAAGGGACTGCAGTATTTATATGATGCAGTCGCAATGCTACCGCATACCTACGGTCTTTATCCAATTGTCACTCATCAACCGCCCCTCCCCCTCGCTGTGTCTTTCTCAAAATCCTTCTGTTGTTCTAGTGGAACCCCCCATCGCAAACGAGACCTGGGAGTGTGAGGGCGGCGGAGAGCCTGCTGCGCGTTCTGCACTTCATTGTGACCAGTCGGTCTCGCCACGCTGTCGGATACTTCGACCCCTCAGTGGTCGCGGCCATACCCTCCTCAGCACATCTCTTTCCTCCCGACTTTAAGGATCTGGACGAGTCGTTGGAGATTGACTACGGCCTCCTGGTGGACGATGTCATTCACGAGCTCTGCGTGCGTCCAATGACCCCGTCAGAGCTCTTGTCTGCCCTACCTCCCCAGCCCCCGCGTAGCTGCCTGCGTGAGACGCCGCCCTACTGCGGCCTACGTGCGCCGACGACAGGGCAGAATAACAAGTGGAATGACTCGAGTGACAATGGGGACGCGGTCGCTGACCAACGCGCGCTCTCCACTGAAGACCTAGAAGGTCCGGTCTCTCGCATATTGCAGCAAGTGGCCACATGGACTTTGGTGGGAGACGAGACGAAATTAATTCTGCGGCCTGATGTGCTGGCCTGTCGATTTGACCTCTTCTATCCTTCCTACAGACTAAATAGACAGGCTGTGGTAGGTTTTGTAATAAACACTTTCTACTTGTACTTTTCAGTAACATACTATAAACTCATAAACGCTGGTTTCTTGACAGACTAGGGAGGCGGTAATTCGGGCGTTAAAGCAGGCGCATGAAGACAACACCAACCCTTTACCAGCGGATTTCCCCCTTCCGCCACCACCACCCCGTCCTCGGCGACGTTTCGTGGACCACCTGAATGCGCCCATCTTGCGCTTGCTCCGTTGTTCCACCTTTGTCCGTCTTCTCCGTCAGCTGCTGGACATTGGTACTAAGTATGGAAGCCAGCAGTCGAATTGGTCCGAAACGCTCCTGGAGCTCGTCCTTCACTTGATAATTATTGCTCTTTACGAGGACTTTGTAGCACTCACGTAAGTTATGAAAATTGACATGATTGACGAGTACTGCATGCTTTGCGATCCAAAACCCTCTGGATTTAAACCCTGGCTTGTTTCGTTCAGTGAAACTGGGGAAACACCATTCCTGAAAGCGGTAAGCCAAGTGCCCGAGGATGCCGAGAGTGCCGATGAGTTGGAGCGTCTTGCAGAGCTGCGGCACTGGGAAAGGCAAGACCTCCCCGCCTCGACGACTTGGTACGTGGAATTTCAGTTTTTGCCTTACCTGCATAGTCAAGCTCCTACCTCACGTCGTGCGCAATATTTATGATATGTAATGTCGTAACGACAACGACAACAACGAGATCACTGTTGTGACTTTGTAGCCTATTCGACATTAAGCATCTTTCACGAATCACTGGAAAAATTTCGTTTACTTCGGTAGAGGGCACTTCTGATTTTAAATACACGAGGTTTTTAGATTTTTAGCATTGTCGAAAACGTCAAATCATTTTGAGCAGGTGAGAAAAGGCAGTTTGACCGCTTCATCCACCAGCCCATCATTACTGGCATCAATAAGAAAGCGTAGAACGGTAAAGTTATTTTGGACGTGGATGGCCAAACTCGCACCGTGAGAGGATGAATGGGGACTGCTTTTAAGCCGCCGCCCACCAGACGGAACTCAGGCACACTTTCAAGTTCTAAGAGACCTGACTCCCTGCTAGAGCAGCAAAGCGTGTGCACTACCAACTGCGTATTATGAAACCGCATTAAGACGGCCATCTCCTCCATCAGAACATATGCGCGTTTCCTTTCAGATGACTAGCCTCGGTGTGTTATAGGCATACGTGACGCACGAATTCTGACCTGTCTTCAGATTGGGGATTGGCCTTCGTCACTCCGTGGCAACCGCTGCGCACTCGTGTGACCTCTGACCCCTGCCCGGCTGTCGTTGTCGCTGCAATGTCTGTGTGTCCGCGAGCTCTCCCCATGTAGTCGGAGGAGCTGATCAGTTGTCGTCGCATGTTCAAATCATGTGCAGTAGTTTGGGCTCGTCTGTGAGTTTATGCCCTACGTCGGGCCTGTGACCTCCGGCTGGCTCTTTCCCCCTGATGTGAGGGCGACGACTGTTGGAGGAGTCGCGATTTGTTCGCCAGTGCTGTCTGCCCCGTCTGATCTGACTGGAGCCTTGTACATAGTACCTGGTAGGTCGGATGAAGATCAATAGTCCTGTTGATTGTACCAACTGCAGAGCAACTTTCAACAACCAGTCTGGCAACTTTGTCATTGGGTCGGCCGATGGCTTTCGTTTCCCCAAAGGCCAAACTGTGCTTTGTCTGTTGTATGTGGCCATATACCAGTGACAGTCTATCCTCGCGGTTGACTGCCAGCTAGTGATCACGCAATTTTGTGCCGAGGCGTTTGCCCGTTTCACCAACATGGCTCGCACTGCAATTTTGGCAAGGAACGATGTAAACTACTGCTGATTGTTACGTTGCCAGTAGCCGGTCTCTGAGCCTCGTTATCTGCTGTCTGATAGTGGATTCCGGTTTGTTGGCCACCCCAATCTCAAAAGCGTCTTTTGTGAAATCATGACCGGAATTGCTGCGGGTGCTTTGTCGGAGAAACCCTGTTTTTGATAGTTTTCTTCTCCTTCTTCTTTTTCTTATTCTGCTTATTCTTCCTCCTCCCATCTATTGCAGTAATTGTCTCGCACCCCGCTTGGAGGCCCTGCTTGAGAAACCGTACCACAACCGTCAGGCTGGTCTGATCAAGTATGTGCGTTCTGTATGTTATTTTGCATTTTTTGCTTCTCTGTCAAAATCCTCACTGAGAAGGGCAGAAATTCAGACTACTCGGATGTTGGAATTCTGGTTTATTCGCCTTTAGCATCTTCGGAAAACGACATCCCCATAGTCCTGCCGCAAATGTGGGGTGCATGTTGGAAATTCAGGCACCTGTCTCGTCGATCTTTTTCTGGGTTCTTCAGTGCGTATCTACGAAGTCGTAGTGCGCAATTTTGTCAGAGGCTGACGAGTATGCGCAGAATGAATCAATTCAGGAATGACTGAATGGATAGTGACGGAGTTGGTGCGACACGCGAATAGATCGATTTGATTGGTTTATCGAAGAGTTTTGGGACGACTGTGATTGGTTATCCGTCGGGGTTAGATGTACTCATGTCCTGGCGCACGGTAGCCGTCATCACTTGACTCCTAGCGCAGCGGTAGCACGCCTAGGAGCAAATTCACGTCACGTCAGCCACCTGCGCCGTCTCCCACCTCCGGTCCCCTTGACTCTGTCATGCCACAGAACCCAGCTGGGAGAGAAGGAGAGCATGTGTTAGAAGCAGCGCAAGTCTACTATCACTCGAGACTAATTTACGCAAAAATTACCGTTCCTGGCCCACCCTGCGGTGAGGCATACGGCGAAAATTGCAGGAATCTACGGTTGACATCTCGTGATGATGCATTCTTGTGACGTTAATGGTAACGGTAGGGTGTAGGACCCCACGTAGCCGGCAACTCAGAGAGAGGAAGTCGCTTTATTTTGAAATCATTAAGTCAAAATTTTCAGCAAAAAATTGGCTCCACTCCCTATGGGCAGTAAATGAGTTAACAGATTATTCAAGAGTCAAAGTTTAACACAAAAGGAACGATTAGTATGAGGAGAGTTCGAGTCTTAGCGTCGGTATTTCTGTCTCTTCGCACGTAAGATAGCGCGCGACGAGGCATAAGTCGGAAGCTGCGGCGCATCGGGCGGGAAGATTTCGCAGAAATAATATCAGACTGCAAGGGATGGGCAACGTCATTTATAATCCGACCAGCAAACTGCTTGACCGTATTGAAATTTCGTAGGATAGTGTCGAATAAAAAAGAATGAGAAACACCATGTATGCTAAAATTCTGTGTGCATGTAAACATCACTTATTATTCACCGTTCCCACACGTTGAAACCCCCTTGCCTTCCTGGCTACATGCAAACTTCTTCTCTGTTTATTTTTTTATTAGAGCGCTCGCATTCTGGGCCAAATGCCAACGTACTATGCGACTTTTGACAGAAATCTATCTATTTTCTGTGTCTTCTTGCTGTACGTCCTTCGTATTGCCCTGCGCCGCCACAATTCAACGTAGGACACGGTCCACAGGCTAGCTCTAGTTAGTTGTTTTCGTACACCCTACTTTTGCCGCATTAATATATGGAACACGCCTGTTGCTCCCTTTTACTATAGCCATGGTGCAAGGGTGGGTGGAGGCCTGTCTAACATTAAGCCTCATACAATTGGTGTTGGGACGAGTTTGTGTGTGGCACGCGCAGACTGGTCCTTTGGCTCTCAGTCGTTACGCCCACGCTCACTTTCGTTTTGTCGAGCTATCAGAAGGAGAGGAGTGATTTGAGAAGAGAAGTTGAGGTCGATTTCGCGCAGATTTGCCCAACCGGGAGCAAATATATGCGGGATTTCCGTGTTCCCCTTCCTCCGGTCGAAAACATTCTGCGTGAGGTTATAGTTGATATAGCCACTGTTGAAGTCCGACGCGGAGAACTCTCTCTCTCCGTCTCGCCGAACTGTTTACTTCCTGTCACCTTAGTGCTTGAGTCATCCTAAACTAGTCGCCTCGACGATTGTGCCGCTTCCTTGTCGTCTCTCACCCTGTCTTCTGCGGTGCGGTTTGAAATTGTTCTTTCTCACCCATAGGTGGACTCTCAAACTCTGGAAGTCAATTGCCGAGAGCCAGTCTTCGTCCGCTCTCCATCTGGCACCATCGCTAGAAGCCACTGAAGTGGTACGTTATCTCTATGCTGCTTCGTCTTTTTCCCGTCCATCCACGTCTTTTCCCAACGTGGTTCGGGATTTCAAACAGTGGCATCCTTTTTAAACAGCCACAGATGTATAAGTAGGAATGGTTCGCTGTACCGTCTGGGCCGGGGCTGAAATTTGCATGAGGCGACTCCGAACCCTGAAAGAATGCTGACAGTCTGAAAATGCGGCAATACCGGAATGCTGTTGACCAGCCGCTTGGAGTTTTGTAGTTGATGTCAACCACAATTCGCTCCCTGCCTGTGCAAGAAAGAACATCCCCAAGGACTGAACGAATTAAGGTGAGGACAGTGACCTCAGAGCCCGTCTCGAGTGCTTTGCAGCACTTCACCGACTGCGAGGACCTAGCTTTCCTCCTCGATTTGAGAAGTCGCCTGGTGTATGGTGCATAGGTCGTGATAGCAGTCGTACTCGCAAATGTCCTGAATGAACTCTTAGACCAACTGGCCCTCCGTTATCCAAGATCTTCAAAACTTCGATGGAGGCTGGGGCTCTACCTGCGGGCTGGAATCGAGCCAATATAAGCCCCGCATATAAAGGTGGCAAGAGAACAGCCCTAAATAGTCTCAAACCAGTGAGTCTCATAAACATCCGTTGCAAAGTGATGGAAAAGGTAATAAAAAGGGAAGATGATGCGCATCTAGAAGAAAACGACTTACTCAGTCTGCATCAGCATGGGTTTGGAAGGGGTTTATCCTGTCTTAATTACCCGTTAGTATCCATGGAGTGCTGGACGAAATCAATCGAAAGGGGTTTATCAGTGGACGCGGTGTACATTGACTTCAGAAAGGGTTTTGATAGTGTTCCACACAGATGACTTGTATTTAACCTACTTCAAATGGGTGTGAGTGGGAATTTACGAAAATGGGGTGTGTTTATCGGTTGCGCTAAATCTGAATGGGCATCCGTTCACATTTGGATTCCGCAGGGGAGCGGATTAGGTGCGATTAGAGCATTTAAGTGTTTTCTTATCACCTGTTTTGTGCTGTTAACTGCAGCAGTGCATTAACCCATCTTCTGTCATCATCCCTTCCCCTTTTCCGATGATATGCGTGTCAAATATAGAAGATTCTTCGTTAAAGAATATGTTACTGGCAACATTTAGCAATACGTGTATTTAAAATTAACATTGTATGTTTCGTTTTCAATAGGGCCGTCAAGGGCACTGCCTAGTACCCTAAACATACAATACTATATTATATTACACAATCTTCTGCAATTACCTGTCCCCCTTTTTCGGTGATATAGGTTTCAAATGTTGAAGAAGAAGAAGAGCGTCGATTGAAGGCTGAGGGTAGGTCGAGCCTACTCGCAAGGATGGCCGACATGCAACGAAAGCTGTTCGCCGCGCATGCGCAGTTTGCGGACTTCGCGGATGATGAGGAGGAGGAGGAAGAAGAGGAGGCTGACAAGGCGGCGGTTCAACCTGTGAGTCTCTGGCCTTTTTCACGAACGCCTACTGCCGGTTTGTTGCCCGATGCCGGTGTGTCAAGCTCGTGGCAGAGCTTATTTAGGTTTGGACCATAGGATAGCGTCTGCCAGTGTGGGATCATCGATGTACAGCTTGACCCGCTCGACCGCGTTTGTCTGCATTTGTGCGGTTGGTTCGAGCAGCTTCGTCTTGGCGCCGCAGGCAGACTTCAGTTTAGTTCAGTTCAGTTTATTTGAGGGAAATATATGTCATAAAGGCAACAAGTATTAAGGAAAGCGTCGATTCCGTACAGATAGACGACCTGTCTCGAGTGTAAGGGGTACAAGCAGGTAGTACAGTATTCGTTTGGAGTATAGTGAAAGGAATAATATCCCAAGTGACAAAATTTGCGTTGGTGCATGCCAGTAGGCGTAGGCGATGATTCGAGGCAATAAGAAGTTCTGTCTAAAAAGTTACTGAAATATAGCCAGTAGTATTATAACAATAGAATTTGAATATTTGTCAAGGTTACAGATGTCGGGTGGTATTATAGTGGACAGCGCTGTACAAATGCAGCTTCTTCTTAAAGATCTCGACGGAAGCGGACATGACGATATCCAGTGAGACGATGTTAGCTGCCATGCTTGCCTGTCAGAGTAAACGGAAAAGGACCACCAGTTCACAGTCTGCCATATCTTCACTGAGTAACTCGAGTACACCGAAGCGTGCCACCACACCCCCTGGTCCACACACAAATGACCGGGATTTCACAGACCATGAATGGGAGGGTGGGGGAGACGAATCGGATACCAACTGCGTGGGATTGCCATAGAAGTCATGTAACGAAGGGGCCATTGCTGTCTGATTCTCCGCCCTGGGAGGAAGACTGAAGTATCCCATCGGTTGGTCGCCTTTCAACTTACGGCCTCTAGCTCACCATGAGAGATCCAAGCACTTCATTTTTGTCAGACAATGACATGCTTCAGGGTCGGAATGCTGATTCTGTGCAGAGTTCCTAGCTGTCCGCAGACACTTGCTGATTTAAATGTTCTCGCCTCGCTGTATTCACTCCTCCCCCGCCGTCCCATTTCCAGGCGGAGAGCGACGGAGTGGAGCCTGTTGACCTTTCCCTCGACCCGAGCAACCTATCCAGGCTTGCCGTCCTGGGACCCAATGTGCATGTGGACCGACTCGGGGCGCTGGAGAAGAAACCGGCTTCTGTCAAATGTGTCATCTGCCTCGTGAGTTTTTTCTCCCTCTCATAGTTTAATTTCTCGTCTGATAGCATGTCGACGTGCCCCACTGCCTCGGTTCTGTTTCGATGGTACTGAGGTTGTTCCGTGTCTACTGCCTTAGTACAAAATAGTGCCAGTCGTCGTGTCCGGCTATGGACCCTGGACCACGAGGCAATGAAGATATTGGCCGACGTAAGCACAGACGCATTCAGGGCAGGCTAGCTCATAACTTTGCCAGCAGTCTTCCTTGTGCGCTGAAATAGCAACCTCATAAGACACTAATCTCAGTGGGTGAGCGCCCATTACTTTCGTACTGCGCTCACCTGATCGTGAGTTTGCAGAAAACATGTATGTGGGTTTCTGTGCGTCTTTTTAGATGCACACTGTTATTCGATCTTTTTAGGTACCCATACTGTAGCCTGCGTAAAATTGCAGATGGTCCGCTTGCATCTTTACGCCTTGAGGTTAATCCTGTTAGGGTAGGTGGTCTTCGTCTGTGTCTGACTGAACAAGGTCATTTCTAGGTCAGCCACCTCCATGGACCATCAGGCCAAATTCTTGCATTGCCTGTTAGAAAGATATATCGGAGAGCTCGGAACACGGTCTGATAATTGCTTCATGTGGCCAAATAGGATTTTTACGCTGCAACAACACTCATGCAGCTCGTCCGTTTGGGATTTTTGTACCTTTGTTTACAGAAGGCATCTCTAGTTGGGGTTCATCGGTATTATCGGGCCGAAAGAGTGAATCCGGGTTGACACTGTCAATTTTATGAAATACTTGCCTGTGTTGACGAGATGAGACTAGGGCACCTCTTCTGAAGGTCATGGAGGTAGAGTCATCGTAGGTGTTCTATGGCTTGCGAATAACGCCACAGACTAACGAGAGCGTTCTTTTAAGCTTTACTAGACTCATTGTAGGCCATTGTTTTGTCTTACAGAAGTGGAATTGTCTTATTAGTCTTGCTGAGGAGCAGTCTAGAGGACATTTCCTAATACGTATCTTTATGCATTTTGCATCTGCTTTATCTTCGTTTGTTGCACCTGTCTGGTTTTCTGTGCACTTGTCACGTAGATTCAGGAGAAACGTAGCTTAAACTGCTCGATTGCGGCTTTACGCATCATGGGTGCGGCGACGCCGATTTTCTGACGGAAAGGTTAACTCTGTGGTCGGCATGAAATCAAGAAGGCGGCGGGAGATAACTGTCAGTAGGGCCTCCTCAGTTTGGCCGTAGGAATGACCTGCTTCATGGGGCGACTGCTGCAGTTGTCATTTCTTACGCGAAAACTTGGAGAGTTAAAGTCACGCATATAAGTGACGAAAAGTCCCGATTACGTCTGAGGATCGGTTTCTACGCTGAAAAGTCCAATTTTATGGCTCAGTGAATAAATGCGTGTTATATACGACCGGGTTTGGCCATGCAATCAGGCGAACAAGTAGGGTTGGGGTTGCCGTTAGGGTTAGTGGTTGACGTTTAATGTTGAGGTTAGGGTTAGGGTTAAGGTGGGGATTAGGGTTAGGTCGCCGTCCGCTTCCCATTCCTATCTACCAACTGCGATCTAACTGAGTTCATTTCCGGTTTAACCACTCACGGACCATCAGCCCAAATTATTGCATCGCCTTTTAGAAAGATTGTCCGGAGAGCTCGGAACAGGATCTGATAGTTGGCGCCCTTGCCACTCACTCCGCTGTCCTCTCTGCGCCCCCACCCTGCCCTCATGCCGTATTCTCTGACTCCGGAAATGCCGCCAGTGCCATTTACTGCACCAGCGCCGACCACGAATGGGTAAGCAATCTGCCACTGTTCCCGCCCAGTCTGTTCTGTTTTGCGATTATAGGCGTTGCTACTCTAAGAGTGATCATTCTTTAACAACCCTGTCTCTCGTCGTACCTTTCTTCCACGCATTTATGAATGACTGCGTGCGAATGCTGGAGGTGTCGGAACAGGGAATTAATTTCTACGTCGAATGACCGCTGTTTCTGCCCAGTGTGCGCTGTTTTTAGGCCTTGCTGGGCTTTTGGCTAATACCTGTCTAGTTAGGACGGTAAATAAATGCATAATTCTGTACTACTGGCTGCGGTTTGTGAATATTACATGGTATTTTCGCAATAGCGGATGGATTTCAGCTCAAATATTCATATCAAATTTCGGACCGTGCCTGAGAGGGTCTGTTCCAAAAGACTGATTCCAAGTTCGCGCATGAATTTCCTCGGAAATTAAACAAGGCAAATTGGTCTTTCCCCAAAGATCCATTCAAGTGTTCAGTTGAGGGGGTATCCTGTCTCTCAACCTACCCCAATATTATTTTACTCTCGAATCCTGGAGGTATGGAGAGGGGAAGTTAATTTCATCTCATAGATTTCGTACCTAGAATTCAGAAAGGAAAACTGAGGCCGCTTTCATTTTCACTCCAAAGTTTGTTTTGTGGGCATCTGAACTTTTGAAGCGTCTACTCGGCAGGGTTTTCAACGGAACTGGCCCCTAAGACAGCAGGTAACGCTAGTCCGGTGTGACTGCCGTCACACCTTCCAGATTTTGACTGACAGAAAACGAGTCCAGTAGTTTCAGTGAACAAGACGTTAAACCCGAGCACCCAGTGACCCATTTAATCCGATGAGTTCCAATCTCGAGTGCGCTTTTAGCGAAGAGAAAATATCCTTGTGCCGTAAGCCTTGAGCACATGATAACACAGAGTTGCCCCGGCGCATATTGTAACAGCGGCCGCCCCCTTCCTCCCCCCCCCCCTTCCTCCCCCCCGAATTCGGCGTTGTGCGTTACCTCCTGAGCCGCCAGTGGAATGTTTGCTGTTTGCATAAAGTAATTCATATTAATTAATTAGTTCAGGTGGTTTTAATGCTCCAGTTCCTTACCTACAGCAGTCGTTGGTCTTTTGCGCGATCCTAACTGTCAACCTGTTGCATGATCGCAGACAGCTGACAGCTAGACGAAAAAGAGTAATCATTAACGGTTACTTATTAATTACCAGTAGTATGAACACATAAGTTGGTGCCGGGCTATGCGAGTGGATGTGAGGCTGTTAATTGGAAAGCTTGATACACGTCTAGTCTTCACTTGAAGGAATTCACACAGAAGGAGACTACAACATCGGTAGGCAGGGCATTCCACGCTGCAACCACTCTGTCACTGAAAAATAACTTTTGTCCATTGATCCTTGCTTTCCCTGCGCGTGGTTTTAGGGGATGTTCGCGCAAAGTGGGCGTGCTAGCTTGAGTGAAATAATCAGTGGGATTTAAACAACAGTGTAGGCCGTTGATGAGGCGAAATATTGGTATACGGTCACCATGTAATTGCCTGTAGGAAATGGTAAACAGGTTGAGAGTTGACCGTCTGGTTTCATAGGGCAGTGCTCCCAGACCTTGTGTCACCCGTCTCTGGACCTTCACCAAGACGGTATAGTCCTTGGCAGTCCAAGGTCTCCACGCCTGTATGGCGTATTCTAGATGAGGCCGCACGTTGGTGCCAAGTATTTTGGAAAAGCAGTCATGGTCAAATCCCATAAATGCTCGCCTAATGAGTTGCAATGTAACCGTAGCCGATTAAGCTGCCTTCGCGCAGTGCAGTGTTGGTTTGAGTGAAGATGTAATCCATACACCCAAGTCTTTCTGACTGTCAACCTGTTGCATTGGTATGCTGTGTAGAAAGTAAGTCCTAGGGCTAGAGGCTCTGAAGCTGCCAAGTTGAAGAAAGTTGCACTTACTTATATTGAAGGCCATAAGCCAGTGCTTTGACCAGTCTTCGAGCCTGTTCAAGTTTGCTTGCAGGTGGTCTCCGTCTGCCGCATTGTGAACAACTTTCCACAATTTTATGTCGTCGACAAACAGGATGGCATCAGATTCTAGGTCATTGACGCAGTTATTTATAAAAACGAAGAATAACGTGGGGCCTAAGACTGAGCCCTGTGGGACGCCACTCACCACGCATAGTTAGTATTCGTGGCGCGACGACCGCCCATATTGAATGACACTTCCCTTGATTCATGTTCTTTACCGAATGGACTGTAGGCAGCATTTTCAGTCCAGTTAAACCGAATTAGCCTCCCGTTTTGGAAGTGAATTGACACTTTGAGTAAAAGTGCTCTTCGGTAGGCCTTGGTTTTGTCACTTTGTATCTCACGGGGTTCATTACGTCTGCTTTCAATTGTGCACTCTCTTTTCGCCGTCTCCTTTTTCTAACCACCCAGATTGACCGTAATTTGGCGACCATCGCGACGTCAACGGTCGCCTCGTCGGTTGGCAACGGACGGACGCTGCCCCTACCGCTGTCCCGCCTTCTGACCGACCTCTCCTCCTGCGTACCTGACAGCGGAGAGCGAGCGAGCGGCGTGAAGAAAAAGAAAAAGAAGAAGAAGTCAGGCACTGCCGCCTTCTCTTCTCTCGGACTAGGTAAGATCTCCCTTTGGACAGCCTCTTGGTTTCTCACGCCCTCTCTACCGTCCCCACTGCTGTTGGCGTCGTAGGCCGACCGCGGTGATCGGCTAGCCCTTCTTTCAATTTAACGACTGCAGTCACCCACCACACACACACTCTCTCTCTCTCAACTCTTTCCGTACAGTCGCTGGATAGAGCGGTTTCCCTAGTGTAGTTTTTGACTCCTAAGCCACAAAACACGCAGACCACCTGGCAAAGCCTCGCGGTCTTCTCTTTTTCACTGAGTACATCTCCCCAAATTTGCGGACTTGGAGTTGGTGTCCTCTTGGTCGATTGTTTTAAGAGACACTGTTTGTATTTGCTTTGTCAGCCACTTCACTCCAATCCTTGTTCGGTCTTCTTTGCGTTATTTTGACCACAAACTCAGGGTGGATGGGGGAGGAGGTGGTGCGATAGGGGCCATGCAAGTCTGCTTCACTTGAAATGAATCCACGCGCAAGGTGTCGGCACGCAGTGGGTGTCGTCGTTTGCGACAGTCAACCTGTCGTTGCACTTTTGCGACTTCTTTGGTCGCTTTGTATCTGATGAGACGATGAGGAGGTGGCGCACTTTGATTCTTAACAGATAACAGGCTTTGAATGTCAGAAGGAAGCATGACTTGGCCGTCAAAGCGGTCGATCTGTCGTGTCTAACCTTCCGGCGACGCTGTAGTTGTATCATCAAAATTATGCCTCCTCTGCCATCTGGTATGACTGTTTTATGTGTTCTTTGTTTCATTTCACTGGACCATTTTGTCAGGTTATGGCAGTGGCCAACTGAGGCCGAACGATGTGAATAAGACTACCTTGGCTGCGGACCCTTGGTTACCTCGCCCCCTCGTAGCCAGTCGTGATCCAATAGGCGAGGAGGGCACCTTCATCGCCTTCTGTCCGCACGTGATGCATGCTGACTGCAAAGAGAAGAACACTCGCCAAATGGCGGCCCATCCTTCCGGAGTGTTAGTTGTCCTATTCTTGATGTATTTTTTTGTTTTTTTTTCATCCCCCGTTTGGTTTGCAACTCACTTGTGACTTTTTTCTTGGTGCTACAGCCTTGTCCCGGAGTCCAAGTGTCCCGCCTGCAAAGCACTCTCGAACTTTGATTGGCCCCTTTATGGTCGCATCACAGACGGTCTCAGCCCGGTCTGGCTGTCATGTCAGCTGACTATTGGTCAAAACAGCCTCGACCTGGACACCTGGTTGGGCCAACTTCGGTGCTGGCTGAATGAACGACCTCCGCTGGCCCCTCCTGGGAGTGTGGCTGATCGGCAGGTATGCCAGTTTCCTGATGAAACCGAACTGCGTGGCTGGTAGAAATAGTCGGGACAATCAGTCCTTCGTTTTACTTTATTGGTTATTGTTATGACCCGCCTGGTACTTGAAATCCCGTGGAGCGTATACGCACTCGACCCTGGTCCCCAATACCAAAGCAGCAGACAAAGAAAACACGTCTGGCCACGGAAAGTGTATTAGGAAAACACTGGAAATCGCGACTAGCTAAAGGTGACACCTATTTATAACACTTTACTGTGATTCGCCGGCATTCGGCCGGAAGATAGGAGTAGCCAATGGAAAGGCGCCAGATTGAGATGACAGCGTTGTAGAGAGAGCAAACGCACGTGACCTCCAGTGATTGGTTGGCTCTCGTTTTTTGGTGTATGCACTCCCAACAGTTATCAAGATTGCTGCCACGCCTTTGGCTGTCTTTCGACGGCGGTGCGCTTTTGTCCTTGTTCCAGGACGTTGAGCGGTCATGTCGGAGAAGACAGGACGGATGTAGATTAGTTGCCAGGATTCGTGAAAAATCCATTGCATCCTCAGACAAAAACTGGCCTATTGTACGTGGAATCGACGATCAATGCTTGATTACTGAGTTAGTGGTGAGCGTGGGGCATCATTGCAGCTTGCCAACGGATGCGAAAACTGCTCATTCCCCATCGTGATCACCCTAAAGAAAATATCTCATGCGTCTTAAGTTGATTCTCCTGTCGGTTCAAGGGCAATTAGGCCATCGTCGTCAGAGATTGTGCCGCCACCATGTTCCGCAATATTTCACTGTGGTAGATGCGCTAGACTAACCCTGGGGTCACATTTGATCCTGTCAGGCGTTATCAGAATGCGCACCATAGCAAATGCCAACGCTCCGGGGTGCGGTGGTAGACCCAGTTGCCGACAGTCGTCGCGCACACTGAGACCCTTGCTGCCCCCCACTGTTGTTGTTGGTGGTGGTGATCAAAAACCTGGTCGTTTGTTGTGTGGACCAGGGGGTATAGAAGGTAGCGCCAAGGTGTGGGCTCGACCGTGCCATCCACCTGCGCCCTTCCCCGCCCCATCGGTCTTCTTGACTCTGTCCTGACACCGGGTCTACTACCACTATATACTAATTCACGCGCAAGTCACCGTCCCTGCTCTCACCTTACTGTTGTGCACACGGTGGACATCGTCGCAATTGACGGTCGAACTGTCATATAGCTGACCTGCGGTCATCTACCCGCCTACAACACATTGTGATCACTGCAACCGCTCGCCCGTGTCTGGCTACGACACATCGCGATCCGTGTTCTGTGGTCAGGGTAGTGAGTTTTGGCAGCTGCCAACATTTGCATTGAAATTTTTGTCCGCCTTCAAACTGACGCCGCGTGTGGCCGCTGTAACGTATGTCGGACGTCAGTCGTCCCTTTGCTAGTTCTGCTGTTACCCTGGACAACGGCTTTGGCGCCGGCGAAAACTAACATCTCTCAAGTAATGAAAAAGCACCAATGCTACTCTTTCATCTAGGCTGTCAGCGAGCCATGATGCGTCAAGTTGGGAATATACCGTACTTAGCATCCTATCTGCTATCATAATCCACAAATTCTCCTAGAAACTGTTAATGAAGACATCTTTCTCATCTCATTCGTGACTGACAGCACAAGGATTTACCGGTCTCACTGAAAGAACTCTACCGCATCATTGACCCGAGCAATTCGCGCAAAAGCGGGAAGAGATGCGCGGGCCAACCGGTGACCATCTCCTCTGCGCGACTTTCCCAACTGCGTGCCTTCCTCATCGAGGTTCTCCAGACCTGCAGACCAGCTTTCACAAAGAACGAGATGCAGTCATCACTGCCTGTCGCGATACCACCGGAGTCGAGGAGAACGGGAATCTCCACCTCCCTACGGGTTCTTGTTCAGCGTTTGGCTGTGCTTAGTCAGACCGCTAAACTGAAGCCGGCGGAGCAACCTTCACTCGCCGATAGTACGCTTGTTATCTTTGCTTGCAACTTTTGAGTGTTATCGCGTCGGGGTTAGGGCCATCGAAGATTGTGGCTGGATCCGACCGATAAATCCACCAAACAACGCCTACTTATGCACACATAGTAGCCAGTGAATTATAACTGTTTCACGCCCACTATAAGCACTACCCTTAACCAGTTCTTTCTCCGTTTCGCGCCTACACCATTTTTCGCGTATTTTTGGGTCTATTATGGTTGATGGAGCATTCTTATTCTGCTACGCATAGACCTGGGCATTATGCCTACTCAGCCACTGCAATAGAGACCATTAACACAGCCATCTTGGTCTAATCTAAGCCTATTGTTGTCTGTCATACGCCCTGCTTGTGCCGCAAGCTCTCTGGAACATTTCAATCGTACTGTCTCCCTATTCGACTCTTCTTAACATGCATCCCTTAATCTCTTCTTTCACACAGTAGTAGATTTCTCTTTCAACTACCCGGTCACGACCGACATGCAACCACCCCTGAATCCGATGGTGAATCGACTCTGCCTCAGTGTCTTGGAATGTTTCCTCCAACTTTCCGCCCTTGCCGAGTTTGTCGGCCTTGACGTTGAGGAAATCTGGAGCAACGACATAGCAGATGAGAAAGACACGGCAGCGGCGGCGGCGGCGGCGTCGGCTAATCTCGTTTCACCTGACCAGGTTGACCGCTTCCGCCAATCGGCAAGGGCTTTAAGAAACTTTGTGAAGGATGCCAGGCTGCATAGTCTGCAGGCCATCTGGTTGGCCGCCTGCGAGTGGCGCGCTCTGCGACACTCAGTGGCCTATACTTTGGTGGTATGGGAACGGGTAAGTGTGGCAGCTGTCCGCACCTCGACCGTTTCACCTTTGTTTTTTCCCACATTTATCGTCAAAACGAGGCCAGTATTTTCTGCCTCTATTCTCAGTGCATGCGCCAGCAAACTCCCAGTGCCAACTTCTTCAACGGAGGACTGGGCGAACGCTATAGGAGAAGTCTCGGCTACCTACTTCGGACCACTTTCCAAGCTCATGCTCGCTTAGCACCCGTCTCGCGTGGGTGTCCTGCCTCTTGGCAAAACTCGGACAGCGAGGCTAGTCTGCACGCGCACCACACAGAATGCTGGCTCCACCGACGTGATGACCCGGACTGGTGGTGGTGGTACTCGTATTTTGCCCCTGCAACGCCCGATGCTGCTCACGCAGGTGAGGGCATGCTTGACTCCATACTTGTACATGTGACCTTCACCTGCAGTAGGCTCTGCCCGTTTGTACCAACTTTTAGCGCTGCCTGCCCTTTATCCGTAATAAAAAATAAACTACTGTTACAGGTTGTTGTCGCGATACTGCGGCCATTGCAAGCAACCTTCTTGAACCCGTTACAAGGATTGCCGTTTCGGAGGACGCTGCTCGTCTGTGGCGTCTGCTTCTTCCAGACTGCCGTTCGGCGGATGCTTGCACAATCTGCGAAACCGTCGAGGGAGGCGGAACAACACTGGGGGAAGGTAGCGCATCCTCGCCCACCACTGGCCCCACAACCACCGCTCCCACAGTGGACGACAGCTTCGGCTCATGCAGAGGAGGGTCTCCTGTCACTCCTTATCAGTCCGTCAGCGTCCTCTGGGAGGTCAGTTTTTTGCATATTCTTTATGACGCTGTTGGCGATGTCCCAAAAGTGGATCACTTTGTTTTTTGGTAAACCAGCAATACTCAGCACCAAAGGGCTGATAGATGCACCCTCTACCAGTGCGCTGGTGAAACCCTACTAGTTCCGATTATGCTTAAAAATAACACCTTCGTGGAGAATTCATTGTCGGAGAAATTGATTGCGAGTGAGGGAAATTGGTACAGCTGCGTTCATGCCAGATCTAGCCGGCCTCGAGGATGTGCCGAGCCGTACCTCTCCACGCGTGGCGATCCGCGGCAGCAGATCTGGACAGTTCAACCCATTCTCTTCGCCATCGACTGAGACAGAATACCGAAGGTCCATGAATCACCGCCTTGTGTTGACGAACTGTGTCGGGCTAGGTTTTGAGTTGACCTCCTCTTCGACGCCTCCATTTGTATGGCCATACCGGATCGAGAGCAGTAACACTGAACTCCTAAGGTCGACGACGAAGAACGTGCGCAACCCCCCCCCTCTCCCCCTTCAGTCGTCTTTGTGACCTTGTTCACCTGTGGCACTGTAGACTGCAGATCATCAAAATCTTAAGCTAATTAGACGATATCATCGACCTGGTCAAGATCTGTCAACCGGTGTCCCAGTGCAAACTCGACACCGCGGTAACAGTACTCGTCAGGACTTTTTTTGGTTTGCCGCTTGCCGAGTGCAAAGGGAATTGCTAGGAGCATACGTCTTCTCCTGGCCTCATTTTTTTACTTTCTGTCCACAAGCGTTTACGTAAGTAGGCCAAATTTTCAATTAGGGTTTGTAACCTGCGAGCGTGAAGGAGACCCGGAAATGAGTGGCAGCAAGGTAGAATACGATATGTGCGTAACTGAAGCTTTGCTGTCTGTAACTTTAAGTTCTCAGAAAAGCCACTGTATGCTATACCGTGTCCCGACACCTTTAATAACTCGGTTTCCCCGTGATGCGGATCCTCGTGAATCGTTTCCGCGCCGTTCAGCTATTAAGTCAGACGAAGGTGTACACCTCCAGCCGGAATAGTGAAAAAACTCGAAAGGACGTGGATTCCTTGTCTGTTACTGCTCTGCTGTGATTCTGAAGAGGCAATGTCAGGAGGAAGCAAAACACCGCTCAGTATTTATACGCACTATATTCGGTTGGTTCTGGAAGAGTCTACATCGTTCTGTTAGGGCAAAGCTTCCGAGCATTCAAATCGTGGACTGTAACCTCTGCGCGCCTCATTTACTGCGCTGTAGGATGCTGTAGCCGCGGTTGAGGGATCATGCCTCGAGTTCATCTCCGATTTAGAAGGTTATACTTTAGAGAAAGCTGTCTCGGGTAGTTCGGCCAGCCACCCGGTCTGTCCACCCATCTGTGACGTGCCCTCTCTGATCACCTGCTCAAAATGGCTACCCTGCGCCACGATCGACGATTAGAAAGCTAACAAATTTGTCAATAAGCGCATGTGAGTGTTGCTAGGCCACAGGGGCCTCGGTTTTCGGTACTGAGAACTGGAGGACGATTGTCGTGGGTCTGACCCGCACTGATGTGTACTTCCGTGGGCTCTGATGCCGACTTAATCAGTATCCTTGATAACCTATCCAACTACTAGCATAATGATTTGACTATCTATGAACCATGCGAACCGTAAATAGCGTTTTTTCTTATCTTTCCGTTTTTGGCAAAGGCCGCTGACGAAACCCAGTCATGCCTGAGAGTCCGAGAGACAGTAATGGCAGCTGCTTTTGTAGGCTTGTAGGGCGGTCTGCAGTAATGTCCAGCGGGTGTGTTGCATTTGCCGAGGGATGGTGTTTAAGTGGCTCATGTTGTGGTTATAGAGGGGCAGGGGGAGGAGGTGCGTCCATCAAGTGGCGTCTGGGCAGCAGCGATTCGAGTGGCCACAGGCCAGTGCGTCTACAACCGCTCGCTGCGAAGGTGAATGGCGTCTACGCAACGGGGCCTTAAACAAGTACGCCAGACATGGCTGCGATTGCTGTCGGCAACAGTTCCCCGCCACGCTTAGAAAAAAGTAACGGTGTCAATCGTGAGGCAAACGGTGAAATTGATGATTGGATACAGTGCACATGTGATTTTGAAAATGTGTATCAGTGATGACAGAAGTATCCTGGACCGTATACGAGGGTGATGCTCCGACCTGTAAAGCGGTGCAGTTGTGGCATCGCCAACGTGTGCAGACGAGTTGGCATGTTGGTATGGGAGGAAAGGTCATTTTGGACACAGCGTATCCCAGTGGAGGCTAAATCAGACGAATACGTCGGTGAAATAGGTTCACTGTCGTTCCAGACAAAAAGACTGGGATAGGGTGCAGTGCCGAAGGTGTAGAATTTCGTTTTTGTATATACACTAGCAAGTTGAGTGTATGGGAATTACTTACAAATAATGATTTCGTTAGTAATGGGCGGAGGAATGCTCCGGCCGAAAGAACGATGTGTTCAGGTGGCAACACCTATGTATGACTTCCCTACGCAGTTGGATGTGCGTTTGACCTGGACTTGTGTGGCTGAGTTTTTTTGATAACATCCGTCACGACTCGTGTCAGGATATCGGCAAGTGTGCCTTCCTATCCGTGGTCACAATGACTGACACGGGAAAATCGTCAGGGTGAAATCGAGTACAATTTCGTGAGGATTGGGCTATGCAACGTATGGAATTTGCGTGTTCGTATCACGTCGGGGCCACCACTTTATGGCTACTTAGCTCTGCGAGTGCCTTCTGAGCGCTACACTGACTTGTGATTCCTTGCGCACTGATGTTGGTTTAATCTGTACCAGGATTAGTCTGTCCAAGTACTAGCTCATTGATGGTGTCGTCATCTGTGAAACATGCAAACTACAACCAATGATTTCCCGATTTCCTTCCTTGAGTTATTTTGTTGTGTCCCTCCTGTTTGCATCAGCTGTTTGACCAAATGTTTTACTTGTAAATTAACCCAACCTGGATTGCTACTCCACTGTAGGCAGACATCACTTTCCTGTTCGTGAATCTGCTCTTCTTGCGACCGGGTCTGGAGGAGAAGGATAGTGCTGTGGAGTGCCAACGCTTGCAATCCCTGCGGGCGATAAGTACTTCGGAGGGCAAGAGTGGCGCTGCTGCGAACGGTGGTAGTCGCCAGCTAGAGATGCCGCCCCTGGCTGCCTGTGATGAGGGTTTCCCCCGCCTGCCCATTGGCGATTTACATGAGGCCTTTCTCCTGCGTCTTTGCTACTTGGCCCTTTTGGTGCAGGCGCTGCTCTCCTGGCCGAGCAACGGCCAGAAACTCAAGAATGATCAGCAGCAACAGGAGCCTGATTACTCCGAGACGGACCCCTATGTATCCCTGTGGCTGACCACCAAGGCATGTCCCCCATTTTGCCCTTGGGCTTTTAAGCAATACTTACGCAGCAGGGTGATTAATTATTTCTGCTGCATCACCCTTTAGTGACCCCTCTCTCAAATTAGCTGATAGGGCATTGAAAATGGAGATGTGACGATGTTCGTGGTTGCGCGGATAAGAATGGTAAACGTGGCTAAACCGCAACCTAGGAAATTCCTCGATCGCGAAATGTTTTAGTAAAATCCCTGTGATTCGCCAGGTGTATAGCGTTTGTTTGAATTAACTAAAAAATAAGTGCGAATTAAGAAGCACAAGAATTCGACTAAACCCGATTTTCTGATTCCCTTTTGGTACTGTCATTTCAGATTGCAAACGTACGATGCATCTGGTGATATTCTTGGAACTAGGTGACCAGTTATTTCTGCGATCTCACTCCCTCCCCAAATTTCGGCTAATGGATAACGAGCACTACTTTCGTGCTTAAAACACTTTATTCAGCTTGTTTTGTTGAACACTGTTCAGTCACATAACTCCTTATCAATCCATCTCTCAGTCCAGCTAGTATGGTATTGAAAAGGGTGATTTGACAATGCTCAGGGTGGTGGGGTACGAATGCTAAACGTGGCTAAACTGCAACCTAGTAAATTGCTTGATCATGAAAATTTCATGAAATGTTTTAGCAAAACTCCTGCGATTCAATCAATTTGAATTAACTACAGCTTTGGTGTGAATTAAGAAGCACAATTTCTGGAAGGTATTTTCGAATGCGGAAGTCTGATAGCTGAAACAAGAATACGACTAAACTTGGTTTTCTGATTTTCTTTTCGTACTGTCATTTCAGTTTGCAAATGTACGGTGCATCTGATGATATTCTCGCAACTGGGTGATCAGTTATTTCTGCGACCTCATCGCCTCCCCAAATCTCGGCTAATGGATAACGAGTACTACTTTCGTGTTTAAAACACTATATTTACCTTATTTTGTTGAACACTGTTCAGTCACATCACCCTTTATCAATCTCTCCCTCGGTCCAGCTGTAGGGTATTGTAAAGGGGGATTGGACTATGCTCAGGGTGGCGCGGGTACGAATGCTAAGCGTGGCTAAACCGCGACCTAGGAAATTGCTCGATCATGAAAATTTCACGAAATGTTTTGGCAAAACTCCTGTGATTCAATCAGCATACCGTTTGTTTGAACTAACTACAGCTTGGGTGCGAATTAAGAAGCACAATTTCCTTAAGGTAATTTCGAATGCGGAAGTCTGATAGATGAAACAATAATACGATTAAACTTGGTTTTCTGATTTCCTTTCGATACCTTAATTTCAGATTGTAAACGTACGGTGCATCTGATATTTTTCTTACTCAACTGCACGCCTTCCAAACGTAACACTTCGCGCATCCCTCGCAGGTGTTCATATTTTATGCGATGATGATGACGATGACGATGATGATGATGATGGTGGTGGTGGTGGTGATGATGATGATGATGATGATGATGATGATGATGATGATGATGATGATGATGATGATGATGATGATGATGATGATGATGATGATGATGATGATGATGATGATGATGATGATGATGATGATGATGATGATGATGGAGTAGTAGTAGTAGTAGTAGTAGGAGGAGGAGGAGGAGGAGGAGGAGGAGGGGGACGGGGAGGACTTAGTTGCTGGTCTCTGAGACGTCATGAAGTTTATTGATGTACTTCGGCTCGGAGCAGCGTGGCTCAGGTGACTGCAACGGACGGAGTTTTCACCCCCTAAGGGTCGAAAAGGCTGACCGCCTACCGCGGTCTCACCGTCTGATCTCGGTGACGGGAGCCATCTTTGCCCTATTTCAGTATTCCTTCCATGCAAGTCACTGCGACTGTTCGGTGGGAAACTAAGGTATTCCTGAACCCCCTTAGAGGTCGTGCTAGAAGGTCTAGACACAACTGTAGTCTAAAAAATGCTCCATCATAAAAATGTTTACGCAGGCGTCTTTTGTTTGTCAAGGCGAGGCATTTCGTGAAAGAAAGGTATGAGAAAACCGAACTGGTCGTGATGACTTTGGCAACCACGCGTAGTGTGAAGTAAATTGCTCAACGCTCCATCGGGTCTAGGTTATTCGAAAACATAGTAAAAGTCGGTTTCAAAAGAGATTTGGAGTTTACATTAACCGTACGTCTTCACCCATTCCGTAAAACATGCCTATTACCAACTGATAGCTTTTAAGTGCTGTTGTGTGGCTGTCAGGTAATACGGATTCCAAACTACCAGAAGGCCAAGGTTTTTTGTTGCGGTGATTGTGGAAGTTCCGATGCTGAAGTGTTCTCGTAAAATTCATATTATTCCTACATATTATCAGTAAGTACACCGTTTGTGTGCAAAACGTACGGCTTTGATGAGGATTAAAACGGACGACTTATAGAAAGCAGTTTCGAATATGGAAGCTTAATAGCTGGAAAGAGAATATGGTTGACCTTGATTTCCTGATTCATTTCTGAAAGCAACATTTGCGACGGCAACAGACGAAGGTTGCGAAAGCACAGCAAGTGGACTATTTATAGAATGCAATTAATATGCAATCGCACACCTCTCAAAAGTAACACTGAACACTTTCCTCTCAGGCATTGGCATTTGATGCGACGAAAATGACCCGGTTGCTTGCATTTGAGAAACCATGGCGTTCAACGATGAACTGCGGCTCGGAGAAGGATGACTTAAGTGACTAGTGATGGGAACAGTTGTCGCCTCTTAGGACATTTACAGCCCTTCCGCCTACCACCAATCTCAAGCGCATTTCTCAATGCCAAGGGACATGTTTGCCCTGTTTCAGTATTCCTTCCAAGAGACAGTTCTATGGCAAACTGATAAAATCTTAAATCAGGCTAGAGGTCATTCTAAATCTTGTCGCATCCGTCCCCAAGGTCTGAAAATCTTCCCGTCTACAATCACTCTGTTTCATCCCCCGTCACACTCTCTCTCTCTCCTACTATTGCGTCTCGTGACTGCCCGTTGTTTCTAGTGGTCACTGAAAATACTTGCGGTCGCGTGCAGGAGTTTGCAAACCTGGACCGATTTCAATCAGTTTTTGACCATTAAATTTCGCGACTTGAACAATGCCTCAATGTTAATGGTAGGTTTATGGAAATATGTTTATTTCCGCCTAAAGAACTTCAGAAAATCCAGAATACTCTACTTCCTTCGGTTCCGCAGTTTCTGCGCTAAATCAATTTCTTAACTGCTATTCCTGTTGGGGACTTTTTGGACACAAACGGGCATTCTTAATTGACTTAGTTCTCTCCATGCCCCCGGCTCCCGTCTAGTTGCTGAATGTTCGTCGCCGACTGCGGCTCCTCTGCGGTCTGTCCGACTGCGGCAGTCCTCCTGAAAGCCCCTCCTCTGAAAGCGAGGAGAGGGGAGCGACGACGGCAACAGCCTTGAGAAGCCTTTTCTCTCACCTGAGGGCCACCTGTCTGCCCTTCCTGCGCATCGCTGCCTTCATCATGCAGGAGATCACAAACATCGACGTGCCCGCCTCGCACTGCCAGCCGTCTGCAGGTAGTGTTTGCTTTTTTCCGCTTTGGAATATATGCATATGTATATATAGGCAGACAGTTATTGCCGACCAAGACAAGGGAGACTGGAATGGCTATTTCTGGCTTATTAGCCGTCGTCAGCCAGTCATACCCAACCCCGAGGTGTGGAACACCTGGGGCTCGCACTCGTGACCTGTTAGTTAGAAGTCCAAAACCTCTAACCACTGAACCACGGGCCCGTTGTCCTATCGGTTTAAATCGTGAATATACAATGGTAGGATGCGCTCACCGATTGTTCTTACGGAACTCATTCGTTCCGTAGTGCTTTACGGGCTCTCTCTCGAGCCCAACCAGCAGACGCACAGCGGCGCATGATATAGGCAGAATGGTATTACCGACCAAGACAAGGGAGACTGGAATGGCCATTTCTAGCTTATTAGGCGTCGTCAGCCAGTCTTACCTAACTACCATATACCATATGCATATATCATATACCATATGTATATATATATATGTAGGGAGAGAGAGAGAAAAATATTTCGTGGGTTTTCTGAGTAAAACCGCGTGTTACACAGTAGGTGACTTTATTTCGATCCGAACCTCTCGTAGCTGCACTATGCGGCTGTGAAAAATATGGGTGGAATTCTATTTGGTACCCGTGTTGGACCGTGCTTAGACTGGATCCCAGTTCTACACTGGTAGTTACGTAAGTCTGCGTCCACAGTTGAGTTTCCTCCTACGAAGGAATTCTTCGGTTGCTTCAGTATGCCTAGATTTCCAAATGCAAACACTCACATTTGACCGCGAAATATGAGCTAGCAAAACGTCAGGATTGAGCATTCTAAGTTCCCACCCTCTCTGACAGTTCGTTTTCAACCGAATTAACTTTTAGTCGCTACGTGGGCTGTAGCTTGAGTTGTACCCTATTATTGCATCTAACATCATCATTCAGCACACAACAAACCCCACCTACTGAGGGTTGCGTCTGTTTGCCATTGAACTCATATCTCAAACCATAAGATCCGAATACGAACACCAGTAGGATACAGGTTTGCCGACAGGTCAGTGTTCTGTGAAGGCGAGTTGTCTGACACCATCATCCTTTGCCCCCTCCCTGTAAAAGAGCTTACTCGTTTGGCTTATCAGTAGCACTCAGTGTTTGTCCGGCTAGCTGAAGTTATCTTTTGTTCACTGGCTATCCAGTTATGTGTTAGTTACACCTCCTCCCCTACGTTTATCTCCACAGACAAATCGGTGGATGAGTTCACTCTCCTGCTGGCCTACCTGGGCTTGCCACTGGGACCTGAGGACCTCCTGACCGTGCTCTCGACAGATTGCGCTGAAGGTGATGACATGGAGGAACCCTCCTCAATGAAATGCCCAACGCACAGTTCGTCGAGTCCACTCTGCTTGGCACGTCTCATCACCTCGTGGTGTCTTGTTGGTCGCTCCTCAGCCAGTCGGAACCTCTATGTCAGTCTGCGGAAGCGTTTCCTGCCCCAAACTACGACTGTGCCAACCCTTTTACCTGAGCCGCAGATCTCTGTACCCCATCTCATTCGTCTACCTCGGGAGTATGTTAGGCTGCTGGCCCTGGCAGACGAATGGAAGTAAGTTCAGTCACCGCTTCTCCGCCTCCATCCATCTATGAGCCATGTTTTAATCATAATCCCTGCTCTATCTCTTTCTCTCTCTCTCAACCTTCACCAGTTTCTGGGCGCATTCCTTTTAGTATTTACAACCGTTAGCTTTGAGACTTAAGGTATTTTTCCTCCGGAACCATTGCTGATAAACTTAGGTTGTTACTAATGTAGTTAAGTAGGGAAACATATCTGTTTGTGGCGGTAATCTCCGTGAAGGTTGCTTTTTGTATATGGGATACGTTCCTCTGTGGTTCCATTAGATGTCAGTAATTTAAGCTATCACGCAAACCCTAGCCGACTGGTCGTCCAGAAAGTAGATCGGTCGATGACTGCTTGCTGATTGGCTGCGTGTGGTGGCCTGGTTGAGAGATGGTTCCTTGCGGTCTCTGGATTTGAAGACGGGCGTTTCCATCAAACCCTCATGACAAACCCCGCTGCAGGGTGCGTATATACAGTTACGTTTGCCTCAGGGGCGTATCATCTCCCAATTTGCCTTTTCCCAAGTCCATTCTACTATCCCCTATATGCGTAGATGCAGGTTATCCGTAGCTAAGATGACAGGCAGGTTCCGCCTTCACAGATTTGGCGTTGTCCATGACAAACACAGGGATACGGGAATAGCTAGTTTGAACCCGCTCAGCCCCCGTTAGGCAGCCGTTCCTCGAAACAAAGCGGCCTGACCTTAAAAACTGGCCTAATCAGTTCTACGACTGAAACTGTGCCATTGAAGCAGTGAGATGGGCTCGGTCAAGCACCATCGATGGCAGAGGGCCAATCCTAGCCCTGACTATCAGCTGGAATCAGAAACAAAAACATGTGTGTAGACAAGCCTGGCGCAATTGGTCCACCATTAGGGTCTACCAGATGGGTCATAAGAACTTCATTAAACCGAAGCTCATCAGTGCCTCGCCATCTGTGAGTGAATACCCGATCTGCAGCGACAGAGAATGATGGTTGGCGAGGCACTGACGGACTTCGGTTTGATGAATTTCTTATGATCCATCTGGTAGACCCCAGTGGTGGACCAACTGCGCCAGGTGTGTCTATGTGCATGTTTGTGTTTCTGATACCAGTTGGTGGTGAGGGTTATGATTGGCTTACTAAAGGTGATCTCCGGAACCATAGTCTTAATGTCCTGACTTTTGAAAAGCAAACAAGCTTCCATCGTCGTAGGTGTGTGGTATCGCGCCTCATAGCATTTATTGGTGGGTAACAGTCATGTTAAGACGGTTTTTTACACCTGAAGTCAGAGCGGCAGGGAGGGAGTCCTAGAGCGTCTTTTCGCCGGACGAGGGGGTGTTGGATCAGCCTAAGGGGTCACCTGCGGCATACATACAGGGATTGTGGTGGACCAGGGTGGGCGAGGGAGGGAGGGAGGGTGACGGAATGTACTCAATCTACATCGAGGGCCGACTTTGAGACGTTGGTGGCCGTCTTTTGTACCTTCATTGACCTTAGCTGTCGTTCAAAGCTGACAAACTTGTTTACGCCGCAACGACTATCAGTTTTCTCGTCCGCCATACTAGTAGATGGAACGGCTGTCGTGACGACTGCGCCTTCGTCGGAACCAGGTTGAGGGATGGCTGAGTGTGTATCCGCCATGGACACGCTCATGTCTGGATTCATGTTTAGTCTGGGTTCACGTTTGCATATTTTTGTACTGAGCTGAGCCTGAAGGGCTTGGTAGGTAGCGGTTGACGGAGGTTGTCTCCGTGTGCCAAGCCTCGATTGTTTCCCTAGCTATGCGGTCGTTTCCTCGGCCCAGAATTTCGGCATGCTGAAGGGTGAACGTATGTCTGGAATCGGCGCAGTGTTCGGCCACCAGAGACAAGGGGTCCGTTTGCCTTACTGCCCTCATTTGTTCTCCAACACGTGTATGTAGTTTTTTGCCGGTCTCCCCAATGTAGTTGACTTCGCAAGAGTTACACTGGATCCGATAGATGACGTTCGTGGTTTCAGCTCCCGGCAGAGGGGCCTTTGGTCTCATGACCAGATGTCGAATGGTGGACTCCGGTTGGTGGGCGGCGCCGATCCCCAGCAGTCTTAAGAGACGGGACATCGTTTCAGAAACGCCGTCGATGCAAAGGAGCGCCCGCCTTATTTTTGGCCGTTCTGTCGCCAAAGGTCGGCTTGGTCCGGCCCGTCTGCCGCGTTCGATGAAACTGCGAGGATACCCGTTGGCCATAAAGAGGCGCTGGAGGTAGTGTAGTTCTGACCTTCTGTCTTCCAGCTCGCTGCAGCGTGTTTCTGCACTTTTGTAGGGTGCTCGCACCCAACGGCGTTTGTGGCCTAACGGGTGCTTATTGTGGTAGCTCAGGATTTGGCGTGTATTAGTTGCCTTCCTATATATCGTCGTCTTTAGGTGTCCATTAAGTTTTCGATGAGGGAGAATGTCCAGGAACAGCAGTTGGTTGTTGGCTTCCGCCTCCAGTGTGAACTGGATGTCAGGGAAAACAGAGTTCAGGGCATCATGTAATGCTTGGACCATTTACCGCTTAATGATAACGAAGGTATCGTCGACATATCAAGTCCAAGATTTTGGCTTATGGGTTGCGAAAACTAGGGTCTCTATTTTTTGGAAAACTACCTCTGCCGTGAAGCCTAGGAGCGGCGATCCCGTTGGCGTCCCCTTGATCTGCTCGTAGGTCGTACCTTCGAAGGTAAAGTACGTCTTCAGGCAGAATCTCAGCAATTGGACAAGATATCTCCGTTTTACCGTCACGTCTGTCTCGTCTTACTGACGCACGAGCAGCTCGCTGACCGTTTCGACTGCCAAGTCTTGCAGAATCGATATGCAGAGGGAAGTGACGTCGAATGACTCCATGACCTCGTCTTCGGTGGGTCTCATCCCCTTGATGCGCTCCAGGAACGGAGTCGCTGAACAGAACGTTGTGGCCGCGTTCGAGGTGAGCGACACCAGGTTTCGGAACAGCCATTTAGTCAAATTGAATGTTGGTGCACTGCACAATGACACGATTGGCCGGAGGGGCACCCCGGCTTTTTTTATATTTGGTAGTTCATAAAACCTTGGTGCGACCGCGTCTGTTGGCTTAATGGCCAGTGGCACAGATTTACTTATCGCCTTACCCGTTTGCATATCGGCGAGGGTCTTGTCCAGTTGCGCCACCAGCTTCCCCATTCGTTCATCGTTACTTGGGCGGTAAGCCTGTCAGCTATGCAGTAGAGCATTGACCTTTTGCATGTAGTCTGCCTTATCCATCACAACAGTGGAGCGCTCTTTATCTGCTGGTAGAATCACGATGCTGGTGTCAGCACTAAGCTTCCTGAGAGCACCCTACTCAGCTTTTGTAGTAGTCGCGCGTGGTTTGTGCGTCACTTCTAAGTCAGTCACCTGTTTTCGAATGGCATACTTTTTTCTACTAACTCATGAAATGTCAGCCGAAATTTCGAAACGCTTTTCCGTGTCGAAAAGGTAACTTATGTGAGATTGCAAAATTAATCATCATACAGAGTAATTCTATAATAATTCAGTTATCTCGGGATGCCGACTTTTGGACGAACTTCTTTCCGGCCGCAGGCAAAAACTACACTTTGTAAGAAATAACTACTAATGTAACATACATTTTTCTCATTGATTTTCGACGCCCTTGGAAATTAAATTTTATTTATGGAAGACATGCATAAAAACATTCATTCTTTTACTTTTTTGGCAGAAACTTACGTCCTCTTCCAGTTTTATACTCGAAGGATGGGAATAATTCGGTCTTTAAAAAGTTTCGAATTGTGTGGTTTTTTAATACCGTGAAACGGCTGCTCATGAAACGCCATGTATCTGCATTGACTAATGTGGTTTGTAAAGTTAACAGTATACCTCAAATCCACTGCTGAATTTTATAGAACCCATATGGTATCATCTTAATACCATAGAGAAATATATGGTTTTCCGTACGCGAAAAATAAACGGCTTGTAGTTTCGAAATCCTGAATGCAAGTGAAACGGCAGGTAGGGTTCAAAATTATTTGGGAATTCGAAAAGTTTCTGAAAAACGAATTATGCCGTTTCTTTGAGTATAAAATTGGAAGATATAATTTTCTACTATATATGCAAAAGAGTGAATATTTTTTATTCACGTTTTCTATGAAATATTATTGAATTTCTAATGCCAACGAAAATCAGTGAGAAAAATCCATGCTACATAAGTAGTCTTTTTTGCCTTATATAACTTTCGAATGCAGCTTGAATGGAGTTTTTTCGAGTGCTGGATTCCTGAGGTAGCTTGATTATTATAAAAATTATGCTGCGCAATGATAGATTTTACAAACCTATTTAATTCATCTTTTCCAAAGAAAAACGCATTTCGGAATTTTGGTTGACATTTCATGAGTTAGCCCACCCACTGTATCTATATGTATTGAAGGAATGGCATCCGAAGAAGTGTAATTAAAAAGAAATTAGTCCTTCGGGAAATGTAACAAATTTTTTTTAGTAAATGTTCGACACTGGTTCCTCAGGTCGTCTTCAGACTTGTGGCAAATATGTAAAACAGTCAACATTTTTAAAATGGCCAAAAATCGATACCCACCTTTAATTCCTGTCAATAATTTATTGGCTTTAGTCGACAGCTTGTGTTGATTGGCTGTGGTATCATTCATCTCTACTCGGACAGAATAAGGTCAAGTGAGATCCTAACCACAAAAGTGAGGGTCACACGCATGCCTGGCATGCATATTTGGAACAGTAGGTGGGCTAACTCATGAAATGTCAACCGAAATTCCGAAATGCGTTTTCGGTTCGAAAAAATTAATTAAGTAGCGTTGTAAAACTAGTCAGCCTGCAACATAATTCCATAACACTTCAGTTACCTGAGGATGCCGGCTTTCGAATGAGCTTCCTTCCCGCTACATGCAAAAAGTGTACTCCGTAAAAAAAAACGACCACCTAAATAGCTTGCAATTTTCCCCTTGATTTTCGATGCCTCTAAATGTCTTATTGTAGTTCATGGAAAGCGTGCATAAAAATATTCATTCTTCCACTCATTCGGTAGAAGATTACGTCTTCTTCCAACTGTTTCTCGAAGCAAGGGTGCAATCTAGTTTTAAAAAGTTTTCCAATTGCGATATTTTTTAATTCCGTGAAATGGCCGTTCATGAAACGCCAGGTATCTTTTCTTACCAATGTGGCTTGTAAAGTTAACAATATGGTTCAAATCCACTGCTAAATTTTATTAGCCTCACATTGTCTAATCTTAATACGTATGGTTTTCCGTACGCATTAAATATATGGCTTGTACGTTCTAAACCCCGAATACATGTGTAACCGTAGGTCGGGTTCAAAATTACCCAGAATTTTGAACCCGACCTTGAAAACCGAATTATGCCCTTCCTTCGAGTATACAATTGAAAGAAGCTGTAATTTCCTACCGAATAAACAAAAGAATGAATATTTTTATGCATGTTTAACAAGGGCATCGAAGATTGATGGAGAAAATACATGCTACTGAAGTGGTCATTTTTTACAGAGTGTAGTTTCTTCATGCAGGCGAAAAGAAATTCATTCGAGAGCTGGCATCCTGAGGTAACTGAATTGTTATGAAATAATGCTGCGCGATTGTTAGTTTTACAACTTACTTAATGTATTTAAACCGAAAACACATTTCAGAATTTCGGTTGACATTTCATGTGTTAGCCCACTTACTGTAGGAATTGGATCCCGCCTCTTGGCCGCGAGAACGAATCGCCTGTGGTATAGGATCGAGTGAGGTCTTAACCACAATACTGATGGTCACACGCATGCCTGGCATGCATATTTGTTAGGAATTGCATCGCGCCTCTTGGCCGCGAGTACGAAGCGTGTCTGTCAATGAAGTTGCTGTCAGAAACCCAGACCTCCAGTAGTTCTTGCCCTGTCCTATTGCTGGCTCGGGAAGTGGAATTCGTGGTCTTCCTCTGAGGTGTGAATAGCGACCCGAAACAATGGGTCGCCTCTCCGAGCTGCCCGTTTGTGCTCCACTTTTCGCAAGTCTAATCGTCGGCCGGTCTCTTCTGCATGATGGTGAGGACAGTTGCTGCATGGAGTCTGAGAAACAAAACCAACTTGCTCTTCTGCGTCTAGTCGGTCCTGCATTTGCATGATTTTGTTACGCATGAGGAATACCCACGTAAACCTCTGCAGCGATACGTTCCAATGCTTATGATACTTTCTTCATATACGGTAGAGGGTGTTGGAGTGTTAGTGCCTCTCCTCCATTTATGTGCACTTGGGCGCATACGGCGGCAGTGGCTGGTGAAGCCGATTGGGGATCCATTCCTTGCAATATATATAGTATATATGGGGAAAGAAGAAGTTATAAGTA
The DNA here is from genome assembly GCA_902702965.1 of Spirometra erinaceieuropaei. NCBI lineage: Eukaryota > Metazoa > Platyhelminthes > Cestoda > Diphyllobothriidea > Diphyllobothriidae > Spirometra > Spirometra erinaceieuropaei. Next base: position 599,235 of record CACRXP010000146.1, read on the forward strand.
AGGAAGTCCTGAGTCCCTGTTGACGGATATGTGGTCACCGGAGCGTCAGGTTTATTAATTTCGCCTTCGGACGCGATATTTTGATTTTCCAGACTATTATATATGAACTTAACCTACAGTTCTGAGAGTTTGCAAGAGCTGTTTATTTTTATTGTTTTCCTTCGTGCAAGCATATTCTGACAGATGTAAATAACCCCTTTTTCTTATGTCCTAACCGACCGCTTCCTCATACATGCGTAGGGAGAAAGACATTGGGAGTAGGACTCCTTCCTATCCGAGCCTGTGCCTAGCTTGTGGTGCGGTGGCATCATTCGCCTATGAGAAACTGCGACCACCCCAACAGTCGAGGCTCGTCTTACGCCCAGCCTTCCGGTTGGAGCATCACATCTTCGACATGCAGGTACACGTTGGCCGCAATCATGCCGGCTACGCATTCATCCTTCTGCTGCAGTCGGGCGCACTGCTTCTCCTCTCTGACCAGGCTCGGCAAATTATCAGGTTCCCCGAAGTCTATCGAGATGCGCTCGGCCAGCCGGATGTCGACCTGATGTATGACCCAGTCCTTTGTGCACTTACTTAAAGTACCTTATGTACCTTGCTCTAGGATAAGTGCTATTGGGTAGGCAGTTGGGACAACTAAGCTGACATAGTAGTCACAGCAGGTATTTCGGGAATTGTATCAACCAAATGAGAGCGTCTGCAGTTTTACTTTTATTACCAGAAATGAAAGACTGGGAGTAACGGGATCCGACCCCAGTGAGAAGCCGCCTTGGGATACCCAACACCCCTAAAACTGTGTAATTATTGACCGTACTAACAACACAGGTATTAGCTGAAAGCCCAGGCACGCGTGTTCCGCCGATCTTATGCCGCTGTCTGACGCAGCTGCGAGTGGTTCGGCTCATCAGTGAGTCCCCCAGCTTTTCTGGTATATGAACTCCAGTTTCAACTTGTCCTGTTTAATTTCGGAGGAAATTAATGCGCGAGCTTGGAGTTAATCTTTTGGAACAGACCTTTTCAGGCACGGTCCGAAATTTGATATGAATATTTGAGCTGAAATCCATCAGTTACCGCGGAATAGCCGCGCAATATTCACAAACCGCCAACAGGCAGCCGTTAGTATAGAATTGTGTAATTATTTACCGTACTAACAACACAGGTATTAGCTAAAAGCCTTAGAACGTCTCTTGGAAACGACGAGCACAGCATTCTGTAGGTGCAATGCGTACCTGCGTATGATAGAGGCCTGCCTATCTCAGTCCGTCACTCTCTCTCTCTATCTCTCTCTCTCGCTCTCTTAACGCACCACGTTTGGGTGACGGGAAAATATGGCAAGACCACCAGAGATGACTGTGATCGCGGTATTTTAAGAGACTAAACTCATATCTACTCGTGCCGCACGCGTGTCGGTCTCATCACACACGAAATTATCTGGATCTCTCATTGAAAGAGGCTGTTATAAAGCCAACACTTATAAGAGGCCACTAGCACAGTGAACTAATGTATAACGTCAATTGGCAGCCTTCACCACTACGACCGTTACTGCCGCATGAAAGTTTTGAATTGCGTCTGCCCGTTTGTGCTGACTACCTTAAGCGTTAGGTAGGCCTCACCCTCCTCCCTCTTTTCCTCTCTCTCTCTCTCTCTCATGCTCCAAGCAGCCCGGAGAGTATATGCGATGGGACGCAGCTGGGCTAACATGGCTTCATGTCCCCGTCTGGTGCCCGCTGTACGCAAGCATCGGCACATACGACGCGCTGCCAGCCATGAAGGAGTTGACAGACGTCATTGCATGATTGTCGTATGAGTGATGAGTGTTCATTCAGCGCTTGTCGTAAAAACATGTGTAACCAAGTAGGTGCACACAATAACGAACTGTGGTGGCGCAGTATAATCAGGTTGAGACGGACCTAGTCAGTGGCTGTTGCGGTTGCAGCCAATGGGCCTCCAGTTGTTCCAGGATGGTTCTGAAGATGTCTGATGAGACGAATGCGTGAACAAGGTGTGTGGTTATTAGGAGGGACCAACCTTCAATAATACGGAACAATTGGCGACGTTCCCGTTGTTTCCATTGTCTCCTTATGGCGACGTCTCCTGTCCCTTTGCAATTATTCACTTTACGCCCCCTGATAGAGGGCTCCCTTTTACTTGGGAGTCGTCAGTCATCCTCACTAGGTAGCCACTCCGTCGAATTTGAATGTGCTCCAGTACAGCTCGTTCATGCGCATTAGATAGAAATGTCAACGGGCGAACCGGTTACGACAAGATCTTATTTCGTAGCCGTACCTGTTAGGGGTCGGGGTAAGGGGCAAGAGGTTAAGGTTGGGTGTTAGGGGTTAGGTTGGGCCTTATCTGCTGCAGGTACGGCTAAAAACCAAATTCAATCGAGCTTGCTTTGTAAGAGCTCACCTCGCCAATGGGACTAAGTAGTGAGCTTATGTTTGCCTTCGTAAGCAGATCGTGTATAGTGGGCTATTTTCGTTCCTGCAGACAGTGATTGAGAGAATAATCGGAGGAATGAGGGAGTAGTGTGTCTATTTCGAAGGTTGAGCGATTTCCGGTTTATTTACTTTGAGCCGTGTTCAATGTCCCCTTGCGTGACAGAGGTCAGTCTGTTTCGCTGTGAGCTGTCCCAGTAGCGTTGCATTATTTACCGTCTGACCGACTGCAACTCCCGCAGATGCGCGCATTCAGTCGGTCACGGCCGTGCAGGTCGCACTTGAACATGCCACTCCCCAGCCACTGCAACACAGCCCACCTGGACGATACTTTAGATTGCCCCCACAAACTGCAGCTAGCCCTGCTGTCTCTCGGCTACGACCTAACACCGTCAGCGCACACCCTGACCCCGCCGGTGACCACGGTCGCACAGGATAAAGACCCGCACACTGCTGCCTTCAGTCTACTCCTGCTAACCGGGCCTGCTGTTCTGAGCACGCTGTCGGCTTAGATTTCATAAAACAAAGTGTTGTGAACTGCATGTCAAAGAGCTACAACGGTTACGCGTATGGATCTCATCATGGAAGGGTCGCTGCGGCAAGCGTTCTTCCGCCACCAACTTGGCGTGACCGTCCAATGGCAAGTTAAATGGCTTCAGCTCCTCCACCTCACTTACAGACTTACAACTACTCTGCACGATGAGGGTCTTCTGGTGAATAATGGTGAAACAGTCAAAGATAACAGTGGACAAAAGGCGGAAGAAACTACGCAGAAGTCGGCTAAGGAAGAAGGAACTGGTGGATAGTTAAAAGTGGCTCGTAGAAGCATAGGAGCGGAGCATAAGAGACGGAACTTGCTTCCGTTCGGCCTCCCGAGCCAGCAGTCTGACGTACTCGCGAGAGAGACGAATGAGAGGAGGCACACAGATTTGCAGCTCGTTCAAAATGGTTGGTGTAAATGTCATCTGGGTCGTAAAACGTCGGTGCAGTTTGGGCGTATAAGATCCGACTGGCTACCGGACGATCTACATGACAGCACTAGGTGATGAGGCATGCCAAGGAGAGGGAGCTTGAGGAACCACTCGCTGGGGAGTTTGTTGGGTAGGGTCCCTTCATGTCATCACTTTGGACGCATTCCTCTGAGGGCATGATTAGAAGGTCCTCAGGTCCTAGTGGCTGGCCCAGGTAGGCCATCAGGCGGATGAACTCATAAACCGATTCGTCTATAGAGATGGACGTAGAGCAGAAGAAGACGCATAACTCAAGCTGTATCGCAGACATTTCCAGCTGCTGACACCCTTGTACTGTTCTCTACTAATCTCATCCTATACGGAGAGGGCAAGGACACACTACCAGCTCAGACCACCTCTATGCGCATTTATTCCTTCACCTGCTCCTATGGGGCAGAATATATTGGTCGCGTTTATCCAAAAGAAATAAAGAACATCTTCCAGCATGGCTAGGAAAGGGTCAAATAAGGAACATCAACAGGTCGATCCTCGCGCACATGGTAGACACAGACCACCGTGTAGACGCCAAAGAGGCCTTCAGAGTGATTTACAAGGTCCCGTAAAGCTATCCAAAACTGCTTGGGCAGCGCTTGTTGGCTACGGCAGAGGCGGCCGCAATCAGGTAGGCGGACCGATCCTATGCGCACAGAAGAACTTCATACAGGTCCCACAGTTGCCATGGGTCAAAGCCACCAAGCTAGCCACCCACATGTAATTACCTTTGCCGGGACCCACCTCCTCCCTGGCGCTGACTGGAATTGTGGTGCTTCACTCTTCCTCTCCCCTCCCCTCTCCAAACTCGAGCTACAGCTTAATTATCTACTTGCCCGTATCTTTTAATTCATTACTTCAATAGCCATATAAATGAAGAGAATTTATCGAAAGCAGTCGTATGCTCTCCAAATTGCCTTTAGAACATTAACTGTTAGACTGTGAATGTCCTGGAACTCATGAGGACAAAGGAGAACCGAACGGAAATCAGATCCGCCGGCGTAACCGACCCTAATGCTGTTTGCATTCTGCTCTAATTTCGCATCACTTCCCTGTCGAATGTCTTTAGACATGAGCCAAATCGCAAACAAACATAATCCTCGGTAATTTCTTTCGCCTGTTCCATGAACGATGATGCGTAACGTGACCGTATCTTAAACCCGTGGCTCCGGTCCTCGTTTCATGTTGAGGAGGAAGATGAACTGGGAGAAGGTAGTAGCGATTCTGAATGTTTTGCAACCTTCCGAAAGCCTGGCTGATTGGTGCATCCGGCATCAACGTTTTCGTCTATTTCGATGGTTTCATACAGGCCAATATGCAGGATTGCGAATTTCCCAGGTCCTCGAAGCCACTTTCGTTGACAGTTGCCAATGCCTTGTTAAATTCCTCCGTTTGTGCTGGTTGCTACATGACCCCTGTTTTCCCCTCGCTAGTCGTCAGTGGAAGCCAAAGAGATCCAGGCACTGTCGCTTGTCCGCGTCAACTGTGGTTGCCAGCACACCGCCCTTCCTGGGCATTAAAATGCTTTCCTTTCAGCCACCATTCGCCGCATATTTGGACAGCATGCCGTCTGTTGTGTTTATTCAACACCGCTCCTCACCGAAGGCTTACACCAGCACAGCTGATCACACGAGGCCGTCTCATTATCCCATTTGTCATGGCAAGTGCTTCCCAGAATGACCGGTTTTCCATGGTGCGCGGCATGATTCCGTTGGAGAATCGCTTGCTTAAATAGTTTCGAAACGCCGAACTCAAGCACTCCTTCATAATTCGCTAGGATTGATTATATTGAAGCCCTTTGAGAGGCAGAAAAACTAGTGAGGTGGCTGGGTCTAATTTTTTGGCACTTTACTTTAAGGCTAATTTCTGCGAATACTTCCATGTTGCAGTTAAACCGTCAATTTGGCAAACATATATTTTCGTCAATTCATCGCCAGGCCTACAGAAATCGAAAATGTGAGGCGATTACAATGATTACTAACACTCCTTGTTCCCATCCCCCCTCATGAATAGGTCGACGTGTTATGGTGATTGGGACAAGGCGGGAATGTGAGACAGTCTGTGAGGGATGTTTCTAATTCGAGTACGTGGAGTACACAGTGCTGCCATTAGGGGCTGGGGCGGCGTGCGATAACCATCTGGGGTCAGGGTTAGCCACGGAAGACAGAACGCCTGCGTCAACGTCTTCTGATAACATCGCCTTGGATTCGCTAGCCGTATAGCCATTGCCTCGGCTGTAACTGGCGTCTGTTAGCCTAGGACTTTGGAAAAGCTTGCTGGCGTCGTGTGGACAATCTGAAAGGCTTCTATGGCATCGGCTCGGTGGTTCGTATAGACCAGATGTGCGAGAATAAAACTCGAAATCAACGTCACTTTCATGACTGACGCCGATCAGCCAATCCTCTCAAAACATCAAAATGTTATATTTCATACAGATTATCGCCGACCTGGCGATTTTTAGGGGTACGTGACGTTGAACTCATTTGTTCTTGGAGTTTTCAATATTTGGTCTACTTAATGTACTCTTACCCTGGTGCCTACTGTGGGATGAAGGTTGCGACCTGGTGATTTTTAGGGGTAGGTGACGGTGAAATCATTAGTTTTTCTCGTTTTTCACGCGTCATTTTTGCCCTGGATAGGGTTGTCAGTATCGAATTAGCGCCCAGAATTCTTCCAATGCACATTCACTGCTCTACACTGACAGTTTTCTTTCTTCAGCGTTTATGCCCTGTGTAAATGGTTTTCATCGAAGAGATTGCGACGAATTTCTTCATTGCTGTCACCGCATCAGCGCTGATTTCGTTGACGTTAAGGCCGAATGACTTCCAAGACGTCCTACTGGTTGTCAACCTGTAGTTTCTGCCGTTTTTCTCTTAACCTCCCCCCCCCCCACGGTTTTCATTTACCTTGAATTAATGTTTCTATCTTAACTGAGATTTGGCTCCCATTCAGTCCAATCCAGGTTTTCAATATTGCGTCTACTTAATGTACTCTTACCCTGGTGCCTACTGTGGGATGAAGGTTTCGGTCTCATATTTAAGACGACGAGATAGGCTTCCGACGCCGCATGTCGGGCTGTTCTGTCACTGCGACCTTCAATTGCTAATTACGCGAACGAAGGTGCATCCACATTGGGCGAAAGACGATATTGACAACAGGAATACTCTGTTCCATGCATGCTGGCAGCAGCACCAGTTGGTTGCTGTTGCAGCTGCATACGCCATGATGGCCAGGCGATGTGATCTACGCCTTCTCGTTCATTGAAGACAGTCAGTATGGGAACCGGGGGGAGTGCAGTGAGTGACCGATCTCATGAAATGTTGGCCGAAATTCTGCAATGCGTTTTCAATTTGGAAGGATTAATTAGGTGGTGTTGTATTATTGATTATCGTGCGGTATAATCTAGCAATATTTCGGACTCGCCAGGATGTCGGCTTGCAGAAACCGCGCACGTCGACCATATTTTATGCTTGAAGACAGACTATATTTGGGTTTTGAAAACGTAATCCAATTCCCAAATAATTCTGAGCCAGATCAGCCGTCGCATTAGCGCTTAGCAATTTCAGCCTACAAAACGCATGCTTTCGCGTAATGAAAATAAGTTATTCCTCTATGCCTTTAAAAAGATACCATTTAGAGTTCATTAAATTTTACAATGGGTGTGGACTATGTTATGCACTTCCTGAGGAGTATTGGTAAACATACAGGTACGATGCTGCATGAATGTCTTAAACATCGTATAATTAAAAACTTTTTAAAAACCTAAATATACTCCGTCTCCAAGCATAAAATATAAGGTCGAAAGCAGCTTCCGGAATTAATTTAAAGGTTTCACATATTTGTGCATCACCACTGGCTGAAGAGTATGGGCGATTGTAGATACAGCCAATAATTGTCTTTCTTTGCGACAAGAGAATAATCGATGCAAATTGGAAATTTCCCGTGAATGAGGAGGCATTTAAGTAATAGGGGGAGTGCGTTAGGAAGAATTTAAAATAAAGAATACAACCGCCCCCCCCCCCGCCTAGTCGTTCGGTCTTGACGGTAGATATCAAAATCAACTATATAAAGAGAATGATCGGGAATTAGAGAATGGGCCCAAGATTATATTATACGTGTAATATTAGGCGTCATTTCGAGAACAATGGCTCTGATTTGGGCCATCTTGTTTATAACACACCTGGCATTCAGTAATATAATATCTAATGTTTCGAACATCAAGGCCATTGTCGATGTTATTTAGAAAAGAACTTTGGAGGCGGATACGTAAGCTGTGAATGAATGATGCCTGGAGAGAAAGAAGCAGTCAGTCTAGAGTTATGGACGTACGGGAAATCAGCAAGAGAAGGCTGGACAGGAGACCTAAAGAATGTGGGGATATAGTTTTCGAGCACTGAAGTTCCAGGGGAGTTAGAACAGGGATGGGCAAAAAATATGCTTTATTCCACTCATTTGATTGCAAAGCACGCCGACCTTATATTTTATGCTTGAAGACGGAATATATTTAGGTTTTAAAAACGTTTTCCAATTCTCTAATAATTTTAAGCCAGATCAGCCGTTGCATTAGCATTTAGCGATTACCGTCTACAAGTTTCATGCTTTTCGCGTAAAGAAAATAATTTATTCCTCTATGCCTTTAAAAAGATACCATTCAGAATTAATGAAATTTTACAATGGGTGCGGACTATGCTATACACTTTATGAGGACCATTGCTAAGCAGACAGGCACGATGCTGTATGAATGTACATTGCACGGTCTTAAGCATCGTATAATTTAAAACTTTTTTAAAACCTAAACATACTCTGTTCTCAAGCATAGAATATAAGGCCGACGTGATTTGCCACCGAATGAGTAAAGCAAAGAATATTTTGTACATTTTTTAACAAAATATATTTGAATATATTTGACCATCGAAAATTAATGCGGAAAATGCATGCTGTTTATTTAGTCATTTTCTGCCGAGTGTGGTTTCTGCAGGAAATCGAAAAGAAGTACATTCAAAATTCACAGCTTGGCGACTCTGAAATTGTCTTGGACTTTGCGGTAAGATAATAGATATCACAATCGCACCTAAGTAATCCTTCCAAATCGAGAACGCATTTCAAAATCTCGGACACCGTTTCATGAGATCGGTCACTCGGTGTATGTGCAGGTCTTCATGTTTTTAGGGCAATTTATCACTAGTTTTGGGTGGATGTAGTCGAACAGAATTATGCTGAAGTGGTGCCGGGTTCAGTTCAGTTCAGTTTATTGAGGGAAATGTAGGTCTGCACCTTTGAACTCCCTATTTGTCTATAAGCAACTGAAAAATCTCAAAAACTGGAAAAGGTATCATGAAGGTAACAAATAATGGGAAAAGCGTCAACTCTGTACAGATAAACAAAATGTCTCGAGTGCTAGTGCTACGAGCAGTAGTACAGTGGTCGTATCGAGTGCAGGAAAGAAAATAATATACCCAGGGACAAAAGTTGCAAAGGTGCATGCCAGTCAGCGTAGGCGATTGGTTGAAGACAATAAGAAACTCAATTTAAAATGCTACCGAAATATGGCGAGTAGTATCATAACAACGGGATTTGTCATGGTTGCAGAGGTCGGGTGGTAATTTAGTGGACGCTGCTATACGAATCCAACTTCCCCTTAAGGACCTCCGCAGAAGCAGACATAACGACATCGGGAGGCAGGGCGTTCCAAGGTTCAAGCACTCTGCTAGAGAAGAAGGACTTTCGTGGGTCCAGTCTGGCCCCGGTCACACGTAGTTTGAATTTGATAACCTCTATGGCTTGTGGTTGTTGTTAACTCGAAGAAGTCCTCGGGTCCGAGACTGCAGTCCTGATGGCGTATCAGTCTTGTATCAGGTCATCCCGTAACTGCATGTAACTCAAGAGAAAGAGGTCAAGGTTAGCTAACCGCGTTGCATATGATAGTGAACCTTGTCCTGTCGCAAGATTTGTTGCACGCCTATGAACCTTTTCGAGGATGTTGAGGTCCTTAGCGGTCCAGGGTCTCCAAGCTTGGATAGCAAATTCCAATTGCGGCCGCACAAACGTTCGAAAGACTTTAGCGAATCAGTCTTCATCAAAGTCACAGAAAGTCCGCTTGACGAGGTAGAGGACTGACATTGCGGACTTGGCTATCTTCGTGTAGAGGAGCGAGGGTTTGAGCGAGGTCGTAATCCATACTCCCAAGTCCTTCTGCAAGTCCACTTCTTGCATCTCCCAAATGTGGGCGTGCGCAAAATTCCACGGTGTTGGGGAGGGGGGGAAAGTTACCATTGGAGTTGTAGTTATTGCTGGAGTTGGGTTTAGAGCTAGGGTTCGGACTAGGAGGCCAAGGGTTGGCGTTAGGGTTTGGGCCTAACTTGGGACAATGGAATCAGTACCTTCCTGGGATTTAACCCAAGGCCACTTGTACCACGGGGCCAACTGACTACTGCTTTCACCCTTCGCTTAACTGTGACTTTTTACTACGACTACTGCCTTTGCGGGTGCTACTTATTAGTTGTAATGACCATAATAAAAGTGACGCCGATACTTGACGACTCCCCCCCCCTCCCAAGGGCTGACCAATAGATCTCCGGCATTCTCTTTTTTCAGACGTGGAACCCCACTTTTTCTGGATGAAGTCGCCTACTGGAATTTGACTGGAACCTGGCTGAAGCACGAGGCTGCCCAATCTATCCCGAAGTAGAACCCCAGGGGACAGCGAGATGATGCTGTTTGATAAAAGCTTTGTGGTTTTTGTTATTGGATTATTCGCCATGCCCGCCCTCGCTTCCTGTTCCTCCCCGCTACATTTCAGCAGCTTCTAAATATCTGCTTCTTGTTCTTCTCCCCGCCTTCTAGAACAATCTTGTCTTATTTTTTTACAGCGCCTTCCCTTTCCTCGCCAGTGCTTCCAAACCGAACTTGCAATTTGATGACTTCCGGTGATAATAAAACTACGTGACAGCCCATTTGCAAAAGCACGCAAATATAGTGGCCCGCCCAGTAGATGTCTTGTTCTTTTGTGTCACGGTTCTCCTGAGAGAAAGCGAGAAAGGCAGGGCGAGTGAGTCAGAGATCTCCAAACGTCATGGTCGCATCCGCCAACGTCAAATCAGCTGTATAAACGGGCAGTTGAGGCGAGAACTTCATCTTCCTCAAAAACCCGCAGGTGTTGTAAGGTGATGGTATCCTTAATTAAAGCAAGTTAGTGAAGAGGAACCTCCTGTTCCATTTTGCCAAGTATTCCGCTGCATGTGTTTAGGGTAGAACAACATCCACAAGTAGAGGGAGGGCGAAATTTGGCAATCGGAATCCAAAAGTCCGAATCTACACCCACCCCCCCCCCGGCGGTGTCCATCGGATCTCGTATCCCATCGCTGATTATCCCACGTGGTGTTCACTTGATTAAGTAGTTTCGGCGAACAGATTGTCCTGTTCGTTCTGCCAAGTCTGTGTTACCTATGCCGTTGCCTCTGTTTTTCGCGGTTTAGTTCGCGGTTAAGTCACAGCCCGATTGCTTGGACACGGCGAACAGAAGATTTACCAGACAATGATGTTTGACTGCCTTCAGTCACTTGACGTTTACATCAATTCGTCCGAGTGTATCTGCGGTTGTCACTAACCCGCCCGAGTTAATTTGTTGTGCTTCATCGAGTTCCTGGGACTCTCTGGTTGAGCCAACAGGCACTCATTCCCTCTCACTTCTAGGTCGCTACTATGTGTGGCTTCCCGCCTCGTATTCTTCTGTTTCGTCTCTTCTGAAGTTCGGCTTAGTCGGTGGATGCCTTCGATAAATATCTTGCTATAATTGTTTCAATGAGCACACATCACATAAAGTCGATTAATGGCACTGAATATCGTAAAACATTCATTGATATTTCAAAGACACCCTGAAACTCATCGAACTACATTGTCAGCAAAAACGCACATAAATTTGATGGAAGAAATGGTCTCACAATACTCATGGAATGGTATACTTAGGATTGCATCTGTCAGTCCTATTCAAATGTACTAACCCCTGACCGGCCTGTCAACGGGTAGCCTTATGGAAACTTCTATTCCTGATAATTATAAATCACCGACCTCAACCAATATCCTCTTTAAATGGCCCGCCCCTCGAACAATACCAAAGTAGAAGAATGCATAGATTGTCCGCAATAATGTCTCAAAACACATTCCCAGACACCACACACTTAGCACTGTGCCAAACATAAAATAAGTTAATAAACAAATTTAGTGAGAACTTTTGTGAACAAGAATTTTCGGCAACGATGCAGTATGCGACCTCACTTAGGGAACAAAAACCAGGTCGATACCCAGAATTTGTGGGAGAAAGAAGCGTTGCAATTTGAATTCGAACGTCCCTCCCTTCCTCCCCTACCCCTTCGGGGGTGTCAGTCGACTGTTATTCTCAGTAAGTGTTTATCCCTCGTAGTGTTCATATGATTCGGTAGTTTCGACGTCCCACTGCTGTCGATTACCGTCACCTCAACCATCCCCGTCACAAACCTCGTGACGGTAGCGACCACCACAGTTCCCACTCCCATCACCGGGCAGATTACTCCCAACGCCCCGTAAACCACCACCCTCACCATCTTCACTTCCTCATGCAGAGATTTGGACTCGGTCCTAGTCTGTCCTCACTGGGAGGCTGGCGAACCAGTGCTTAGATTCCCAAGATACACTCGCCGCATCGTCCTCCACCGTCCACAATGCCCGCGTACATTCACACATCGCATGGGTCTGTTAGGCAACAAGCGTATCTGTGAAAACCTGCGGGGTCAGATGCGGTTATGTAGCCGCAACTGAGGAAAACCAACCCCAGTAGCCTGTAATATGGGACCGGTGATAATAGGGGTTTTTAAAGGTGGGGCCGGAGAACGCCCAAACGAGGAGTCAGGTAATTGTATGCGAAAGAAAAGCTTTTGAGAATGCGCGCTTGTACTTGAAATGGTTGAGAAATAGTTGCCCTAACCCCAAAGCACAACTTCTAACCCTAACAGAAAGTTCTAGCCCCCTAACACTAAACCTTAACGCTAGGCCCTAACACTAACCCTAAACGCAGCCCTAAACCCTAACACGAAACATTTAACGCGGAAGTTAGGAGACGACAGACCGAAACTCAAGAAAGACCACCGGCAATGAGCAGAACTAGTTAGACACGACAACAAAAAATCAAGGCCGCCTAAAGATCACACACCGCAGCGCGCAGCAACACTACTCACACCAACTCAAAATAATTAAGTAGGTCAACAGCATTGTGTCCATCAGGTGCGGCTACATAACCACACCTTAACACCCGCGGTCAATCACTGCAGACTAGACCACCGCAACACACATTCTCCCATCGACGCATGCACCACACATGGACACCTACAACATCCCGCATCACCAGCATCTCAAAATGCCTAAGCCGACAGTGGGACCCTGGGCACCACGATCTTCAGACCCGATCCTAAATGGAAAGAAAATATGGACATCAGCTGAGAGGATTGTATATTCTGTACAAAACAACTGGAGAAGTGATTGGGAGGAGTTTGTGCAGGGACAGAGGCGTCCCAAGTGTGTGCGTGCGTCAGGGAATGCGTCCAAGCGTCTTAAGCCAACGCACGTCTGACTCGGCATTGAATGTGATTGGCCAGATGAAAAGTCTAGTGGGAGAATGCCACAGAGCCCTAGTTCCGTTCTGTGCCTATCGGCAATAGCAGCATCATAACGAACACCGACCCAAAATTCCGCTACCTGTTCTGCTCACACTGCCACCGCGCATTCACCACACACATGACGCTCCATCACCCACGGGCCAATGAACATCAACATACACCCAAGGGCATCGCCTCCACTGCCCACACTAGTCTAGAGCGATCGGTCGTTGCATGGAACTATTCGGACACATGTGGCTCCACGAAAACCTACGGCAGAACAACGCCGGCTGTACCATGTCATTACACTTCTCAGTACCAACTGCGATCTTACCCAATTGGGTTTTTAGGCAACTAAAATATTCGCGGCAGACGAGGACAGCCAGAAAGGCCGGCCGGTTGTTTCCTTTCTCCTCAATTAAAAAGTGGACATCCAGAATGTCAGCGACCCGGGATATATTACACACAATTCCGAATGATAGAGAATACGCGCGGCCCAGGTAATTGCATAGAAGAAAACGGGAAGGCGATCGCTGGGACCAGTGGTTTATTTGTCCGACGTTTCGAACTCTCACGCGAGCCCATCGTCAAGGAATGAAAATACTGTACAACTCATCGCATATTTAGCTCATCTCTGCCGGGAATGACCTCCAGCTGCGCTGCTGATTTGTTCACGCAGTGCT
>CACRXP010000146.1:617116-634750 GCA_902702965.1 Spirometra erinaceieuropaei
AGCACTGCGTGAACAAATCAGCAGCGCAGCTGGAGGTCATTCCCGGCAGAGATGAGCTAAATATGCGATGAGTTGTACAGTATTTTCATTCCTTGACGATGGGCTCGCGTGAGAGTTCGAAACGTCGGACAAATAAACCACTGGTCCCAGCGATCGCCTTCCCGTCTTCTTCTATTACACACAATTAAATATCTGACGCATTGCATCGCACAGACTGGTGAAAGCCAAAATAAAACAGATAACGTCACCTCAATTGTCCGCACTGGTCTAGCGCGTTCGGTTGTTGCATGGAACTACTCGGACACATGCGACTCCACGAAAACCTACGGCAGAACAACGCCCGCTGTACCATGCCAGTACACTTCTCATCACCAACATCCAAAAGACACCCATCATTAAAAACGCCACCAAGTTATAAGCACCTCTCACGTATGTGATAAGTGTGGTCCATGGCCCCTTCTCAATGTGCCTCCTCTGTTTCATGTGTGATCCGAGCCTGAGACAGTGCACTAAATACGCTGACCTGGAAGGCTGCCACAACTCAATGGATAAGTCGAAACTCACTGTCAGCCCAGTGTGTGTGTTTGGGCGAGTTGCCGACTGGTGGACCAGGAGTAAGACTGAGACATTTCCTTCATAATTTGGCCTCTATGGCACTCATTCAGTGGGAATCGAGACGCTGTGATGGCACGCGCTGAGGTGCGGACTACCGCCGTGTCATACTCCTGCGCCTACTCCCAACTCCAATCATCTTGACACCTTCATTACACCGGGTCCAGGGAGTAAATAGAGCGCATACGGTTAATGCAGTCCCAGCATTATTAACACTACGAAGTAATCGACACCCAAATCACCGTCCAAGCTCCCATCCAGCTCTAGAGTAATCCGTAGGCACTGTCGGTAGGAGAATTTATTGAGCTTATTTTAACCGACTATGTCAAGGGCCTTCCTCTCAGCCCACATAACGTTTTTGACAAATGCAAATCCTCTAAATACTCTTCCAAGTGCCCTTCGCATTGCTCCACACCCTGGTACGAATAATTTATATCTTCGTCCAACACCAGAGTACAAGTATTATTGGCAAGGAATTAAAATACGAAGTTAGTACGAGGAGAATCGTGAACATAACCGTCAGTTGGTAGTGTGCATATTTCAGATACCCTGGACCAACCCCCGGGTCACATTGGGTTCTGGCGGGCATTATCGCGAATGCATACCGATAAAAAATGCCAACATTCAGAGTGTGGTGTCAGGACCAGCTGCGGACTCACGCCACACACGATGGGATGCTTGCCACCTCCTCACATTTTCGCGGTTAAAATCCCCGTCTGGTGTTTGTTTTTGACCAGCGGATGTGATGGTGCACATAGGTGCGGTTTTATGCCAGCCAACCACCTGCGTCCTCTCCCGCCTCCAGTTTTCTTGACCATGTCTGATCATAGGACCCAGGTGGAAGGGGATGAGAGAGTGCGGTGGCTGCTGTGCAAGTCTACTATTACTATACACAAGAACACGCGCAATTCACCGGCCCAGCTCCCACCCCGCTGTGCGGCACATCGTGGACATCGCACCTCACGACGGTCAAACTGCCGTTAGTAGCCAATACATACAGGGGATTGAAAGAAATTACCCGCTGGGCATCCGAGGACTTGCGTCGTACGTTGTTGACAGCTCTTGCTTGACCATCAGGAAGATGACTGCTTGTCCTACTCGGGCCGCACACTACAACATCACATCTCTCGCCTGCACTAGTGGCAGTCTGCCTATCGGCCAATCCCACTTATCCAAACGACCTGATCATCTTCTGGGTCAACCCAGATGTGCCCTGGCCCTAGACACCCTGACGCCTGCCCAGGTGACAATCGGAGGCCTGCCCTTCCCGACGCCGGGCGTGTGACTTCGTCCCGCTGTAAACTTCCTCCAACATACACAGATGAACACCGGCCCTACCACACCATCACACCTCTAATCACCAACAGTTCAACCGTCGTTTCCAACGTTATTCACTGTGTTCTCCACAGCAAGATAAAGCAGACACGGTGATTTGTGCGTGAATTAGTTAATAGTGATAGTGGACTTGCACAGCGTTCACCGCACTCTCTCTCCCTCCCCCTCCTCACCCCTCCCCAGTACCCCGTGTCAAGACAGAGTCAGAAAGACCGGAGGCGGGGGCAGGGCACAGGCGGATGACACAGCCAAGCCCGCACCTTGGCGCTCCACTCAACACCCCCTGGTCCAGACAACAAATGACCAAGTTTCTGATCGGAAACAACAACGGCGACAGCAGTCACAGTGTGAGCGACAACTGTCGGCACCAGGGTCTGCCACCGCTGTCCATATGTTGGCATTTGTTATGGTGTGCAAATCCTACAACGCTTCCCAGAGTCCGAGATGGTCCTCCTGTTGCTCCAGCGTATCTACCACTTGGCCCGTTGGGGGGGCAAGAAAAGCACGCCCGAACAGGGACTCGAACCCTGGACCCTCAGATTAAAAGTCTGATGCTCTACCGACTGAGCTATCCGGGCTCGCCAGAGGCGCCAACACCTACAATACACCCACCACCAAACAATGCCACCAAGTAATAAGTACCTATCACAAATGTGTCAAGTGCAGTCCATGGCAATAACGCTTCCGAATGTCTCTTCTCGTCGTGGACAATAAGCCATCTCCCTTCCCCGCCTCCGCCTCCGGCAGCAGTACAGTAAGTGGCCGTATTGAGTGCGTGGTGACTGAGGGGTTGTGCGGCTGGGGCACATGCGGAGGAGCATGAAACTGCCAAAGTAATGCCAAAATAATGCATAACAAGCATACCTAAGGCTCACTGTTCAGGTCGAAGCGTAAGACAGCGAAGACAGCGAAATGATAAATAGGAAAAGGTTTGGGAATGTCGGTGGTCGGGAGTCACTAAAGCGGTGGCGATTGGCTGACGAAGAAAAGGGAACTGGGTAATGAGTACGCATGCAACACTCCAAATGTCGTAAGACAATTTGTGCCCTGACGTCAGTGAGAGGGCGCAGATGGATGATAGGGCGATAGTCCGCAACTTAGCGCGTGCCCTTAAATTAGACAGCTAAATTAAGCTCAATAAATTCTCGTACCGACAGTTTGACCGGCGTTTCCGACAATGTATGCGATGTACTCTAGATTCCTAACTAATCTGAGGCAATTCAGTTTTCGGTGTACTTATTCGAAATTGAAATTTTAAATCTCGACACCTGACAAACAACTGCCCGCTTTCACGGAAGGGGCTCAACAATCGACCCCGGTGGCTGAGCCAGAGGTTAAGAACGGAAGTAAATAAAAAGCGGAGATTGTGGCAGAAATCTCTTACTGATGGGACTCCTGTATCCATAAACGCAGACAAAACACAGAGGAACTTAGTCAAGCGACTTACCCTCAGGACACGGCAAAACCTTGAAAAAGACCTATTGAATCGTGCTATGGATAATCCAAAATTATGCTGCAGCTACATAAGAAGCAGCACACGAAATAGAGATCCAATCCCCCTTCTGAAGACAAGCAGAGACGTAGAGATTATTGAGGATGGAGAAAAAGCTGAGCACTTTTCACAATTTTTCAAATCCATCTTTACTATTGAAAGTGCATCTACTCCCCCCGACTATGACTTCGATGAGGGCCCAAAATTGAGTCTGCATCTTTTGATGAAGCGACGGTTCGCAAAGCGCTTATGACGCTAAATCAGTCGAAATCACCAGGTTCAGACGACATACCGCCTAAGGTACTGAAGGGGCTCGCTGCCTAACTAGCCAAAGCATTGTCCATGCATTTCCAAGTCGCGTTCAAAGCCGGCTGCTTGCCCGCCGACTGGAAATCTGCGCGAATCACACCACTGCATAAAGGAGGCAGCAAGGCCTCTGCAAACAATTACAGGCCAATTAGCCTCACCTCCATCTGCTGCAAACTCATGGAGAAAATAATCAAGCGAGAGCAGCATAATTTATTATCTGATGCGCAGCATGGGTTTCGTAGTGGCAGGTCTTGCGTGACTAACTTGCTCAACTGTTTGGAACGTTGGACTCGGTCAGTTGATGAAGGCAATGCGCTGCATATAGTCTATATCGACTTTAAAAAGGCATTTGATAGTGTCCCACATCAGCGACTCCTGCACAAACTCAGCCAAACAGACGTTAGGGGTAGCCTCTTAAAATGGATTCAAAGCTTCCTATTAGACCGTTGTCAAACTGTCCATGTCGGTGGCCAGAAGTCGACGGAGGTTGCCGTTGAAAGCGGTGTTCCCCAAGGCTCAGTTCTTGGTCCTACTTTGTTCATTATTTACGTGAACGATTGTGTGAGTGAACTGGGTTGTAGTGTCGCCATGTTTGCGGATGACATTAAACTCTGGAGCGTCATTCGAACTGCAGATGACGAAGAGCATTTGCAGACGAACCTAAACCGACTCCAACAGTGGTCAAAGGACAGGCTTCTGCCGTTCAATGAGAAAAAATGCAATATTCTACGAGTCGGCAGAGCTCGCCCTCCGAACCATATGGCCTACTGCCTAAGTGGTATACCACTGCAAGAAGTGGCCTCGCAGAAGGACTTGGGAGTATGGATTACGACATCGCTCAAACCCTCGCTGCACTGCACGAAGATAGCCAAGTCTGCAATGTCAGCCCTCTACCTTGTCAAGCGGGCTTTCTCCGCTTTGATGAAGACTGCTTCGCTAAAGTCTTTCGAACGCTTGTGCGGCCACAACTAGAATTCGCTATCCAAGCTTGGAGACACTGGACCGCGAAGGACCTCGGCAATCTCGAAAGGGTTCAAATGCGTGCAACGGAACTTGTGACAGGACAGCGTTCACTACCATATGCAACGCGGTTAGTTAACCTCAATCTCTTTCCCTTGAGTTACAGACAGTTACGGGGCCACCTGATACAAATCTTCCGTGTCATACGCGGTCAGGACTGCAGCCTCGTACCGGGGGACTTCTTCGAGTTAGCAACCACCATCAAACTACGTGTGACCGGGGCCAGGCTGGACACACGAAAGTTCTCCTTATCTAACGAGTTCTTGAGGCTTGGAACGCCCTGCCTCCGGACGTCGTTATATCTGCTTCCGTCGAGGTCTTTAAGAGGAAGATGGATTTGTATAGCAGTGTCCGCTAAATTACCGCCCGACCTCTGTAACCTTGACAAATCGCATTTTTATAATACTACTTGCTATATTTGAGTAACATTTTAAATAGACTTTATTATTGTCTCCAATCCATCGCCTACGCTTACTGGCATGCACATATGCAACTTTTGTCCCTGGGTATATTATTTATCTCCCTGCACTCGAAACGACCACTGCACTACTGCTTGTACCACTAACACTGGAGACAGTTTGTTTATCTGTACAGAGTTGACGCTTCTCCGATTATTTGTTACCTTTATGATACCTTTTTCAGTTTTTGAAATTTTTCAGTTGCCTGTAAACAAATAGGGAATTCGAAGGTGAAGACCTACATTTCCCTCAATAAACTGGACTGAACCCTAAATTCCTATTTTACTCTATTTTTTTCGGGAAGAATAATTCATATTTTAATTTGAAATAATTTCATGCAAGATATGCATCAAACAATTACCGACACTGAACCTGTGTGTTGCCTATCGGCCTCCCAGCTCGAATGAAATCGCCGATCTGGAATTACTTAGTAAACTAAAGTTTTTATGTAAGCCGAAAAAATTACTACTTTTAGGTGACTTTAACGCTCCCGGAATAGACTGGAACATTCCCTTAGCAAACGCCCCGTCCCCGTCATTTGACCACAAGCTACTACAACTCTCCCTGAATGAATACCTCATTCAGCACATAAAATTCGGAACAAGAATGAGAGAAGGACAACGATCTAACTGTTTAGATCTCGTTTTCAGTAAAGAAGAAGGACTCATAAAGGAAGTGAATCCACAACCTCCACTCGGTTTAAGCGATCATATTGCTTTTACCTGCGTGTGCTCTCTCCTATCCAACCAACAACCAAAAATCAAGACGCGCAGAAATATTTGGAAGGGTGACTTTAACGCAATGAGACGCACTCTTTTGGAGGAAACCTGGTTGGTCAACATAGAAGATTCAGACGAATTCTGGCAGTACTTTCGTGGGATTATAGAGCGTCTAATTGACTCCCATTGTCCAATAACAATGACAAGACCATCTTCGCGACCGCCGTGGGTCAATCCGACGACAAAAAAAGGCCATGAAGAAGAAACAGAGGCTGTGGAAAAAGTATTTACAACTTCGAGATCCAATGTCATTCGCCGAATATAAGGATCAACGCAATAAATGCCGCAGACAAATACGGATTGCTAGAACTTCTTTCGAGCGTCGACTGATAGCAGAATCCATTACATGTCCCAAGAAGTTTTACGGGTACATCCGTAGTAGAAGAAAACATAGGGACGAAATTCCGTGTCTTAAGGATAGCCTCGGAAACTTGTTAGTCGAAGGGCCACAGAAAGTGCAGTTACTGTCTCAGTTTTTTCAATCGGTTTTTACGGAGGAGTCCCTAGAAGACAATCAGCAGTTTGAAATGGACCGAGACAGCCCGGAGCTTCAAATGCGCCAAGATAATGCCGTCATTGAAACCGCTGCCTTTTCCGTCGAAGAAGTAAGACGCGTCCTCAGTCAAGTAAAGCCAGATAAGCCTCCTGGACCCGACGGAATTCCTGGGCTGATACTTAAGGAACTGTCACCGGAGCTGTCGAAGCCTCTTTCGACGCTCTTTGAGCTGTCAATGAGAACAGGAAGGCTGCCCTCACAGTGGAAGACAGCTAACCTCGTTTCCTTACATGAAGGCGGTAGCAGGATGTCAGTAAGCTGTTTCAGGCCTATTAGCTTAACTTGCCTCTCATGCAAAACGATGGAAGCTCTAGTAAAGAGTGCCATGCAGCAATTTTGTAAAGAACACAACATCTTGCAGGATTTTCAGCACGGCTTCCGGAGAGGATGCTCCTGCCTCTCAAATCTGCTAGCTTGTTTGGAGATCCGGACCAGGGCTCTAGAAGAGGGTTTTGAGGTCGATGTCGTGTACATCGATTTTCGCAAAGCCTTCGATACTGTTCCGCACCAACGCCTTCTTCACAAACTGAGCGCCATCGGCATCCAGGGAGATCTTCTGAACTGGATTTGGCCGTTTCTGGTCGGTCGGAAACAACGTGTCTGCAATGAAATTGATATTTCATATTTGGTGAACGTGGCTAGTGGTGTGCGTCAAAGCTCAGTTCTGCGACCACTGTTCTTTATCCTTTGTGTTAATGACAGCCTTCAAGAACTCGACTGCGGCAAAATAATGTTTGCAGATGACGTTAAGCTCTGGCAAGTCATTAAGGGTCCGAATGATCAGAGACCCCTTCAAGATAATTTGCACCGACTGCAAGCGTGGTCGGAGAAATGGTTTATAGACTTCAATGTGCAGCAGTGTGTCGTCCTTCATCTGCGTTCAACCAACTCTCATTCAAATGAGAGTCTGAGGACATATCACCTGAAAGATATAAGACTCCCCGCAGAATCTTCACAGAAGGATCTCGGGGTTTGGATACAGAACAACCTGAAACCAACACTGCAGTGCCACAAGGCTGCAAAAAACGCCATGGGAGTGCTGCATGCAATCAAAAGGGCGTTCGTAACCTTTAACCAAGACCTTTTTGGGAAAGTTTACGCCACCTTCGTTCGGCTCCACTTAGAATATGGCATACAAGCATGGCGGCCATGGCTGGTTAAGGATCAAGCATGCCTCGAACGGGTACAACTTCGGGCAACAAAGCTGGTAAACGGTCTAAAAAGCCAATCCTACAGAGAAAGACTGAGTTGCCTTAATTTATTCCCTCTGTATTACAGGCAGCAAAGAGGTGATCTTATTCTCGTCTACAAGATAATACATGACCTTTAGCATGGACTTAAATTTGAGGACATGTTTCAGTGGCACCTTTCACCCAATCTTCGTGGTCACTCGATGAAGCTACGGACAACAATGTCCAGGCTGAATCTTCGTTCTGGATTTTTCACGCAGAGGGTAGTGGAGAAATGTAACGATCTCCCTCAGTCAGTCGTGGAGGCTACATCTCTGCAACTCTTCAAGAAACGCTTGGATGATTATTTGTGTCCCCTGTTTTCCCTCGGCAGCCTGAATCTGAGCTAAATACCCCGTATCCTCGCGCATTTATTCTCTGAGACAATACTACTTAAATGAATTAAGTACTGTTTATATAGCAATTATTTTCATTGTTCGTGGACAGTTATTTGTAACGAGCTGACCTGTAATCAATAGGGTTTTCAAAGGCTTTGCCTACTATCCTCATAAAATAAACTGAAATTCCCGACCCTTGCCTATTCGCATCCTTTGACATTTGTTGGAGTTGACGCAATATTTACCCGCAGTAAACGATCACTTTGCTGTTTGTTATTGATTTATTCTTTGGAAGTTCGAATATCGCTTTATTTCTTATTCGTTATCTCTATTATACAGCGACAGGTTGCAGCTGATCAGCCGTCGCGAAGTCTGCTGGCCCCAATAAATTTTGCTGTGTACGCTTGCTTCAAATTTGTTGGAGTTTTTGCGGAAAAAATTTAGCGTTTATATCGTAAACACATACTTATTAACTCGTGAAATTTTCAGTGTACACTTCGGGAGAAAAATAATTTTCCGACGTACGTTGCACCCCATTTCGATTTTATTTTGCAAATAAAAACTGTCTTTTCCGTCCTAAATGGTCAATTCTTATCCTTTGTGTAAACAATATTACATGTAATTAATGCCAATTTACAGTTATTGTCAAAGAACTATCGAGCATGGTCGAAGCTAACGGTGAAAACAACTCCTGCGACAGTTAATATAGGCGGTGGTGTTTTTGGATAGTTTGGGTGATTTGGGAGAAGAAAGCTGCAGCACGTGAACTGACCTCCGTCCCGAAAGGAAGTGGCTAAAATCACAGCGGATCATTTAAGTCTCTCTTTCTTTCCGTAGGATGGGCACTGCAACAAACAGTGTACATTGGGAAACAGCGACTTACTGTTAGTTGGAGAAACTGTCCGCAATGTTGCGGGCCAGAGTCAGCACCACTTATCACAAGACGAGACGAGGCAGAGGGATCAGAATCTACAAACTCCGAACATAACTTCAGTGGTTTTAGCGCTCAAAGATTGTGGGAGTTTTTCAGAAGAGGCTAAACAGGACTTATCATCGAATCTAAAATTGCCCACCTCACATTGCGCTGACGTCAGGGCACAAATTGTCTTACGAAATTTGGAGTGTTCCAGGCGTACTTATTAGCCAGTTAACTTTTCTTCGTCAGCCAATCGCTAACGCTTTAGTCACTTCCGTCCACAGACATTCCCAAACCTTTTCCCATTTTTCATTTCGCTGTCTTCGCTGTCTTACGCTTCGACCTGAACAGTGAGCCTTATTTATGCTTGTTATGCATTATTTTGGCCTTAAGTTGGTCGTTTCATGCTCCTCCGCATGTGCCCCACCCGCACAACCCCTCGGGTACCACGCACTCACTACGGCCACATACTGTACTGCTGCCGGTTCGAACACTACACCAGAGTCAACCGTGAAGAAAAGGTGGTGTGGAGAGGCGGAGGCGGGGAAGGGAGATGGCTTATTGTCCACGACGAGAAGAGACATTCGGAAGCGTTATTGTCATAGACTGCACTTGCCACATTTGTGATAGGTACTTATTACTTGGTGGCGTTGTTTGGTGATGCGTGTATTGTAGGTGTTGGCGCCTCGGACGAGCCCGGATAGCTCAGTCGGTAGAGCATCAGACTTTTAATCTGAGGGTCCAGGGTTCGAGTCCCTGTTCGGGCGTGCTTTTCTTGCCCCCAAACGCTGGAGCAACAGGAGGACCATCTCGGACTCTGGGAAGCGTTGTAGGATTTGCCCACCATAACAAATGCCAACATATGGGCAGCGGTGGCAGACCCTGGTGCCGATAGTTGTCGCTCACACTGTGACTGCTGTCGCCGTTGTTGTTGCTGATCAGAAACTTGGTCATTTGTTGTCTGGACCAGGGGGTGTTGAGTGGAGCGCCAAGGTGTGGGCTTGGCCGTGTCATCCGCCTGTGCCCTGCCCCCGCCTCCGGTCTTTCTGACTCTGTCTTGACACGGGGTCCTGGGGAGGGGTGAGGAGGG
This sequence comes from Spirometra erinaceieuropaei, assembly GCA_902702965.1. Lineage (NCBI taxonomy): Eukaryota > Metazoa > Platyhelminthes > Cestoda > Diphyllobothriidea > Diphyllobothriidae > Spirometra > Spirometra erinaceieuropaei. Next base: position 627,251 of record CACRXP010000146.1, read on the forward strand.
GGAGAGAGAGAGTGCGGTGGACGCTGTGCAAGTCCACTATCACTGTTAACTAATTCACGCACAAGTCACCGTGTCTGCTTTGTCTTACAGTGGAGAACACAGTGAATAACGTCGGAAACGACGGTTGAACTGTCGCTGATTAGAGGTGTGATGGTGTGGTAGGGCCGGTGTTCATCTGTGTATGTTGGAGGAAGTTTACAGCGGGACGAGGTCACACGCCCGCCAGCGAGAAGGGCAGGCCTCCGATTGTCACCTGGGCAGGCGTCAGGGTGTCTAGGGCCAGGGCACATCTGAGTTGGCCCAGAAGATGATTAGGTCGTTTGCATAAGTGGGATTGGTCGATAGGCAGACTGCCACTAGTGCAGGCGAGAGATGTGATGTTGTAGTGTGCGGCCCGAGTAGGACAAGCAGTCATCTTCGTGATGGTCAAGCAAGAGCTGTCATCAACGTACGACGCAAGTCCTCGGATGCCCAGCGGGTAATTTCTTTCAATCCCCTGCATGAATTGGCTACTAACGGCAGTTTGACCGTCGTGAGGTACGATGTCCACGATGTGCCGCACAGCAGGGTGGGGGCTGGGACGGTGAATTGCACGTGTTCTAGAACATAGTAATAGTCGACTTGCACAGCATCTACCGCACTCCCTCCTCCCTCACCCGTGTCCTGTGACCAGACATGGTCAAGTAAAATGCGGAGGCGGGAGAGGACGCAGGTGGTCGGCTGGCATAAAACCGCACCTATGTGCACCACCACATCCGCTGGTCAGTAACAATCACCAGACGGGGTTTTAACCACAAAAATATGAGGGGAGGCAAGTATCCCATCGTGTGTGGCGTGAGTTCGCAACTGGTCCTGACGTTTGTTATCGGTGTGCATTCGCGATAAGGCCTGCTGGAATTCAATGTGGCCGCGGGTTGTTCCAACGTATCTTACATATGCACACTGCCAACTGATGGCTCTGTTCACGATTCTCCGCGGACTTATTCCGTATTTTAGATCCTTGCCATTACTAGTAGTACTCTTGTATTAGATGAAAATATAGATTATTCGGACCAGGGTGTGGAGTAATGCGAGCGGCACTTGGAAGGGTATGTTGAAGGTGTACATTTGCCAAAAAATTATGTGGACTGAGTGGAAGGCCCTTGAATCAGTCGGTGAAATTAAGCTCCTACTGACTGTTCTACGGGTGTTTCCGACGATGTAGTCCGTGTGCTATAGAGTAGGATGGGATCTTGGACGGTGATTTGGGTGTGGATTACTTCGTAGTGTTAAGAATGCTGGGACTGCATTAACCGTATGCGCTCTATTTACTCCCTGGACTCGGTGTAATGAAGGTGTCAAGATGATAGTAGTTGGGAGTAGGCGCAGGAGTATGACCCGGCGGTAGTCCGCACCTTAGCGCGTGCCATCACATCTTCTCAGATCCCACTCAATGAGTGCCATAGAGGCCAAGTTATGAGGGGAATGTCGCAGTCGTTCTCGCGGTCCACCAATCGGCCACTCCACCCAAACACACACACTGGGCTGACTGTGAGTTTCGACTTATCCACTCAACTGTGGCAGCCTTCCAGACCAGAGCCTTTAGTGCACCGTCTCGGGCTCGGATCATACATGAACCAGAGGAGGTACATTGAGAAGGCGCCATGGACCTCATCTGCTGCATACATGACAGGTGCTTATAACTTGATGGCGTTTTGTAATGATGGGTGTTTTGTGGAAGTTGGTGAGAGGTGTAATGGCATGGTACAGCCGGCGTTGTACTACCGTAGGTTTTTCATGGGTTCGTATGTGCCTGAATTGTCCTATGTAACGGCCGATCGCGCTAGACCTCTACGGGCAGTTGGTGTGTTGTCCTCTGTTTTATCTTGGCTTTCGCCAGTCTCTGTGTGATGCAATGCGTCAGATATATAATAGTGAGTAATATGTTGCTTTACCGGTGACAGTCTGGATGTCCAATTTTTAATGGAGGAGGAAGGAATTAATCTGCTAGCCTTTCTTCTTCTGTCGCGAATATTTTGGTGGCTTAAAAACTTAGCAGTTCGGGAAAACGACCGATAAGACGCAAGTACTGGACTTCAATAGTAACCAATCGATTAGTCACAAACGCAGTTTTGTAAGGGCGCTTTGCTGGTGCGTTAAGAAGCTCTGTATTGAACCGGAAGACAAGGTTGTCAAATCCCACTCAATAAAACTGAGCTGAACTGATGCGCCTTATTTCGACCATTTCGATGGGCTTTCGCTTCCAACGGCTGGTAATATTGAGAAAAAACATAGCCTATTGAGAACTACCTATTCTGTCAGATAACGCCTTTAAACCTTTAATAGCTCCGAATTGATTTTTTTGATTTCCATTTTGAGAGCCGAGTTGGTCAGATATCGTTTGCATAGCGTTCATTGGCATTGCAATGCCGTACACCAAATTTTAGTGCGATAATCAGAAAAGCGTCAACTCTGTACTGATAAACAAATCGTCTCGAGTGTTAGTGGCACGAGCAGTAGTACAGTGGTCGTTTAGAGTGCAGGGAAATAAATAATATCCCAAATGACAAAAGTTGCATAGGTGCACGCCAGTAGGCATAGGCGATGGGTTGGATACAAGAAGAATTTCAACTTAACATGTTACTGAATTATAGCAGGTAGTATTATAACAACAGGATTTGTCAAGGTTACAGAGGTCGGGTGGTAATTTAGTGGACACTGCTATACAAATCCATCTTCCTCTTAAAGACCTTGATGGAGGCAGACATAACGACATCCGGAGGCAGGACGTTCCAAGCTTCAAGCATTCTGTAAGAGAAGATGACCTTTCGTGTATCCAGCCTGGCCCTGGTCAAAAGTAGTTTGAATTTAATGACCTCGTAGATTTGTGGTGGTTGCTAACTCAAAAAAGTCCTCCGGTACGAGGCTGCAGTCCTGACCGCGTAACTGCCTGTAACTCAAGGGAAAGAGATCGAGGTTAGCTAACCGCGTTGCATATGATAGTGAACGCTGTCCTGTCACAAGTTTCGTTGCATGTCTTTGAACTCTTTCGAGGATGTTGAGGTCCTTCGCGGTTCAGGGTCTCCAAGCCTGGATAGAAAATTCCATGTGCGGCAGCACAAACGTTCGAAAGACTTAAGCGAATCAGTCTTCATCAAGGGCAGAGAAAACCCGCTTGACAAGATATAGAACCGACATCGCAGACTTGGCTACCTTTGTGCAGTACAACGAGGGTTTGAGCGAGTTCGTAATCCATAATCCCCAGTCTTTTTGCGAGTCCACTTCTTGCAGTGGTATACCATTCTGGCAGTAAGCCATGGGGTTACCTCACTAGGCTTTCCAACTGGTCAATCAGATTCGAGTTCGCGTAAGACGTGTCCTTTCTTAAGACGCTTTGATGTATTCCGTGACTCACCCCTGGGACGTCACTCTCCCAGAGCCGGGGGCACATTCCTTCGGCCGCCTACTCCTTGGAATCCCTTTTTCCAGTAGTTCTGCACAGAACATACAGATGGACATCGAGCCCATGGCGTTGGACTTCTAACCAACAGGTTCCGGGATCGAGCCCTAGATGTTGCACACCTCGGGGTTGGGCTATGACTGGTTGACGACAGCTAATAAGCCAGAAATGGCTATTTTCATTTCCCTTGCCTTTGTCGGTAATGCCATTCTACATACAATCCTTCTAACTGGCGTCCATCCTCCCTTTCTATCGGGAACCGGGTTTGTAGAGGTGCAATGTTGGTGATGTTCATGCGTGGTGCATTTGTCGATGGGAGAATGTGCAGTGAAGTGTTCTAGTCTAGGATGAATTACCGTAGATTTTCACGGAGACGCATTTAGCCTAATTGGTCCATGGGATGAGTAAATGTGCGTAGACGTTGTGGACAGTGAAGGTAGATGCGACGAGCGTATGTCGGGGCTCCAGGTACTGATTCGCCAGTTCCTGTGCGATGGATCCGCAAGTAAACGGTCATACCGGTGCGTGAGGTGACTGTGTGCTCCCAATGAGGAGGTTAGGACCGAGGGCAAATCTCTGGAGCTGGGAGCGGTGATGATGAGGTCGGTGGTTGAGGGGGCGGAGGGAGTTCTCAGTTAGATCGCAGTTGGTAGCCAGGAATGGGCCGGTAGATGGCGGGGTCCCTGTCTTACGGTAATGGTAGGAAAGGAGGTTATATGAGTGGGGTAAGGGGAAGTGCTGCTGGACGAATACTGGAGTTTCGGTGAAAAAAATAAAGTAAGCGAAAAAAGTGTTGGGAAGTTTCAGAAAGGTAGAGTTATGGCTGAAATTTTAAAAAATCCGCGGAAAACAGCGCAGACTGTGGAAAATGAAAGAGGTAGTTAGTGATAGGATAACCCTAACCTTAGCCCTAACCTCAAACTTAACCCTAACCCTAACCTTAACCCCAACCATAGACTAAACACTAACATCAACCCTAACCTTAACCTTAACACTAACCATAACCTTAATCTTAAACCTAACCTTAATCCTTACCTTAATCCTAACCTTAACCTTAACCCTATACATAACCCTAACCGTTAACCATAAATCGTTAACCGGTAACCCTATCCCTGAAGCCGAACCCCAAACCTAAAGCCAAACTCTAACCCTAATACTGAAGCCGGACCCTATAACGCAAATCCTAAATTCTAAAACGTAACCTACGCCTAACCGTATTCCCCACTAAACCCAGCAGCCCCACCGAAACGGCCGACCTACCTTACGCAGTAGAAGCACTAGACAAGATAAGCACACCCACTGATAATAAGTAAGTACGTTGACAGTATCAGCGTACAGTGCTGGGCTAAAAACTGCAATCCTACCGAGTTCTCTGCCCGGTGGTGCGAGTGGGAGCTGTGGTGGTCGTCACCGCCGCGGACTTTGTGGCAGGGATGGTGAAGGTGGCGGTGATCGACGGCGGCTGGGTATCGGTAATCGTCGTGGACGACGTGGCGGTCGGAGCAAGGGTCGTCGGGTTGGCAGCGCTTGGGGTTGTGTGGCTGTTGGTGCGCTGAGTCCGGTAATGTCCAGTATGTCCAAATATAAAGTGCGTGATCAGATGACGCAGCAACAAATTCCTATCTCTATACCTCAGGACTCAGAGCTCCAAATCATGTGCAAACGCCTTGAAGGGAGGTACGTTGGGAGGCAGAAACCCATTCGGATTTAACACTACATCGAATGGCTTGCAGAAGACCAGTCCTAAAGCAGTGAATTCCGAAATCACAAGGCAGCGCTGAGTGGTAGAGTCAATTGGCAGCCTAGTTATCCGCATGCGAATTTCCTGAGCTGAGAAACGATTAACCTTGACATTTGCCATGGGCTCGTCAAGCTGATTGCTACTTTGGATCCTTCGAACTTTGATAAATGACGGTTCTCACTGCGGGACTATCTGTGACCAGCTATAAAACTTGATTTCCTGATTTCACTCTCAGTGAGACGCATGTTTGATGATATTCTCTCCCACAAATTGCAAAATGACTACATTTTGTGTTGTTTACATATAATTACACTTATAATCTCAAATGTACATGGAAAGGACCCTCTGCCGTAACCTTCGCAGTTACACACTGCAAAACGTTTGCCGCAAAAGAATATGTTACCGGTAATATTTTAGTAGGATGTGTATTTAACATTTATACTGTATGCGCTGCTTTCAATTGGATCATCAAGGGCATTGCCCATTACCCCAGACATACTATCACTACCATTACTACTATTACTACTACTACTACTACTTCTACTACTACTACTACTACTACTACTACTACTACGTGATCACTGCCTTATTCGTGTTAGTCGTGAACGACAGCATCTGAAAAGAGCCGGGCCCCGTCGCATGCCAACAAGCCGTCATCCCTGAACAAAGGAATCGTGGAAACAGGTCTTGGACGCTTCTCTTTGAGCTTGCGTCGCTGCGTGTTTGGACAGCTGATGTCTGTCGAGCGGATTCCAGATCGCTGTTCAAAGAAGTCCAATAACATCACAGCTGAGAACATGAGGCCAAAAGGGGGGAGCTGCACTGCCTGGCTTGTTATCCCATTTGTCTCTGTCACTGCTTTGCAGACTGACCAGTTGTCCGTGATGCGCGCCTTGGTCCCATTGGACAACTGTTTGACCATATGTGGCCACTCGATGAAGCTACGGACAACAATGCCCAGGCTGAATCTTCATTCTGAATTTTTCACGCAAAGAGTAGTGGAGAAATGGAACGATCTCCCTCAGTCAGTCGTGGAGGCAACGTCTCTGCAACTTTTCAAAAAACGCTCGAATGATTATTTGTGTCCCCCGTTTTCCCTCGAAAGTCTGAATCTGAACTAAATACCCCGCGAATCCGCAAATTTTGTCTCTGAGGCAATGCTACTCAAATGAATCAAGTACCGTTTTAATAGCGAATATTTTCATTGTTCGTGTACAGTTATTTCTAACGAGCTGGCATGTAATCAATAGGGTTTTCAAAGGCTTTGCCTATTATGCTGACCAAGTAAACTAAAGGTTTAAATAGTTGATGCGCTCCGGCGTCAATTACTTTCTTTCAGAATTAGTCAGAATTGATGATATTTTAGGCCTTGGTGGCGTTGAAAGTAGTGAGGTGGCTGGTTCTCATTTTTTGGCGTCAAGTTTCGAGGTCGAAAACACGAATGCTTCCAAGTCAGAAGTCATGCAAGGCGGTTTGCGTTGGACTGCCGGTTACTGAGGGAACGTTCGTTAAAGAAGCTCAGCAAGTAGTTGTCGTAAATTATCTCATTTTTGTGCGCTTCTGCGCTATCTCAGCTGTTGTCTTCCCTGACTTTTGATTTAGGAAAATTCCGGGGAACGCCGGCGGACCCACTGGTGAGCCGAAACTTTCACAACTGTACCATGCAACGGTAGAATGTTGGCTAAACACGCGTGTCTCGGCTTCTAGCTAGTACCAGTGCTGCCAAGTACGGTGCATCGTACTATCTCAGTATAAACTTCCTGTTGTCGACTATACTATACTCGACATTTGATGGCTCCGAACGAATGGTAATTTTCCGTCCGGCCAATCTACGACATGATCAGCCGCTGATACTGGACAACTTTGCACCGAAAGTGCAGCGAATTTAGACACCGCACAACTACTCAGATGACCGGACGACCTATGGAGATGCACGGTCTTTCCAAGTCCGCACTCCTTGCCCTCTCTCTCTCTCTCTCTCTCACACACGCACACGACAGTTCGTCCGTCGATTTCGACGATGACCACCGTGTGCCCCATAGACTGCATTGTGGGAGCAGGGACGGTGACTTACGCAGGGGTTTATAGTGCCAGTAGACTTGCGTAGCATCTACCTACACTCTCTCCTCCTCCCCCGCCTGGGTCCGGTGTCAAGACAGAGTCAAGAAGACCGGAGACGGGGGAGGCCGCAGGTGGATGGTTCGGACGGATCCTCACCTTGGCGTTCCACCACACCCCCTGGTCCACACAACAATAACCAGGATTTCAACCAACACAACAGAGATTTGGAGGCTGGCACGGCCGAAGCCGCACCTGGGCG
>CACRXP010000146.1:663115-665615 GCA_902702965.1 Spirometra erinaceieuropaei
AGTCGTAGTAGTAGTAGTAGCAGTAGAAGAAGTAGTAGAAGCAGTAGCGGTAGTAGTAGTAGTATTAGGAGTAGTAGTGGTAGTAGCGGAAGTAGTAGTAGTATTAATAGCAGTAGCGGTAGTATTAAAAGTAGTAGTAGTAGTAGTAGTAGTAGTAGTAGTAGTACTAGTAGTAGCAGTATTCGGAGTACTAGTAGTAGTAGTAGTAGCAGTAGAAGAAATAGGAGTAAAAGTAGAGGTAGAAGTACCATTAGTAGTAGTATTAGTAGTAGTAATAATAGTAACAGTAGAAGCAGTAGTAGTTGTAGCATTATAGGTAGTACAAGTATTAGGAGAAGTAGAGGTGGTATTAGTAGTAGTAGTAGTAGTAGTAGTAGTAGTAGTGGCAGTAGTAGTAGTAGTAGTAATAGTAGTAGGAATAGAAGTAGTAGTAGTAGTAGAAGTAGTAGTAGCATTAGTAGTAGTAGCAGTAGTAGTAGTAGTAGTAGTAGTGGTAGTAGCAGTTGTAGTTATACCAGTAGTAGTAGTAGTAGTAGTAGTAGTAGTAGAAGCAGTAGCGGTAGTAGTAATAGTAGTATTAGTAGGAGTAGTAGTGGTAGTATTCGTGGTAGTAGTACTAGTGGTAGTAGTATTAGTAGTAGTGGTAGTAGTATTAGTAGTAGTGGTAGTAGTCGTTGTATTTGTAGCAGTAGTAGTAGAAGTAGTGCCAGTAGAATAAGTAGCGGTGGTAGTAGAAGCATTAGGAGTAGCAGTGGCAGTATAAGTTGTAGAAGAAGTAGTATTAGTAGTAGCGGTGGAAGCAAAAGTAGTAGTAGGATACGTATAAGTAGAATTAGGAGTAGCAGAATAGGTAGTAGTAGTAGTAGCAGTAGTAGTAGTAGTAGTAGTAGTAGTAGTAGTAGTAGTATTATTAGAAACAGTAGCGGTTGCAGTAGTATTAGGAGTAGTATTCGTGGGTGCACTAGTAGAAGTATCAGGAGTAGTAGCGGACGTATAAGCAGTAGTAGAAGTAGTAGTAGCAGTAGGAGTAGTAGTAGCACTAGAAGAGATAGGAGTAGAAGTAGAGGTGGTAGTAGTAGTAGTAGTAGTAGTAGTGGCAGTAATAGAAGTAGTAGTAGAAGTAGTAGTAGTAGTATTAATAGTAGAATTAGGAGTAGTAGTAGAGGTAGTAGTAGAAGTAATGGAAGTAGAAATGGTAGTAGTAGCAGTAGTAGTAGTAGTAAGAATAGTAGTAGAATTAGTAGCAGTAGTAGTCGTAGTAGAAACAGTAGCAGTAGTCGTATTAGTAGGAATTGGAGTAGCAGTAGTAGTAGCAGTACTAGTACTGGTAGTAGTAGTAGTAGCAGAAGTAATAGTAGAAGTAGTGGTAGTAGTTGTAGCAGTAGTAGTATTAGTAGTAGAACTAGTAGTAGTAGTCGTAGTAGTAGAATTATGAGTAGCAGTAGGGGTAGTAGTAGCAGGAGTATTAGTAGTATTAGTAGAAATAGGAGTAGTAGTAGAGGTATTAGTAGTAGTAGTCTTAGTAGAAGAATGAGGAGTAGCAATAGTAGTAGCAGTAGTAGATACAGTAGAAGTAGTCGAAGTAGTAGTAGAATTAGGAGTAATAGTAGGGGAAGTAGTAGTAGTAGTAGTAGTAGTAGTAGTAGTAGTAGTAGTAGTAGAAGTAGTAGTAGTAGTAGTAGAAGTAGTAGTAGTAGTAATAGTAATAGTAAAAGCAGTAGTTGTAGTAGTAGTAGGATTAGTAGTAGTACTATTAGTATTAGTCCTAGAAGTAGAATTATTCCTAGCAGTAGAGGTAGTAGTAGTAGTAGTGGTAGTAGTAGTAGCAGTAGTAGTCCTACTAGTAGAATTAGGAGTGGTAGTAGAGGTAGTAGTATGAGTAGCAGTAATAGCAGTAGCAGATGTAATAGTAGTATAAGTAGTAGTAGTAGCAGAAGTAATAGTAGCAGTTATCGTAGTATTAGTAGTAGTAGTAGTAGTAGTAGTGGTAGTAGCAGTAGAGGAAGTAGTAGTTGTAGTAGCAGTAGTAGTAGAAATAGTAGTAGTAGTAGTAGTAGAAGCAGTAGAGATATTAGTAGTAGTAGGATTAGTAATGGTAGTAATAGTATTAGAAGGAGTTGTAGTAGTAGTGGTAGAAGTAGTAATAGTAGTAGTAGTAGTAGTAGTAGTAGTAGTAGTAGTAGTAGTAATAGCGGTAGGCGTAGTAGTGGTAGCAGTATTAGTCGTAGTAATTGAATTAGGATTAGCAGTATAGGCAGTGGTATTAGTAGTAGTAGAAGTAGTAGTAGTAGTAGTAGTAGTAGTAGTAGTAGTAGAGTAGTAGTAGAAATAGAAGTAGGAGTAGCAGTGTAAGTAGAATTAGTAGAAGTAGTTGTCGTAGAAGAATTAGGCGTACCAGAATAGGTAGTACTAGTAGTTGTAGTAGACGTAGAAACAGTAGCGGTAGTAGTAGCATTAGGAGTAGTATTAGGAGTAGTAGTGGTTGCATTAGAAGTAGTAG
>CACRXP010000146.1:670615-675813 GCA_902702965.1 Spirometra erinaceieuropaei
AGTAATAGTAGTTGTTGTCGTAGTACTAGAATTAGTAGTGGTAGTAGTAGTATTGGTGGTAGTAGTAGCAGAACTTTGGTGCTGTTAGTTGTATCTTTAGTAGTATTAATAATAGTATTATTAGTAGTAGTAGTACTAAATTAGTAGTAGCAATAGTAGTACAAGTGGTATGAAGAGCAGTATTAGTGGTAGAAATAGACGCATTTTTATTAGTAGCTGTAGTAATAGTAGTAGTAGTATAATTAGTATTAGCGGTGGTACTAGTAGTAGCATTAGCAGCAGTATAAGTAGTAGTATTAATGATAATTGCGGCAGAAATACAGGTGCTGGTATTAGTAGTAGTAGTAGTAGTAGTAGTCGTATTAGTAGTAATAGTAGTAGTAATAAGTTTTGTTTTAGTTGTAATATTACTAGTAATAGTATTTGTGGTAGTAACAGTAGTATTAGTGGTATTAGTTTTAGTGGTATTATTACGGTGGTGTTGGCAGCATTAGTAGTATTATTATTAGTAGTATTAGTAGTAGTAGAAGTAGTAGTGGTAGTAGTAGTAGTAGTAGTGGTAGCAGTATTAGTAGTATTCTTAGTCGAAGAAGTACAAATATTAGTATTTCCATTATTAATGGTGGTATTCGTGGTAACATCTGCGAAGTGGAATTACTAGCAGGGGTACCAGTATTACTAGCAGTAGAAGCAGAAGAAATACTAGTAGTAGTAGTAGTAGAAGTAGTAGTAGTAGTAGTAGTAGTAGTAGTGGTATGGGCATTAGTAGTAGTAGTAGTAGTAGTAGTAGCAGTATAAGTGGTAGTATTAGTAGTAGTAGTAGTAGAAGTAGTAGCAGCTTCAGTACTAGCAGCAGTAATAAAAGTAGCAATATTGGGAATAGTAGTAGTGGTGGTGGTAGAAGTAGTAGTGGTGGTGGTAGTAGTAGTAGTACCGGCGGTCGCATTAGTAGTACTAATAGTTGTATTAGTAATAGTTGTAGTATTAGTATTAGTAGTAGCAGTAGTATAAGCAGAATTAATACTAGCTGTAGCAGTAGTAGCAGGAGTAATAGTAGCAGTATTAATAGTGTTAGAAGTAGTAGAATTAGTAGTAGAACCAATAGGGTTTGTAGAAGTAGTAGTACTAGCAGTAGTATTATTAGTAGTAGTACTGGTAGTAGCAGTAGTGTTGGTAGTATTATTAGTAGCAAAATTTGCTGTGATAGTAGTATTTGTACTAGTAGTATTATTCTTAATAGTAGTAGTAGTGGGCGTAGTAGTGGTAGTATTATTAGTGTTCGTATTAGTGCCGGTCTTATGAAGTTGGTTGGTGTACTAGCAGTAGTAATTGCATTAATAATAGCCGTGGTAGTATTAGAAGTGTTAATAGTATCCGTAGTAGTAGTAATGGTAGTAGAGACAGATGTCGGGTGGTGGTGTTGGCAGCAGTTGTAGTAGCGGTACTTGTAGTAGTGGAAGTAGTAGTAGTAGTAGTAGTAGTAGTAGTAGTAGTATTAGAAGTAGTAGTAGTAGTGGTAGCAGTAACAGTTGTAGTAATATTAGTGTTAGTAATGGTAGTAGTATTAGTGGTACTAGTATGTTTGTGATGGCAGCCGTTGTAGTTGCGGTGGTATTAGTATTATTAGTAGTACTAGTAATAGTATTATTGGTAGTAATACTAGTAGCAGTATTGATATATATCGTAGTAGTAGTAGTTTTTGTAGTAGTAGTAGTAGTAGAATTAGTAGTGGTAGTAGTAGTATTAGTGGAAGTAGTAGCAGTAGTTTTGGTGCTGTTAGTAGTAGTTTTAGTAGTAATTGTAGTAGTTTTATTAGTATTATTAGTACAAAATAGTGGTATCAATAGTAGTTATAGTGGTATTAGTAGCAGTATTAGTGGTAGAAGTAGCCGCATTTTTATTAGTAGCTGCAGTAATAGTAGTAGTGGTAGTAGTAGTATAATTAGTATTAGCATCGGTTGTAGTAGTAGTAGTAGTAGCAGTATAAGTAGTAGTATTAATGATAATTGAGGCAGAAATACAGGTGCTGTTTGTAGTAGTAGTAGTAGTAGTAGTAGTAGTAGTAGTAGTAATAGTATTTGTAATAGTGGTTGTAGTAGTTGTAGTAATACTAGTAATAGTAGTTGTGGTAGTAGCAGTAATATTAGTGGTTGTAGTATTAGTGGTATTATTACGGTGTTGGTGGCAGCAGTAGTAGTATTATTATTATTGTTAGTAGTAGTAGTAGTAGTAGTAGGAGTAGTGGTGGTGGTGGTAGCAGTAGTAGTAGTAGTCTTAGTCGAAGTAGTACAAATATTAGTATTTCCATTATTAATGGTGGTATTCGTGGTAACATCAGCGAAGTGGACTTATTAGCAGGGGTACCAGTATTACTAGCAGTAGAAGCAGAAGAATTACTAGTAGTAGTAGTAGTAGTAGTAGTAGTAGTAGTAGTAGTAGTAGTAGTTGTATTTGTAGTGTTATTTGTAGAAATATGGCGGTGGCGGTAGCAGTAGTAGTAGTATTAGAAGTACCATTAGTAGTATTAGCAGTAGGAGTTGTAGTAGTGTTAGTAGTAGCAGTGGTAGTGGTGCTGGTAGTAGTATTATTAGTATAAGTGATGTTGGTAATAGTAGTAGTGGACGTGGCGGCAGTGGTTTTAGATATAGTGGTAGCAGTATTATATGTATAAGTAATAGTTGCAGTAGTAGTAGTATGAGTAGTAGTATTAGTAGTAGTAGTATTAGTAGTAGCAGTGGTATTATTAGTAGTAGTAATTGATGAAGTAATATTAGTAATATTGGCAGTGGCAGCCGCAGTTGCAGTAGTATTATAGTAGTAGTACTAGCAATAGTGTTAGCATTAGTGGTATTGTTGGTGGTTGATATAGTATTGTTATTAGTAGTATTTGTGTTATTGTTAATAGCAGTAGTATTAGTAGTAGTATTAGTTCTTGTAGTAGTAGTGTTCGTTTCCGTAGTAGTAGAATGGAGGTTGTTGTATTATTAGCAGTAGCAGTAGTAATAACGACAATATCAGCGGTGGAAGTAGTTTTGGTAGTAGTAGTATTATAGTAGTAGTAGTAGTAGTAGTAGTACTATTCGTAGTAGTAGTATCGGCAGTACTATTAGTAGTAGTAGTTGCATTAGTTCTAGTAGAAGTAGTATTAGTAGCATTATTAGTAGCATTATTCGTAATAGTGTTGTTAGTATTAGTGGTAGTAATATGCAGTTGGTTGTAGTAGCGATAGCAATAATTTTAGCTCTGGTAGTAGTAGTAGTAGTAGTGGTGTTAGTGGTTGTGTTAGTAGTAATTTTGATGGAAGTAGTAGTAATTGTAGTGTAAGTAGCAGTAGTAGTATTAGTAGTAGTAGTAGTAGTAGTAGTAGTAGTAGTAGTAGTAGTAGTAGTAGTAGTAGTAGTAGTAGTAGTAGTAGTAGTAGTAGTAGTAGTAGTGGTATTGGTAGTAATCGACGTACTTTTGGTTTTATTTGCAGTAGTAGTATTAGCAGCGATTGTTTTATTACTAGAAGCACTAGTAGTAATATTAGCAATATTAGTAGTTATAGTAGTAGTAGTAGTAATTTTAGTAATAGTAGTAGTCGTAGGAGTAGTAATGTTGGTGGTAGTGGTAGTAATATTGTTGGTGGTATTAGTAGTAGTGTTAGCAGTAGTAGTTGTAGTAGTACTATTAGTATTAGTAATTGTTGTATTATGAATATTAATAGTAATGTCGGTAATAGTAGTAATAGTGGTAGTAGTAGCCGTAGCATTAGCAGCAGTAGTATTAGTAGTGGTAATATTAGTAGTGGTAGTGATAGCAGTAGTAGTGGTACTGGTTATGTTATTAGTAGTTATATTCGTAGTGGTGGCTGTAGTACTAGTTGTAGTTGTAGAATAGTAGTAGTAGAATAGTAGTAGTAGTGATAGTTGTAGTAAGTGTGGTAGTATTAGTAGTAATATTGGTAGTAGTAGCCGCAGTTGTGGTAGTATCATTAGTATTTCTGGTAGTAGTATTAGTACCATTAGCAATATTAGTAATGGTATTATTGGCAGTATTAGTGGTGCTGGTTGTAGTAGTAGTAGTAGTAGTAGTAGTAGTAGTAGTATTGTTGGTTATTGTATTAGTAGTGCTGGTGGTGGTAGTAGTTGTATTTGTAACATTAGTTTTAGCTGTAGTTCTAGTAGTTATTTTACTATCAGTAGTAGTACCGGTAGTAGTAATTGTAGTAGTAGTTGTCATAGTAGTAGTGTTAGTAATGGTAGTTGTAGTGGTAGTATTTGCATTGGTATTAATAGCAGTTGTAGTAATATTATTAGCAGTAGTAGTAGTATTATTTGATTCGTTTTATTAGTAGTAATTTTACTTTTAGTAGTATTAGTAGTAGTAGTAGTGGTACTGGTAGTATTAATAGTAGTATTATTGTTAGTAATAGTAGTTTTAACAGTAGTTTTATCAGTATTAGTATTTGTAGTAGTATTAGCATTAGTAATAGTAGTTTTGTTGGTATTAGCAGTAGTATTAGTAGTGGTGTTGTTAGTAGTAATACTAGTAGTTTTTATTGTAGTAATAGCGTTAATCGTAGTAGTAGTAGTAGTAGTAGTAGTAGTAGTAGTAGTAGTAGTAGTATTAGTAGTAATAGTAGTAGTAGTATTATTAGTAGTGGTGTTAGTAGCAGTAGTATTTGTGCTGGTAGTAGTAGTGGTATTATCAGTAGTGATACTAGTAGTAGTGTTAGTAATAATAGTGGTAGTATTCGTAGTAGTAGAAGCATTGCCAGCATCCGCAGTACGTCTTTTCACTAACAGTGGCACTGCTACTAGCGGTAGTGTTAGTTGCAAATCCATTGGCAGTAACAGTCTTTCAGGTAGTATCCGCTGCGCAGATCTTGCATCTACCGATGGGGTAGTGGTAGTGATGCCAGCGGTACCGAGGTGATTTCTTATCCGTTTACCCGGTTAACATCTCGGAAGGCCGTATGCTGGCTTACCAGTTTACCCGGAGGGCTGGTCACCGGCTTACCGAGGTGGGAAAGTGCGTTTAGGTGGAAGTTAGCAGAATTCATGCTGTGGTTAAATGCGACTAAAACGCCATCACACCATGTCGTAGGGGTGGTTCTTGCAGCTCGTGTATGCTTATCCATGCATGCGTCCTGTCATGTGACTCGGACAGTGAACAAACACACGGCACGTGAATACATTTCAGATTGCCTAGGGTAG
>CACRXP010000146.1:677339-690972 GCA_902702965.1 Spirometra erinaceieuropaei
TGAAGACCCTTGAGTGGGTGTCTGCATTTGGACCCTACCTACCCATGCCTTTTCGTGCCAGCGCTTTGCGACCGCGAGAACAAAGAATACGGGTGGTCGGGGTGGCCGCCGCATGTCTGCAGGCACTTAGTGGATAGCGAGCACTGTACGCTGTTCACTGACGGCATTCATAAGGACATGCCATCTGTCGACGCAACCTCACTACCTAGGCGGAAATGTCGCTGCCGTAAATTAAACACGTTGGGCTAGACATACTTAATTTGGACGGATGTGTGACTTGCTATTTAGTCCTGGGTTCAATATTTCGATTTCGAACGTCACAGTATTCTCTTACCCCTGAAAAGGCAGTTCCCTGCGATCGGCAAAGATATTCACAGGAAGGAAATGATTAGTTGTTTTAGTTCTAATCTTAAAAATTATCCCTCGCGACAACAGTATCCGTTATTTTTCCACTTGTTGGTTTACTGTTCGCAATATTCACAGTTGACCTTTGACGACAGTAGGAGTTGTCGCAGCCGTAGAAGGGGATTACACAACGCCATCAGGCGTTCTGCAGAATGATTAGTCGACGTAAACTTCGGTACACAAGTTACCTAATGCACACTCGCGGTAGCATTATTGGTAGTCCTAGACTTAGCAGTCCCCATAGCCTACGTCGTACTTGTGCTAGGACGGCACCAACACCAGTAGGATCTGCATTGTCATATCTTAAACTGATTGTGCTCGTAACATCTTGTGCTAGTGTTATCGGTACTACCTCCGTATACGAAAATTGCCGATAGATGGACTGCCTTTCCATATGCAGACAACTGTCTTGCCGTATTACTCCGATTGTTAGCCAAGTACACAAACTTTACCTTTACGGGGGTTTACGCAGCAGACATACGTTTTCGCGTGGGGACTAGCACAGTCCGTTTTACAGAAGCGGCAGTACCGGCATTGCTTTAAATCCGGTAGGACTTGCAGTAGGCTTGTTCCACGCCGGCAGTTCAATGGTGGCCGTAAAGCCTTGTTTCCACAACTAGCAGCAGCCCCGACGTAACCCAGCACTTCCACACGTCATTCGTGTTGGCGTATTACTAGCTAATTCATTCCTTTACTACTAGCAGTATCAGTCATAACCATTACTTCTGCTATC
The DNA here is from genome assembly GCA_902702965.1 of Spirometra erinaceieuropaei. NCBI lineage: Eukaryota > Metazoa > Platyhelminthes > Cestoda > Diphyllobothriidea > Diphyllobothriidae > Spirometra > Spirometra erinaceieuropaei. The sequence goes on from CACRXP010000146.1 coordinate 678,478, forward strand.
TGCTGTTCGGCAGATAAATGTAGCAGTGACATACTTAGTACTATCGGTCAGCGATATGAGTCAGTGTGCTAAGTCTACAAATGTTAACTGGATTTCTGAAAGGTGTTTTCGTTTCGAACAGATTACTTAGGTAGGGTTTTGAACCTAATAATCACGTAGCTTAATCATATAATAATTCATTTACCGCAGGACGCTGGCTTTCAAAGGAACATCTTTCAGGCCGCATGCGACACCGGCCTTTCGCAAACAATGACTATTTATATAGTATGATTTTTTTCGTAGACTTTAGAGCGCCTTGCAAATTACATTCCATGTCATGGGAAGCACGCATGAACTTATTCTTTCTTTCACTCATTCAGTAGAAAATTACGCCTTCTTTAAATTTCATACTCAAAGGAAGGGTCTAATTTGATTTTCTAAACATCTTCCAATTCTCGATTAACTTTGAGCCCTACCTGCGGTTACGCATGCATTCAAGGTTTAGAACCTACACATCATACATTTTCTGCGTGAGGAATATCATACATTAAGAGGAAACCATAAGGAGTTCATTAAATGTTGCAGGGAACTTGAGTTACATCGTAAACTTTACCAGCAACATTACTAACTACAGGGGTATAATGTTTTATGGACAGTCATTTCACGGAATTAAAACATCTCATGACATTGGGTAGATAAAAATACGCAGCTCGTGGCCCGCTATACTACTCGTAAGTAACCACATTAATAGTAAACTTCGTCCTTTTCGTTTGCTATCTCCTTTTACGACACTGCCGACTACTTATTAGTTCTTTGCCTGCAGTGGTAGCGCTCTCTTATTTAGTATGGGTCTTCCAGTCCGTACGATGAAGGCGAGTAGTATAACCAATCTAATGAACTCATGCAGTTGTCTAAGCCGCAGAGAATTTCTTAGACTTCCTGCTCATATAAGTAATAATTGTAGACAATTAGTTGCAAGGCAGACAACTTGCGTTTTCTGGGTCTTTTACTCATGTTATCTGTTCGCTCACTCGTCCCCTTCCCCACCGGTTCCAGCCTGCATGAGTACCCGATAACGTACACACCTGTGGGTGCGTCGAGTACTTATAAATGACGATGCATGCTTTGAAATACTCCTTAACGTTCTCGGGACTTACTTTCATAACAGACCACACTGTACTACCTAAGCAAACGTTTTACTGTCAATGGCACGGTTTACTATGGTGGCCTTGTTAGTGACTTCGTGTACGTAATCTACCAATGGCATTATTATTAGGAGGCTCTCTGTTGAATAATCCATTCAAATCCTAACTGCCTTCGCGTGAGGTCCGGCGGATGTGCAAACTCGTGGAATGTTAGCCGGAATTCCGAAATCCTGTTTCGATTCAAAAAGTTTACGTGGGTCGACTTGCAGCATTCATTACCGTGCGGCGTAATCCCACAATAATTCTGTTGTTTCAGGATGCCAATAATACGATTTATTATCATTGACTTCCGATGTCCTACTGAATGCAAATATATTTCACAAACACCATGCATAAACACACTCATTTTTACTTACTTACAAGACAGTTATGTCTCCGTCTACCTGAAATTCCGTACCGGAGGAAAGGCTGTAATTAGGCCTTTAAGACGTTTCAAAGTATGAGATTACTAAGACCATGACATGCTAGTTTATACAATATCCCAACTCTGCATTTACTAATATGACTTGTGATATAGTTAAAATCCACTGCTAAATTTTATAAATCCCCATTGGTATCCCCTTAATATAATGGATAAAATATAAGTTATGCCGTACACGGCAGATGTACGACGTGCAGTTTTGGGAGGCCTGCGGGCAAGTACACTGGCAACTTGCGATCAAAATTGTTCGGGAAAAGGAAGTTTTTTTGAGCCGATTTACACCCTTCTTCCGGGTTTAAAATTCGAAGTAGATGTAATTTTCTTTCCCATGAGTAAATGAATGAATATTCTTATGCATGTCTTGTATGAATTATAGTTAATATTATAAAGGTTTCAAAATCGATGATAACAGAACTATACTACTTAGGTGGTAATGTTTACACGGGGTGCAATTTATTCGGGCGGCCGGAAAGAAGGTTGTTCAAATACCGGTTCATCTGAGGTGACCGTTATGTCATGGGATTGTTCTACGCTTTAACTAATATTACAGCTTTACCTAAAGTAGGTAGACTAACTCAAGAAATGTCAACCGAAATTCTGGAATGCTTCTTCGTATCGAAAAGATCACTTAGGCAGGGTCGCAAAATTAATGATCTTGCAGTGTAAATCTATAGTGATTCAGTTACCACGGGATGTCGGTTTTTGAAGGAACTTCTTTTTGGCCGCCTGCAAAACCCACACTCTGTAGAAAATGACTACTTAAGTAGCGTGAATTTTTCTAATTCATGCTCGGTACCGTTAAAAACGCAATTACATTTCATGGAAAATGTGCATAAACGTAGTCATTTTTTTATTTCCTGGATAGAAAATTCCATCATCTTTCAAATTTTAAACTCAAAGGAAGGCTTTAATTCAGTTTTCGAAAAGTTTTCCAATTCCCGCATAATTTCGAACCTGACCTTCAGTTAAACTTACATTTAGACTTCAGAAACTCGGGCCATATATTTTCCGCGTACGGAAAACCTTCCGGTATTAAGAGGAGACCATAGGCGGTCCACAGAATGCAGCAGTGGATCTGACCCATATTGTTAACTTTACAAGCAACATCAGGAACTACAGAGACGCGGTGTTTTATGAATGGGCATTCCACGGTTATTAAAAAATGTCATAATTAGGAACTTTTTCCAACCGAATTTGAGTGTAAAATTGGAAGGAGACGTAATTTTTTACCAAATGGGCAACAAATGCATATTTTTATGCATGTTTTCCATGAAATATAATTGATTCAATGCGAAAAATTCATGCTACTACACCAGTTGGTTACTTCATTAACCAGTGTGTAGGCAGGTTAGGACAGAGCGTGATCATCTTCTTAAAATGCCCACATTTCGTAGTCTCCGCTAACCCTAACCTAGGGTTCGATATGGCCCCCCATATAGCATACTATATACTGCATTTCTGTCCTACCTGTTCACAGGCACACCATAATTAGCGAATTTGCTTTACCTAATCAATCGCTTTCCGTCCCTGCTCGACCTACCGCCATGGACGTCGTATGCGTACGTGAACGGCGCAATGGGATCCATTGGCCATAACTACTATCGCGCACCCGATGCCTCTCTGCTGTTGCCTTTTTCAGAGAAACCGGCAAACCCTACGCGATTAATTTCCTCCCACCCAGCGCGCAAAACACACGCACTCCCATCAGCCCATTGGTCAGGCCTCTGGCCAATACGGCTTCCGTTCTCACCCGGCCAATAGCGTTAACGCATAATGTCCCAGGTCTCCTCCCGGCTTCCCATAGGCTGCTTCTTTAGCGTGAAGGTCATATATGAGTTTCGTTTGATGCATTAAAACAAATTTTGGCGTAAATGTAATTTTTTAATTATCGCGCACTATATTACTTGCTGTTTGGCACGCTTTAGAGGCCCCACCCGTACAACCCCTCCTACCACCATTCCCGTAACACAGGTAGACGGGGGAAAAAGTTTTCTTCACTGTTGCGACACTGTATTCACGCCAAAAATTGTCTAGCAGACGTCTTCATATCGGAGTGTCCGATCGACCTCCTGGGAAATAAGGCAATCTCCGAGTTGGGGTTATGGAGTCAGCCATTTGACAGAATCTGCTGCGCAGTACAAGAAACGGAACAGAATCTGCGGGAGAAGTATGCGAAAATGATGGAAAAGTCAGTCGGGAAATGTACCAAAACGAAAGCAGTTTTACGCATTAAACCAAACAAGAAACCAGTTTTCAGGCACTGTCGTCGAGTTCCGTTTGCAATCCAGGAAGACGTGGAGAAAGAGTTGGAACGTTTACAAGAGAAGGGTATCATCTACCTCACCAATTACTCCACATGGGCTGCCCCAATTGTAGCGGTTAGGAAGCCAAATGGGAACTTGAGGCTGTGTGCTGACTATTCGACGGGATTAAACGATGTTTTGGAGGATTACCACCATCCTCTACCAACGGTGGAGGAAATTTTTGCCAAGTTAAATGGTGGAAAGTCATTTGCACGAATTGATCTTTCAGAAGCCTATTTACAGATAGAAGTGGAGGAGGAATCGCAGGAGCTACTGACGATCAACACTCCAAAAGGTTTATTGAAGTTTACGCGGCTAAATTACGGCATTAAAACGGCTCCAAGCATTTTCCAGCAGGTTATGGATATAATGCTTACGGATACGCAGGGAGCGGTTGCGTACTTAGACGACATTCTAGTAGTTGGTCGCTCGGAGGAGGAATTACTAGAAAGGCTGGACAAAGTCATGGAGAATCTCGTCAATTATGGATTTAAAATTAACATGCAAAAAAGCGAATTTTTGCGGAAAGAAATTCACTATCTCGGATTCATAATAAATGCAGACGGAAGAGCACCGGACCCCGAGAGAGTGCTGGCATTTCAGAGCATAAAAACCCCACAGAATGTAAAGGAATTACAATCCTTCATGGGTCTTGCCAGTTACTACGGACCGTTCATAGAGGGACTTCACAGTTTGAAGGGACCTTTAAATAAACTTTTGTGCAGGGATACCCCATTCGTCTGGTCAGAGGAGTGCCAAGCAGCTTTTATGACGATAAAGGCTAAGATAAATCATTTGACAATGCTCTCCCATTTCGAATTGAGCAATGAAACGATCGTCCAGGCCGATGCCTCTGACTATGGACTGGGTGCAGTCTTGCTTCAAAAGAATGTGGACGGAAAAGTTCAGCCTCTAATGCATGCTGCGAGGTCACTGACGAAAGCAGAAAGAAATTACAGTCAGATAGAAAAAGAGGCTTTGGCTATAATCTTTGCTGTCCAAAGATTTCATCAGTTTATATATGGCAGACATTTCAATTTACACACTAATCATCAGCCTTTAAAGTTTCTTCTGGGGACGAACGCTGGCATACCGCAGACTGCAACGAAACGGATTCAGCGATGGGCAACAATCCTCTTGAACTATGATTTCACCATTCAGTACATACCCACGCAGAAATTTGGAGCCCCAGACGCGTTGTCGAGGTTAAGCGAAGACAAAGAAAGTCGGGAAGAGGTAGTGGTAGCACAAACTCTGGCCGAATATGACACAGAACTTAGGGAAGTTATTCGACAGGTTCCCATCACAGCCGAGCACATCAGAGTTGCAACAATGGACGACCCGCTACTACGCCAAGTTAAGGAATTCATACTGTGTGGCTGGCCCGATGAAGACAGAACCCACGCATGTATTAAGGATTTTAAGAATCGAAAGAATCAGTTGTACATTGTGCAGGACTGCTTAATGTACGATGGCCGAGTGATTGTGCCGGATAAATATAGGGCATAAGTATTGCGGGAGCTACATGCTGGACAACCGGGTATAACACGGATGAAACAGTTAGCAAGAAAGTACGTTTACTGGCACGGAATTGACGAAAATATTGGAACTTTTGTCCGTAGTTGTAGCCCGTGCAGACGTTCCGCAAAGAACCCTCCGAAAATCCCACCAGTGTCGTGGCCGGAAGCCACGAAACCCTGGAGTAGGATCGACCTGGACTACGAGGGTCCGTTTTGCAACAAGATGTTTCTCATCGTGGTTGACGCGCGGTCGAAATGGTTAGAGGTTTCCGATGTAGCGGTAATCACGGTGGAAAACACAGTGCGGAAAACTGAGGAGTTAATCTCAAGGTACGGAATCCCGACAGAGATTGTGACAGATAATGGGACCCAGTTTACCTCGAGCACATTTCAGCAGATGTGTCAAAAGTGGGGGATCAAACGCATAAGGTCGCCGCCTTTCCATCCTCAATCTAATGGCCAGGCCGAAAGGTTTGTCGGCACATTCAAAAGGGCAATGAGAAAGATGTGGAACTCAGGCGTCAATATGGAGCATCTTAACACATTTCTGTTGGCCTATCGAACGACGCCGAAGACGGAGCTAGGTGGATCAAATCCGGCAGAAAGATTTCTGGGCAGACAACCTGATGTGCGTCTGCAATATCTGAAACCTGTGGTCCGAGAGGTTCAGCCGCGAAAATCCTGTTTCGTGGAGGGAGAAGAGATATACGTACGGGATAACGTTCCAGGAAGGGAACCCTGGATAGAGGGTATAATCAAAAGGACCCATGGGGTAGTTTTCGAAGTTGATACAAGTCGAGGACGTGTGAGAAGACACGCAATCCAGTTAAGACACCGAACGACGTCAGACAACCAACTGGCCATGGACCTACTCTGTGGCACTTTCAGTATCCCGACTCCGAAGGTTGATGCTCCAAATGTGGTCCAGGCCCCTAGGCGATCCTCTCGAACTAGACGCCCTCCGAACAGACTTATGATCCAACCAAATTGCCGAACATACGAGGTCCACTCTTTAAAAGCGGGAGGTGTTAGGACGGCCCAGAGCACGACGCCCCGTTCCAGTCGTCCGGGGGTCACGCCTGACAAAGAACCGCAAACTCGCCGGACAGCCTCGCCTAGGAAGCCCGCATGCGAGCCAAACATTTGCACGCCGCTGAGTCATGCGCGACCTCCAGGGGCCAGCAACACGCGAGCGCCTGTCCATGCGGGCGCTCAGGACTGCACCAGTAGGAACACGCAAACCTGACGAAGGCTGAACCCTTAAATACGAAGCCACGGACGGAAGGATTAAGAGTTGATGCACAAAGGGTGACTGACGCAGTAAATCTGTTCTCTCCTATCCTGTCTGTCTTCTATTCCGCACAGAACTGGCGTCATACTAATTGGGGATATAACACAAGTCAAAATTACGCAAACACCTTACACCGGAAAGCATAAAGGCACTGTTAACGGTCTAATTCCCAAACATTCAGCTTCTTGACTTCGAGAATGGTCATCCTGGGATTTAGTGGTAGATTAAGTGGTAACTCTTAATTATAGCATTAGAAACCCCTGTTTTGTATTGGTTTCTAAATTGGCTGCTATCACTCCTCCCCCATAGCGACGATTTTTGCGGATTTTGATGTCATCTCCTGCATTTCGACCTCATTCGGTCTGTCGACGCTCACGGCGGAACCCTCAGTATTCGCCGTCTAGTAATAGTTCGGTAGTACATCTTTTCCCCATCCCTCGGTTGAGCTTGAAACGTACTGTGGCCGATCGCGTCTGGGTTCCTCTCGTCTGGTCTTTCGACGCGAATAGTCTCATCCGGCGTATCAATCCCGCTCTGACGATGTCATTTCTGAATCCCGTATACATTACCACATGCAGGCCAGTCCTGTCCGACCCGCATACGCACCTCTCAAGGCTGGCATTTATTTCTGCCCTTACGATGTCTGATTATAATCAACGCTGACATTTATTTCTGCCCTGACGATGTCCGATTATAATCCGTTATATACCGCCACGTGCAGGCCAGTCCTGCCTGCATTTTTCTGTGATTACTTTTCGGTGAGGAGTTTTTTCTCATGTAACATCAATCCAATCATTTTTAAAATTTCTAAGTGGAGTTTTTCACCTCCGCTAGTCATTTTTCTCAACCGACTACTAATTCAGAAAGTATTAATTGCATTTTGTGCAAATTCTGCCTATCTCGTCTAAAATTCACATGTAAATTTATTTTTACTTGTTTTGATGGGAGCCCGACGGGTCTTTAATAATAGAGTATTATTATTATTGGTTGAAGTCGCTGATTGAGAATTCTCCGGAATAGAAGATTCCATGAGGTTACGCGTTTACAGGCCGGTCAGGAGGTATTACGTTTGAATAGAACTGGCAGATGCAATCCTAAGCATACCATTCCATGAGTATTGTGAGACCATTTCTTTCATCAAATTTATGTGCGTTTTTGCTGACAATGGAGTTCGATGAGTTTCAGGGTGTCCTTAAATATCAATGAATGTTTTACGATTTTCAGTGCCTTTAATCGACTTTATGTGATGTGTGCTCATTGAAACAATTATAGCAAGATATTTCTCGAAGGCATCCACCGACTAAGCCGAACTTCAAAAGAGACGAAACCGAAGAATACGGGGCAGGAAGCCGCACATCGGAGCGACCTTGAAATGAGAGAGAATGGGTGTCCGTTGGCTTAACCGGGGTGTCCCAGGAACTCGAGGGTGAAACACCGCAGATACACTCGGGCGAATTGATGTAAACGTCAAGTGACTGAAGGCAGTCAGACATCCTTGTGTGGTGAATCATTTTTCTCTGTCGTCCGGTGAGGTATGCGTCGAAGTAATCGGGCTGTGGACTTAACCGCGAACTGAACCACTGACTGGCGAAAAACGGAGGCGACGGCAAAGGTAACACAGACTTGGCAGAACGAATAGGGCAATCTCTTCGTAGAAACTACTGAATCACGTGAACTCCACGTGGGATAATCAGCGATTGAATACGAGATCCGACGGACACCGCCGGGGGATGGGTGGAGGTATGGACTTTTGGATTCAGATTGCCAAATTTCGCCCTCCCTCTACTTGTGGATATTGTTCTACCCTAAACACATGCAGCGGAATACTTGGCAAAATGGAACAGGAGGTCCCCCTTCACTAACTTGCTTTAATTAAGGATACCATCTACATACAGCGCCTGCGCGCCCTTGAGGAAGGTGAAGTTCTCACCTCAACTGCCCGTTTATACAGCTGATTTCACGTTGGCGGATGCGACCGTGACGTTTCGAGATCTCTGACTCACTCGCCCTGCCTTTCTCGCTTTCTCTCAGGAGAAACGTGACACAAATGAACCAGACATCTACTGGGTGGGCCATTATATTTGCGCGCTTTTGCAGATGGGCTGTCACGTATTTTCAGTATTTAGACTATCCCGTGATTTGCCCAAACCGCTATTTTCTTCTGTGCCAGGCATCGATTGATGATGAAACCCTTCCCACAGTCTGGAAAACGGCCCACACTACACCACTTTGCAAAATTGGTAGTCGCGCTATTGCGACGAACTACAGGCCTGTCAGGCTGACGTCAATCTGCTGCAGAGTCATGGAGGAAACCATTAAAAGGGAGTTGCTGTCCTTCAGAGCCAGTTAGTCTGTAACGCCTCCACAGACGATTCTTTTTTTGATAGAGGCCTTTAAGTCCGGGTTTATCCATTTTGGGCGGTTTGCGATTGTCTTTCTTCTGAGAGGACAATTTGAGTAAACAGTCCCCTTTAGTAAGGAACTGAAAGTATTCCAGTTGTCGTTTGCTAGACCATGCAGTTCAGTCTCCCATGATATAGTTGCCGCTTCCTCCCTCATGAGAGAATAGTCCCCTTTTTAAATGTTTCTCTTCCACCTATCGGGTTGAACGAGTTTGGAAAACAGTGAGTACTCGAAGTGGAGCGTAATGTGGTTGCTTGACCCTAATGGCGGTCGGTCCTGCAGGTCTAACACAATTTCCTCCTCTCGGGTTAAAATAGGATCAAGACATTTCGACTGCTGTCCTTCCCTGGCCGTGTTCCAAAGGTAACATTCTGGCAGAGAAGTTTGTCCGTTGCCCATTGCAGTAGTTTGTGATTAAAGCTGTCTTGCGGCCCTTGTACAGTCCACGTTAGCCAATCAAAGCCAGGAGCGTTAAAATCCCCAACGATAAGGACATCTTTCTTCTCACTGACTTTGTTAAGTTCAGTTACGAGCATGAGATCTTGGTCAGAAGTGTGGTTAGGTGAACGGTACACCACCGAAAGCGTCAGTGATCGGACATTCTTAACAGATATGGTAACGCTTAGCAGTTCCTCATCCCGTACCAGACTATGTACATCAGCCATAGCGGTCAGCTTCCAAGTGACATAAATTATGATTCCTCCTCCTCGGCTTAGTCTGTCTCTCCTGAACTGCTGATAGCCTCTAAGTGATATTTCTGAATCTGCGATATCTTCTGTATGCCACGTTTCTGTGAATGCCATAATGTCTGGCTTATTTTCATCATAATAATAATTTTTTATTAAAGACCCGTCGAGGGTTCCGATTAAGCAAGTAAAAATAAATTTACATGCGAATTTTAGATGAGGTAGGCAGAATCTGTACGAAATGCAATTCACAGTTTCTGAGTTAGTAGTCAGTTGAGAAAAATGACTAGCGAGAAGTGGAAAAACTCCACACAAAAATTTAAAAATGATTGGATTAACCTTGCAGGACAAAAAACTTCTCACAAAAAATAATAACAGAAAAATGCGAGCAGAACTGGCCTGTATGTGGCGATATATAACGGATTATAATCGGACATCGTCAGGGCAAAAATAAATGTCAGCCTTGATTATAATCGGACATTGTCTGGGCAGGATTGATACGCCGAATGAGTCTATTCGCTTCAAAGAGGCCAGACGAGTGGAACCCAGACGCGATCGGCCACAGTACGCCTCGAGCCCAGCCGAGGAGTGGGGAAGGGAGGTACGACCAAACTACTAGTAGATGGCGAATGCTGGGGATTCCGCCGTGAGCGTCGACAGACCGCATGAGGTCAAGATACGGGAGATTATATCAAAAACCGCGAAAATCTTCGCTATGGGGGAGGAGTGATAGCGGTAGATTTAGCAACAAATTCAATACAGGGGTTTCTAATGATATAATTGGGGGTTCCCACTAGATCTTCCATGATACAAAGGACATGAAAAACATCAATGTGCCAGACCACATGAACCTCAAGGAACCGGTAAAAGGTTAAAGACGTCGCGTTCAGCGAAACAACAGGCAACACACGATGTCACTAGACAAGTCTTCGGACTCAACCGAAATGGATGGAAATAAAAATAACACAGACGGAGATGAAACAGGCTCTCGCATTTCCACAAATTTGACAAATCTGAATCATGCAAAGTCCGTCTGCACCAAAACAAAACAACGATCGACAGTCCCAAAAAAACCTGTAGAAAGTAATCGTATGCACATATGTACGCCAAGAAAGAGCGCTGGCAGTTTGCCCTTCACATGTGTATCAAGCAATAATAACAAAAGTCAGGTGAGGCAGCCAAATAAAGACGTTGCAGCATATATCATGGACGCGAGCAACTTACTAACTGATCTGGATACAACCATAAAGGCAGTCCCAGAGTCTGAGACTAAATCTACCGCCAATAATAGAGGGAAGGATACAACCGCCAGGTTTTTTTCTGACAGATCACGTTGTGTGGTAGTGCAAGGAGTTCCTGAAGCACCTGGTGACACCCCGAAAGAGGGTGAAACACTGCTGACATTCCAAAGCCTACTCAGTGAAAAGCAGGAACCCGGTGAGGTCGTCGAAATTCAAAAGACCTTCCGTTTGGGACTTTTAGTTAGAAACAACACAAACAAAGTGCGGCCGAGATCACTAAAAGTCGTATTGGGAAACGAACAGCAAGCAAATCTCATCTTGTCACGAAAGTCCAGGCTTCGAAATAACCATCATGGGGTGTTTTTTTCAGTCGGACTATCACTCAGTCGAGCGGATTAAATGAGAACACTGGCAGTGGAAAGGAGAAAACGTCAGAGCGAGGGCGAAGTGAATCTGAAAATAGCAAACAACCAAATTGTAAAAATAGTGCGTTTCTTATTGTGGAATCATCCGGTGACATTGACGGTAAAAGCACCGGCGCTCGGTTCCGACAAACTTCAGTAAATTCAAAATCGACTAGTGGACTTGGTGCGCCATGTGAAGTATGCAGTAATAACGTTCAGTCAAAAACACCAGCAAACAAGTTCCAGAGACCTAAACGGCCAAATAACATAAAGATTGTGTACAAAAATGTGCAGAGGTTTTTCAACAAATCTGATGAAATAAAACCCACCGTGTCCCATTTCCAACCCGACTTGATAGCTTTAACAGAAACATGGTTAAATGCGCAGATAAAAGACGCGGAAGTTATGCTAGGTCGTTTCCAGACTCTCCGAATGGACCGAAACGAACGAAGGGGCGGGGACGTTGCGATATTTATACGAGATGGCATCAATTACGTCAGGGTTGAGTCTTCCCCATTTCGACACATTGATTGTGAAATACTCATTTGTTACCTGAAGGTGCCAAACCATCCAAGCCTCCATATGGCCCTGGTTTACGGACCGCCAAGCCAGCGGACGGATGCAGACGATACCCTTATCACCGAAATAAAAGAAATTTGTCGAAGCAAACACATATTGCTACTTGGTGACTTCAACTGTCCAGACATCGAGTGGGATTTGATGCATTGCACACGGTCTGAAAACTCCTTCGAACATCAATTTATTCAGCTGATCACAAATGAGTTCCTTACCCAACAAGTTAAAATGGACACTCGATCCCGAGATGGACGGCAGTCAAGTTGTTTGGACCTCATCATCAGTAGGGGTGATAGTTGCATTCTCGGACTGGAATTGCACACACCCCTTGGCCGAAGTGACCACTGCGTTCTTGTTTGGGGGTACAGTCATTTTTTCTGTACCCGAAATTCGAGATGCTGATGAAAGTAATGTAGGGAAAGGTGATTATCCCCGAATGAGAAATCCGCTACAGAAGGTGAACTGG
>CACRXP010000146.1:691175-714988 GCA_902702965.1 Spirometra erinaceieuropaei
GTGTAGGAATGGCTTTTTAGACCGTTTACCAGCTTTGTTGCACGCCGTTGTACCCGTTCGAGGCATTCTTGGTCCTTTACCAGCCATGGCCGCCATGCTTGTATGCCATATTCTAAGTGGGGCCGAACAAATGTGCCGTAATCTCTCCCAAAAAGGTCTTGGTCAAAATTTACGAAAGCCCTTTTTATTGCATGCGGCACTCCCATGGCGTTTTTTGCAGCCTTGTGACACTGCAGTGTTGGTTTCAGGTTGTTCTGTATCCAAACCCCGAGATCCTTCTGTGAAGATTCTGCGGGGAGCCTTATATCTTTCAGGTGATAAGTCCTCAGATTCTCATTTGAATGAGAGTTGGTTGGACGCAGATGAAGGACGGCACACTTCTGCACATTGAAATCTAGAAGCCATTTCTTCGACCACGCTTGCAGTCGGTGCAGATTATCTTGAAGGGATCTCTGATCATTCGGACCCTTAATGACATGCCAGAGCTTAACGTCGTCTGCAAACATTATTTTGCCGCAGTCGAGTTCCCGAAGGCTGTCGTTAACGCAAAGGATGAAGAGCAATGGTCCCAGAACTGAGCCTTGCGGCACACCACTGGTCACATTCACCCATTCTGACATATCATCCCCGATACAGACACGTTGTTTCCGACCAACCAGAAACGCCCTAATCCAGTTCAGAAGATCTCCCCGGGTGCCGATGTCGCTCAATTTGTGAAGAAGACGTTGGTGTGGGACAGTGTCAAAGGCTTTGCGGAAATCGATGTACACGACATCGACCTCAAAACGCTCTTCTAGAGCCCTGGTCCAGATTTGCAGACAAGCTAGCAGATTTGAGAGGCAGGAACGTCCTCTCCTGAAGCCATGTTGAAAATCCTGCAAGATGTTATTTTCTTCACAAAATTGCTGTATAGTGTTCTTTACTATAGCTTCCATCGTTTTGCAAGGGAGGCAAGTTAAGCGTATAGGTCGAAAGATGCTTGCTGTCATCATGCTACCTCCCTTATGCAGTGGAACGAGGTTAGCTGTCTTCCACTGTGAGGGCAGCCTTCCTGTTCTCATTGACAGCTCAAAGAGAGTCGAAAGAGGCTTTGACAGCTCCGTTGATAGCTCCTTAAGTATCAGCCCGGGAATTCCGTCGGGTCCAGGAGACTTATCAGGTTTTATTTGACTGAGGACTCGTCTGACTTCTTCCACGGAAAAGGCGACGGTTTTAATGACGGCAATATCTTGGCGCATTTGAAGCTCCCGGCTGTCTCTGTCCATTTCAAACTGCTGATTGTCTTCTAGGGACTCTTCCGTAAAAACCGATTGAAAAAACTGAGACAGTAATCGCACTTTCCGTGATCCTTCAACTAATAAGTTTCCGAGGCTATCCTTTAGACACGCAATTTCGTCCCTATGTTTCCTCCTACTGCGGATGTATCCGTAAAACTTCTTGGGACATGTAATGGATTCTGCTATCAGTCGACGCTCGAAAGAAGTTCTTGCAACCCGTATTTCTTTGCGGCATTTATTGCGCTGATCCTTATATTCGGCGAGTGACCTTGGATCTCGAAGTTAAAAATACTTTTTCCAGAGTCTCTGTTTCTTCTTCATGGTCTTTTTGTCGTCGGATTGACCCACGGCGGTCGCATACATGGTCTTGTCATTTTTATTGGACAACGGGAATCAATCAGACGCTCTATAATCCCGCGAAAGTACTGCCAGAATTCGTCTGAATCTTCTGTGTTGACCAGCCAGGTTTCCTCCAAAAGAGTGCGTCTCACTGCGTTAAAATGAGCCTTCCAAATATTTCTGTGTCTCTTAATTTTTGGTTGTTGCTTGGATAGGAGAGAGCACACGCAGGTAAAAGCAATATAATCGCTTAAACCGAGTGGAGGTTGTGGATTCACTTCCTTTATGAGTCCTTCTTCTTTACTGAAAACGAGATCTAAACAGTTAGATCGTTGTCCTTCTCTCATTCTTGTTCCAAATTTTATGTGCTGAATGAGGTATTCATTCAGGGAGAGCTGTAGTAGCTTGTGGTCAAATGACGTGAACGGGGCGTTTGTTAGGGGAATGTTCCAGTTTATTCCTGGAGCGTTGAAGTCACCCAGAAGTAGTAAGTTCTCCTGCTTACATATCAACTCCAGTGCACTAAGTAATTCCATATCGGCGACTTCATTCGGGCTGGGAGGCCGATAGACAACAAAGAGCTTCAGTGTCGGTAATTGTTTGATGCATATCTTGCATGAAATTATTTCAAAATTTCGGGGCGCACCATCGGATATTTCTCGTTGACAGCACGCAATTTCATTTGACACATAAATAGCTGTGCCTCCGCCTCTACGGTGAAATCTGTCACAACGGAACAATTGGTAGCCTTCAATTCTGACTTCGCTACTACTTATTTCCTCAGTCAACCATGTCTCTGTTAGGACAATTATGTGTGGCTTCTGTTCAGAGACTAGTAATCTGAGTTCATCTAGCTTGTTGAGAAGACTTTGACAGTTAGTGTAATAGATTTCTAGACAGCGACCACTGGTTCGAGCAGTCTCAGGAGTTGGCACGTTTGCATCGGTTAGGCTGTCAGAATGACGGCCTTCGGCCAGAGAAATGTCCTTTGGACCTGAATTATTTGTCCATTCTTGATTTGTAGGTGTGTTTCGCCGCTGTTTCTCCGCTTTTCCAGCTCCGTCATCAGCTCTCTCATTTTCATTCGCTCTTTTGGCTCGTAATCCGGCTGAAAAAAAACTTCAAGATGCTGACCCCGTAGAGATGATTTTCTCTGTAACAGAAGCCGGGCCTGTGCTTCAGTCTCCAAAATGACTTTTAGGGGTCGAGGCCGGGAATTGGAACCGGATGCTGACTGACTAAATCTAAGTCAGATGGTATTACTAGTCAGTTGTCACCGTTGCAATTGATCGGCAGCTTAATCTGTCTGCACTTGACCACTGCAATGATTTTATGCTAAAGTTTGGCACTCTGCTGTCAATTCTTGGGAATTTATTCGACGGGAACATCTTCGATATTCCCTCTGAAGAATGCAGGCGCCTCGACGCACTTGTTCACCTGATCGCCAGTGAATCTAGTTATAGACAAAAGCGTTCGTACAACTTTCTGTAAAGATGTTCCTCGATCTGCTCGGCCAATTTATGTTGCGACCAATTTCCTGTATTTATGCGGTTTTTAACTGCAAAATAGCCGATGGTAAACGCTTGTCCTCCCGTAGCAAAAATCCACCGCCTTAGTCAAATTATTTTCATCAATCGAGGTTGACACAATCTTTACCCATTGAGATCGTGTCATTGCGTACCTGCAAAATTCAAAAGTTTTCCTTTGTCATGATCTTACTCCTATGGAGCATGTAATCGGGTGCGTCTTCTAACGTAAACCCACTGCTTCTCAGTCTAATGCTCCCCAACTCGGTCATAATACAAGTGGCCGTGAGGACTCAGCTTGTCCTACTCCTGCGACATCTGACTACCTCCTTCCCTTTTCTCCCATCTCACTCAAGCCACTTGACGCATTTGCCTGCCCCTAAACTAGCAGCAGCAGCAGCCCCATTTGTCATTTCGTATCCTCCGGAGAGTCCCGCTGAGACACATGAAAATCCGTCTACATCAGCTGGACCGATAACTTCTGTTGTCCAAAAGGGTGCTGTAAGGTCTACGGTTAAGTCACCAGTGGCTTGGCGTCAGAACGGTGAGACTTGAAAATTGAATCAGACTCCGACCCAAAAGATAGGTAGTACAGTTTCATTTAGGGGTACGACGCCATCTCTTAGATCTATCAAGTCTGTTCAGCCCAGCACGTCTACAAACCCCGCAGCTCCAATTATATCCCCAAATAATTCTCTGTCCTGCGTACCGGTTACTTATCAAAGCCCTGCTATATACCCAGCAAGAAATTCATACGTGAATTGCCCTAAGTCATTTATGCCCCAACCTAGTTCAGGCTTCCCACCACTGATGGCCAATTACTATCAGGCACGTCAACCTACCTCCTGTGGCTTCCAACCTAGACCTGGTTTCCCACCCTTTTATTATTATAGCTGCCTACCCTCACCCACTAGCCTCTACTTTCCTTCTAGGCTCCCTCCTCCTCCCCTTCCTCCACAATTAAACTACCAAAGAGCGTGTCACTGCGTACCTAGAGAAGGCAAAATTTTTCCTTTGTCATGATCTTACTCCTATGGAGCGTAAAATGGGGTCTCTATTCTCACGTAAACCTACTGCTTCTCAGTCTAATGCTCCCCAACTCGGTCATAATACAAGTGGCCGTAAGGATTCAGCTTCTCAGTCTAATGCTCCCCAACTCGGTCATAATACAAGTGGCCGTAAGGATTCAGCTTCTCAGTCTAATGCTCCCCAACTCGGTCATAATACAAGTGGCCGTAAGGATTCAGCTTCTCCTACTCCTGCGACATCTGACTCCCTCCTTCCTCTTTCGCCTACATCTCCATCTCACTCAAGCCACTTGACGCAATTGTCTGTCCCTAAACTAGCTGCAGCAGCAGCCCCATTTGTCGTTTCGTATCCTCCGGATAGTCACGCTGAGACACATGAAAGTCCGTCTACATCAGCTAGACCGATAACTTCTATTGTCCAACTGGGTGCTGCAAGGTCTACAGCTAAGTCACCTGTGGCTTGGTGTCAGAACGGTGAGACTCGAAAATTGAATCAGACTCCGACCCAAAAGAAAGGTAGTATAGTTCCATTTGGAGGTACTACGCCTTCTCTTAGATCTAACAAGTCTGCTCAGCCCAGCACGTCTACAAATCCCGCAGCTCCAATTATATCCTCGAATAATTCTCTGTCCTGCGTACCGGTTACTTATCAAAGCCCTACTATATATCCAGCAACTAATTCATACATGAATTGCCCTAAATCATTTATGCCCCAACCTAGTTCAGGCTTCTCACCACTTAAGGCCAATTGCTCTCAGGTACGTCAACCTATCTCCTTTGACTTCCAATCTAGACCTGGTTTCCCACTATTTCATTCATTTAGTGGCCTACCCTCACCCATTAGCCCCTACTTTCCTTCTAGCCTCCCTCCTCCTCCTCCTCCTCCTCCTCCTCCTCCTCCCCTTCCTCCATTATTTAACTACCAACAAGTCTATCCATATTCTAACGCCCCTAGCATTCCAATGTTTGAAAACTATATCCCCACCTCCTTTAGGTCTCATGCTCAGCCTCCTCTTGCTGACTCCCCATACGTCAATAACTCTAAATTAACTGGTACTTATTCTCCAAATGTCATTAATTCGCAGCTTACATATCCGCCTCCAAATTTTTTTTAAATACCGTCGAAAATAGCATTGCCGTTCGAAACACGTTAGATATTATATTATTGAATGCCAGGTCTGTTATAAACAAGATGGCCCAAATCAGAGCCATTGCTCTGGAAATGGCGCCTGATATTATATGTGTAACAGAATCTTGGACACATTCTCTAATTCCTGACTCTGCCCTTCTCATAGATGACTTTGATTTTTACCGCCAAGACCGCACGACAAGGCGTGGGGGTGGTTGTCTTCTTTATCTTAAATCCTACCTAAAGCACTCTCTCTATTACTTGGATGTTTCCTCATTCGCGGGTAACTTCTGCTTTGCATCTGTTGTTCTCTCGCCACAAAGAAAGGCAATTATTGGCTGTATCTACAATCCCCCAAATTCTTTAGCCGGTGATGATTCACAACTCTGTGAAATCTTTAAATTAATTTCGGAAGCTGCATTCGATGTTAAAATAATCACTGGGGATTTTAACCTTCCTGAAATTGACTGGGTTTCCAATAGCTGCCCACCCAGATTCCAGTCCTTTCAGGATATTATCAATTTTTCTAATTGGTCACAACTGGTGCGCTCTCCAACAAGAGATAATCACATTTTAGATCTAATCTTTACCAATGACATTGCTCCTCTTTCTGTTGCTTTAAAAAAGGACCTCTTTGACAGTGACCACGTATTAATTCATTGTTGACTACCGCTTGCCTTTTCAAAAAAGACAAGCGCTGTTCAGACTTTCATGAACTACGACTGCGTAGATAGCGACTTAATAAATAACTATATGACATCCTTGGATTGGTGTGGCTTCCTCACTTGTAGCGATGTAACCATTCTTCGTGATGTCATGTCCAATGTTTCCAAGGACATTCTAGAGTTTGTGCCGCGTAGATATCTCAAGCCTAATTCTTCAGATTCTCTTGTTCCTCATTTTCTTCAGAACAGACTAAAAAAGTTGAGGCGACAACTGCGTGACCCATCCACTAGTTCCTTATCTGTTCATCTTAGAATCACAGAGATATTTGAGATGGCCTCAAGGATGCGCCAAGCGCGCGACAGGCAAAGAGAATCAATTGCTCTCAGTGGTTCGAACCCTGGCAAATCCGTCGCTAACATCTTCCGTCATCGGTCCTCCTCTAAGCGGGGTCATGAACTTCCACCCATGCTAAATGATAACAAAGTCTTCCTCACCGATGACACTGACAAGGCGGAGTTGTTTAGTGCTTACTTCGCAAAACACCTTGCTACCGAGTCCGATCCGGTCCCTTTCTTTCGATCACTTTCAGATAGGACACTTAGTACAATTGATGTCTCCTCAGATCTCATTAAGAAACACATAAGCCGTTTGAAATACTCACACTGATCTGGAACGGACGGTATTCCGAATTCGATTATTAAACAAGCGTCCGACTTTCCCATATTGCTTAGTCATTTATTCTCGGTTTATATTTCAAAAGGATTCTTTCCTGAAACATGGAAAACGTCAATTATCATTCCCGTTTTCAAGTCAGGATCTCGGTCCGATGTTAATAACTATCGGGGCGTGCACAAAACGCCGTCTCTAGCAAAACTTCTTGAAAGGATTATTGTCAATGAAATTCTTGACTTCTGTCAAGCTAATCGGCTTCTGAGCTCTAGTCAGCATGGGTTTTTACCTGAACGATCCTGCGAAACATGCCACTTGGCTTTTCTAAATCTAATCACTTCTCTTCGTAATGAGCGGCAGTCAGTGGTTGTTATTTAGCAAAGCCTTTGACAAGGTGCCCCATAGACGTCTTTTAGTAAAATTGGAAGCCCTCGGCATCCGGCCGCCTCTACTCGAATTCATCAGGTCCTATCTGTCCAACCGATATCAGAAAGTCATGGTCGGTAATAGCTACTCGACACCTCACTCGATCACGAGTGGCGTACTTCAAGGCACGGTCCTGGGTCCCGCGGCTTTAATAAAAATTATCTATCTATCTATCTAACAAGCCTAACCATGTTCTAACTCCCCGAAAACTATACACGCACATCCTTTAGGTCTCATGCTCAGCCTTCTCTTACTGACTCCACGTACGTCAATAACTGGTACTTATTCTCCAAGCATCAGTAATTTACAGCTTACATATCCGCCTCCAAATTTTTTGAAATACCGTCGACAATACCATCGCTGTTCGACACACATTAGATATTATATTATTGAATGCCAGGTGAGTTATAAACAAGATGGCTCAAATTAGAGCCATTGCTCTCGAAATGACACCTGATATTATATGCGTAACATAATCTTGGACCCATTCTCTAATTCCCGACTCTGCCCTTCTCATAGATGACTTCAATTTTTACCGTCGAGACCGCACGACTAGACGTGGGGGTGGTTGTCTTCTTTGTCTTAAATCCTACCTAAAGCACTCTCTCTATTACTTGGATGTTTCCTCATTCGCGGGTAACTTCTGCTTTGCATCTGTTATTCTCTCGCCACAAAGAAAGGCAATTATTGGCTGTATCTACAATCCCCTAAATTATTTAGCCAGTGATGATTCACAACTCTGTGAAATCTTTAAATTAATTTCGGAAGCTGCATTCGATGTTAAAATAATCACTGGGGATTTTAACCTTCCTGAAATTGACTGGGTTTCCAATAGCTGTCCACCCAGATTCCAGTCCTTTCAAGATATTGTCAATTTTTCTAATTGGTCCCAACTGGTGCGCTCTCCAACAAGAGAAAATCACATTTTAGATCTAATCTTTACCAATGACATTGCTCCTATTTTGTTGCTTTAAAAAAGGACCTCTTTGACAGTGACCACGTATTAATTCATTGTTGCTTACCACTTGCCTTTTTAAAAAAGACCAGCTTCCTTCGGACTTTCATGAACAAAGACTGCGTAGAAAACGACTTAATAAATAACTATATTAGATCTTTGGATTGACGTGGCTTCCTTTACTGTAGTGATGCAACCATTCTTCGTAACGTCATGTCCAATGTTTCCAAGGGCATCCTAGAGTTTGTGCCGCGTAGATATCTCAAGCCTAATTCTTCAGATTCCCTTGTTTCTCATTTTCTTTACACCACACTAAAATTGTTGAGACGGCAGCTGAGGGACCCATCCACTAGTTCCTTATCATTTCATCTTAGAATCAGGGAGATTTATGAGATGGCCTCATGGATGCGCCAAGCGCGCGACAGGCAACGAGAGACACTTGTTCTCAGTGATTCGAACCTTGGCAAATCTGTTGCTAACGTCTTCCGGCATCGGTCCTCCTCTAAGCGTGGTCACGAACTTTCACCCCTGCTTAATGATAACAAAGTCTTCCTCACCGATGACACTGACAAGGCGGAGTTGCTTAGTGCTTTCTTTGCAAAACACCTTAATACTGAGTCCGATCCGGTCCCTTTCTTTCGATCACTTTCAAATACGACATCGAGTACAATCGATGTCTTTTCAGATCTTACTAAGAAACACATAAGTCGTTTGAAATACTCACACTGAACGGACGGGATTCCTAATACGATTATTAAACAAGCGTCCGACTTTCCCATATTGCTTAGTCATTTATTCTCGGTTTATATTTCAAAAGGATTCTTTCCTGAAACATGGAAAACGTCAATTATCATTCCCGTTTTCAAGTCAGGATCTCGGTCCGATGTTAATAACTATCGGGGCGTGCACAAAACGCCGTCTCTAGCAAAACTTCTTGAAAGGATTATTGTCAATGAAATTCTTGACTTCTGTCTAGCTAATCGGCTTCTAAGTTCTAGTCAGCATGGACTTTTACCTGAACGATCCTGCGAAACATGTCACTTGGCTTTTCTTTATCTTATTACTTTTCTTCGTAATGGGCGGCAGTCAGTGGTAGTTCTTTACTTTGATCCTAGCAAAGCCTTTTGACAGGGTGCCCCATAGATGTCTTTTGGTAAAATTGGAAGCTCTCGGCATCCGGCGGCCTCTACGCGACTTCATCAGATCCTATCTGTCCAACTGATATCAGAAAGTCATGGTCGGTAATAGCTACTCGACACTTCACTCGATCACGAGTGGCGTGCTTCAAGGTACGGTTCTGCGTCCGCTACTCTTTCTTATTTACATCAATGATATTTTGACTGAAGTCGGAAATTCTCAAACTTTTACTTATGCCGATGACCTCAAGTGTGTTTACTCATATTCTAAGGTCTCCGCAAGCGTTTGTGTTGCAAAAATTAATGCCGGTTTACTACGCTTGAGCAGATGGGGTTCAAAACAGCAGATGGCATTTTCATCATTCAAGTGTAGTTTCATGTCTTTCGGTCCTGCCAAACTTCCTGGTCGCATAATTCTTCAGAATAACCCTCTCTCAGAATGCTCATCATAATTTATACAAATAAGCTTGCTTTATCATCTCATGCAGATAGAATCGATGTCAAAGTCGCGCAGATATGTGAATTCATATCGCATAATATTTCCTTCCGGAACTAAAGCTAAGGCTTTATCAAATGTTTGTTCTCCCAGTCCTCGAATACTGCTGTCCCTTCTTTGGTTTAATGAACGCCTGCGACCGCTATAAGATCGAAAATGTTCAGAGGGTTTTCACCCGGAAACTGTTCTCTCAAGCCTCGTCCGGTATTTCTTATACTCAGAAATGTCAGCTGGCGAACATGAAGTTTTTGTGGGTTAGAAGACTCGAAGCTGGCCTTTGCTTCCTTTTTCGCAATTACTCTAGCTCCAATCTTCCGCTCAGTAGCACTCTTACTCCGAGAGATCGGTCTTATGCCTCGCGCAACTCCTCCATGGTGATTCCGCAGCCGCCTATTTGCACTTCATCTAAGCGCATATGAGGGCATGATACATGAACTGATAAATTGGAAAAATTCCAGTGCTGGTGAGGGATCTTAGGAAGCGTTACGACTCACAAAAGAAGGAAATGTGAGCAGATACGAAAATTTAATGGAGGCGAACTAAATTCCCGGTGGCCCTTTCTCTGTGTCATGGCGAAAGTTGTCCGGGAAGGATAAGGAATATAAAAGTTTTAATCCGGTCAGTACTTAGATAAAGGCGTAGCCTTCTCGTAAGGGTGTGTAGATTATCTGAAGATCTTATATGTATTGGAAGTTTATTCCAGAGGAACGTATATCTTGAAGCAACAAAAGAGAGCGCTAAGAGGTGGATGAAGCGGGAGGAGGTATAATCAAGGAAGAGTTGCGAAGATGGTATGAGCGACTACTAGGGGTAAATTGTGAAATTCAATTCAATTAATTCAATTAATTCAATTATTTTATTAAAGACCCGTCGGGGTCCCATCAAAGCAAGTAAAAATAAATTTACATGCAAATTTTAGACGATGTAGGCAAAATCTGCACAAAGTGCAATGCATAGTTTTTGAGATTAGAAGTCCGTTAAGCAAAATGAAAATGAAAAAAAAAACGAGGGGTGAAAAAAAAACTCCAAAGCAAGATTTTAAAATGATTGTAGTAATTTAACAGGAGAAAAAAAACCCCTCAGAAAAATAACATCAGAAGAAGATTTAAACTATTAGTAATGCGAAAAAGGAGACAGAATCTCGTTAAGGTCAAGGTCAAGGCGCGCAGCTCAATTTCAAAGATAAGTGAAGCTTGGCATTTATCTGGATATTCTTACGCAACTAATGCCTGTTTTTTACTTGAGCCCCTTTTAAAAGTCGCCTTTCAATACAAGATATAATTTTTCCCAGTTTTGTTTGACAGTCTGGCAAAATAGTCGTACTTCGTAAAAAACCTTTGTAGTGACTCCTTTCTCTACCAGCTCTTTCTATATTTCGTAGTTAAATAACAGTAGAACTTGCTGTTTAGTGCGATTTTCCTTACGTTGGCAACGTGTTGACCCTTATTCTGTAACGAAAAACTTTTCCTATCTGTAATGCCCAGCAGAGCACGTGCTAAACAGCGAAAGCTTGCGGCTTCCCCACCGTCTCTGGGTGCTAAAATCGTGACTGAAGACATAGCAGGTGCCAGCGTATGTTCTTCGCCGTCTGCAGATCTGATTAACTCACAAATCCCTTTAGTACATGTAGAACCTCTTGACCTTTTAGTTGTCCGAAAATAGGCCTCTGCTAGTCGTAGCAGACCATCAGCCGGCGAAATAGTCGACCAGTTGATTTATGGCGACATAAACAGCACTTCTGAAAAAGTAATTGAATAAGCTTTTAAACTTATTGGGATAATAAGTTCGGAAACTGCGGAAAGAATTAAGCGCAAGCATTATTTCGTACTGCGAAACATTCCGAGCCACTTATCTGCTATGGAGGGACGCATGTGTTCCTACAAAGTTGTGGCTTGGGTTTCAGTGTCGCATAAGCTAAGCGACTTCGCTCGCTTAGCCGTAATGCGCCGATACTAGTTACCCTTTTCTCCATGATAGAAGTCGGTTTTATCTTGTCGAGTAGGGAGATAACTAGAGACTTCTGCCGACAAATGGCGCTGCTCCGTTTCGCCAGATCTCACACCCCTGCAGCGAAGACTGAATAAATTAAAATCGGCAAAAACCAGCACCAAGATAATGACACCTACTGTCAGTCTGAATAAGTCCTCTACAACACCATCTGCGGCATCTGCACATCATGGCATAGTCAATTCCGTAGGGAATTCGACTACTTTTAATGCTGAGCTCTTTAAACACACCATCACGCCTGGTATAAACACGCCTCTATCGACTCTCCCAGCAACCCCTAGTAAGCCTAAGCATGTGACTAAGTCAAAGGCAAATCCAACTGCTGTCTCAGCTACTCGGACACCCAATAAATCCAGCACCATTATAAAATCTTTTCCTCCACAATCGACTAACAGTGCTTCAAATACCCCGACTCAAAACGTAGCGGGTTCGCAACTGCCCCCCAGCCCTCATATCGAGGCATTTAGACCGAATATGCCGATTTTCCCGCCGTTTAATAAAACTTTTGCTCCAATGGAAACAATGCGTCCCCCACCCCCTAACTTGTTTCCTCAACGGCCGTTTTACCAATTTATTCCTCATGATAATGTCCATACTGAATCAGTTAATTCATCCGATCCTCAGTTTCGTCCCGGCGGGAATACGTTGCAGTACCTGCCCCGCGGATTTCCAGCTGAAAATAAGTTAGCTAACAATGGTTACCAGTTCACCTGCCCGTCATTCCCTCCCCCAAGTCCTACCCCTTTTTATCCACGTCAGAATTTTTCGATGCCACAAAATTTTTTGCAAAACCGGATGGCTGCATCCGGACCGTTTGCTCCGTGGGCAGCCCAGAACTGGACGATGTAGTCCACTTCCCTCAGAAACAAACAGCCTTTCCCTTCAAACTTTTTGTTTTAAATGCCAGATCCTTGCTTAATAAAATGCCTTTGCATTAGACTCTGGTGTTCGTCTCTTCTAGACTATAATTGCATCCGAAATGATCGCCAAGATAGCCGTGCTGGGGACAGCTGCGTTTACGTTTAGCAAACACTTACATCTTTGCCGTTGGACCTCACGTATTTTTCCGCAGTAGAAGGCAGCTGCTGGCTCCAGGTTGCACTAAAAAATAAGTTCTCCTTACTCGTTGGCTGTGTCTATCGCCCTCCCAACGCCCACGAAAATTTTGATCGTTTACTCTCACAGGCATTTCATGCTGCGGCCGACTTACGCTTTAAGTATCAATTGGTTGCGGGTGACTTTAATCTCCCTGAAGTCCGCTGGTCTCCGCCTTCAGGCCCCAGAATGTTCGAAGACTTTCTTGAGGCTGTGGATGTCGGGATGTGGACTCAGGTTGTCGATTTTCCCACCCGAGGCTCAAGCATAATTGACCTAATTTTCTGTAGAGGCTGCACGCCACCGTCGGTGTCATCCCTAGGCCCACTCGGGGGCTCAGACCATGACATAGTTGTTTCAACGTTGGAATTCGAGGCTGACAAAACGTCTTCCCCAAACTGTAGCTTTTTCCGCAATTTCCGAACAACTCGCTCAACCGAATTATTAACACACCTTAATTCCTACGACTGGACTGAGTTCTTCCTTAGTTCGGATGTAAATGTTTGCACTGCAAATTTGTACGAAATTTTGGATCCGCTTATTTCTCTTTTTGTCCCCCGTAAGAACATTATTAATGTTGGGGATGAGGTTTTCCTACCCTTACCCTTTCGTCGCAGATTGCGCAGGCTTTATCGTCGTTTCCATCTTCAGAACGATGTTTCTGTCCTGCCCTTGATTCGGGATATTTTTGATCGAGCTAAGAGATTGTCTGAAGAAAAACAGCTAGCCGAAGAGGTCCAGTTTACCGAAAACCATTCGTTAAATGTCTCGAAACTTTTCTCTAGAAAAATACGAACTCAGTGAAAGACGCAGCATCCCATCCTTAGAGACGCTCTCGGAAATCCCATAGTTGATGCCCAGTTAACCGCTGATAGCTTCAATGATTTCCTGTCCAAAACGTTCATTGAAGACTCGACCACTCCGCTTCCGACCATCCAGCCATTGACCGGGGCAGTTCTAGAAACGATAACTTTCACTCTGTGGGATGTGACTGTTGCGATTCGGCGTTTTCGTCAATCTTATAGTCCAGGCCCTGATGTTGTCCCAATAAGCATTTTAAAAGCCGATGCAAACACGATCTTCCCCTCCCTCTTATGTAAGATATTAAACCTCGCTCTTGAAAGTGAAACCTATCCTATCTTGTGGAAGGAATCACACATTTTACCCGTTCCTAAGCACGGAAAATCTACATCATTTGATGACTTTTGGCCAATAAACACCCTCCGCAGTTTCGAAGATCTTAGGGACATTGATCAAGGATAAGATG
Source organism: Spirometra erinaceieuropaei (assembly GCA_902702965.1). NCBI lineage: Eukaryota > Metazoa > Platyhelminthes > Cestoda > Diphyllobothriidea > Diphyllobothriidae > Spirometra > Spirometra erinaceieuropaei. Next base: position 705,192 of record CACRXP010000146.1, read on the forward strand.
ATGTGTCACTTAACAGCGAATAACCTACTGAGTGCTGCTCAGCATGGATTCCTCGAAGCTCGATCTTGTGACACCTGTCAACTCTCTTTCTTTGACTGTGTTCTCCAATTTAGGGACGATTGTTTTGCACTTTACACTGTATATTTCGATTTCACTAAGGCTTTTGATCGTGTTGACCATGCTCTTCTTCTCTTGAAATTGTCCTCTTTCGGAATAGGTTGCAAACTTTTGAATTTTATATCCTCTTACCTGGGCACTCGTACACAACGAATTAAGATTTCCAATGTTATCTCCAACCCCACACGTGTGAGGAGTGGAGTCATTCAGGGTAGTGTACTCGTCCCGCTTTTATTTTGCCCTTTCGTTAATGATGTACCCGATTTATTTCAGAATGGTAGGCCTTTCATGTATGCCGATGATCTTAAAGTTGCATATCGATATAAGCCGGCAGATCGTGACATCGTGCTTGAGCTTCTAAAGAGCGACCTACAGGCTTTCGCCCAGTGGTGCCGCACAAGTATTGAAGTTCACTCCATAAATGTGCCCAGGGGTATTAAGGATCTGGGCATATCATACTCCAAGAGTCTCAATCTCTCGGAGCACTGTGCCTTGATAGTCTCCAAAGCACGCTGAACGACCGGATTTAGTCTCCGAAAATTTAAAATTAGCGACTGAGAAACTGAGCCCAACTGAGCACGACGGAATTATTCTGCGCTCCAACTGGGACAATTTCGACTTGGATACCATTCCACAGTTACAGTCTCTGACATTGATACTGGAACCGTACGTACAGACTAACTTTATGCATTTTTGGAATGTTTTTTCACGCATCGAAATTCGCCTGGAACCTGGATTAAGTGTAATTTGTTTATCAGCACGGTCCAACTGACAACGCAACTGGCTACGCAACCGATTCACGGTATACAGCCTAGAAAACCAATCGCTCAAAATCCTTCAAGGTCTGCAGTTATTCAAGTCCCACGAGATCTGCAAAGGGCTAAGTCACTTCTGATTAAATTCAACAAAATTTATCGGATTTTAAGTATTTTTTCGCTTATTGAGTTTTGAATACTCACTTCAATTCATCATATATAAGCCGACGTATTCGTTATAACATCGAAAGCGGAATTATACCTATTATATCACGTCGAAGTTTATGGATTCTCAGCAGGCTAACTGTAGTAGTACGGCCAGCGACGGCACCTATTTGGAAGATAAGTCCGGTGGGTTGTCTTTCGCATCCAGACCCTGTGCTCGCTCTACCTTCGCCTCCAGCCAACGACCAGCAAAGCGTGCAAAAAGTATAAATACCGCAAACAGTGTGAGGTACGAAGACGAGCCTTGTGCTGGGTGCGCAGATATTCAAATCAAAGTAGAACAACTGGAAAAGGAGCTTGCCGATTTAAGGATGCTCGTGAAACAGACCGTAGTCGGCCAGAACGTGTCCAGTGTTAGAATCCCAAAAACGAAGAGCAAAACACAAAAAACGCGAAAAAATTTCTCCTCGGGGGAATCTTCAAACACGAGTAGCAACTCAACAGCCAAAATCGCAGACGCCGGTAACAGCAGGACAATGAAAACGAAGCCGCCGATAAAGGGAGACTCGATTCCCACGCACGATGTCTTAAGCGATGTCGCAAAAAAATTACCTGTCGCGGAAGCCATCTCACCTAAGCCTCTTGCTGTAAGTGATGGGATTTCTGTTCTGCCTGGAGACGATATACCTGGGTCATCCAGTCTACTGTTGCCCTCTTGTTCTGGCAACCACCCCGAGCGCACTACAGAGCACGTATCTGAATGTGAAGACATAAACCAGTGGGTAGATGGGAGAGGGAAACGCCATGACAGGATTCTGAAGTCCCAGCCAGCCCTGATGGGTTGCTCGGGACAGTCGGTAGACAGTAAAAGTGTGCGTCCAAGCGATGACTCCGTAAATCGTCCTCGCCCACATGCAGCGCATTCACCGGAAAGACAGAGTAAGGAGGACCATGCTCGCCAGCAGTGTCTGGTTATTCAGGGTTTGTCAGAATCGAATGCAGTCAGACCTGAAGACCGTGTCTCAGAGGACCTTGCTTCTTTTCATGGTCTCCTAAATCATTTACTGCCGGCAGACATGGAAATAAAGGTTCTGAAAGCATTCCGGATAGGAAAAAGGAGTGAAGACAGGACAGTAGCATAACCACCTCGTCCTCTCAAAATTATGCTGGAGAACAAAGAGCAAATTAAGTTTATCCTCTCTAAAAAACCGATCTCAGAAACACACACAAACAGGTTTTTTTTCAACCGGACTATTCACCAGCGGAACGGTTGAAACGCTGGGAACTTTTCTTGGAGTTAAAATCAAGACTGAAGGATGGCGAACACAATCTGGCTATCTTCAAGGGGAAGGTAGTTCGGAAATATATGCCGTTTCAGTGGAACCAGCCTGTAATACTACGAACGACGACAGCTACTCAGCTAAAACAGACACCTTCGTTGAACAACCTGATCAAGACGCCAACACAAGTGATCCTGTAGCGTCCAGTGATCTGACTGAAACAAGGCATGTAAATGGAACCAATCAGGTAACGGAAGAGCCTAGAGAACACGACGTTCGCGATAACGGAGTAATGCTCACAGCAGTAACAAATGCAACGGGAAATTCGGCTGGTGCTAAACGGAGGTGTTTGGACACGAATGCCCAAAGCCTCATATCGAAACTTGACGAACTAAAACTTTGCCTTGTTGAGCTGTCTCCAGATGTTTTAGCAGTAACTGAGACCTGGCTGTCCGGGAATATTAGCGATAACGAAGTAGCCTTGCCTGGATACCAAATTTATCGGAGGGACAGTGAACATCGTCAGGGTGGTGGTATCGTTGTGTATGTGAATGACGATCTGGCAGTGTCGGATAACACCACCAAGTTTGCGTGCAGTACGGAAGCTATCTGGTTGACCATCAAGGCTACCGGTTCCCCGTGTCTCGATGTCCTCACTGTCTACCGACCACCAAGGACAGACCGAATCGCCGACGCTCAACTATTGGAGCAGTTGGAGAAATTTTCCAGTCAACCTAACATCATGATCATGTGCGACTTCAACGCACCAGGAACAAACTGGAATACCCTCCAAGCGTCACGTCCAAAATCGGCATTCGATTACCGCCTGTTGAGCAAAACATTAAATGCGTGCCTCACACAACATGTAATGTTCCCAACGAGAACACGTGAAGGGCAAAGGGCAAACTGCCTTGATCTGGTCTTTACGAAAACACCAGACAGCATAGACGATGTCACCTCCATGCCGCCCCTTGGCCGAAGGGACCACGTAGTGCTTATGTGGGATTATTCGTTATTCTCCATTTCACATACTCCAGACCACAAAAGACGTAATGTTTGGCGGGCGACCTCAATCAGATGAGGGCAGACTTATCCGGTCTTGACTGGGGCTCATTGTTTACGGGAAGTGCCAACGATGACTGGGAGCTTTTCAAGAATGTCCTTTTGCAGCTCATCAACAATCACTGCCCACTGACTAATGTAAGACTGAACAAACGCCCTGGGTGGCTAAATGGAAATTTCAAGAAAGAAATCAACAGGAAGCACAAATTGAAGAGAAAATACTGCGTCACTAGACAAGCTGAATGCTTCAACACCTACAAGACACAGAGGAAAAAACTGAGGAAGCTGATAATTCAGACGCGGTGGGAATTCGAGAAGAACTTGCTACAAAAAGCAACGCAGAACCCAAAATTGCTCCACAGCTACCTCCGACGAACTACAAGGAACAGGCATCAAATCCCCTTGATAAAGACTACTCATGGCGTTGAGATCGCTGATAGTAGGGATGAAGCTGCGTATTTTTCACGCTTTTTCCAATCAGTCTACACAAACGAGGCAAGGTTCCTTCCGCCCTCCACAGAAGGACTGCCGACCCCAGGAGTCAGCGCTATACTCTTCTCAGAAGGCATTGTCCGAAGAGAATTGGAGGCATTGAACGAATCGAAGTCACCAGGACCAGACGAGATTCCATCCAAGCTTCTGAAGGAACTTGCCCGTGAGCTTTTTGTGCCTTTGTCGATGCTCTTTCAAACGTCATTTGACACTGGAACACTTCCTATCGATTGGAAGCTGGCGCATATTACTCCGCTACACAAAGGAGGTAAGGATCATAAAGTGTGAACTAATGCAATTCCTGGAAGTTCACGGCCTGCTATCGAAATGCCAACATGGGTTCCGAAAAGGAAGATCCTGCACGACAAACCTGCTGCAATCTCTCCAGAGCTGGACCCAAGCTCTCGACGACAGGCCCGCTGTCCACATAGCCTTCGTCGACTTCCAGAAGGCGTTCGACACTGTGCCACACCAAAGGCTCTTACATAAGCTGAAAAAATAGGGATCGGTGGCAACTTCCTTAAATGGATCGAAAACTTCCTTGTGGGTCGACAGCAGGTTGTGTGCGTCGGTCGGGGAAAATCAGATCCGGCTATGGTCGAGAGTGGTGTCCCCCAGGGTTCAGTACTGGGACCCATTTTGTTCCTTATCTACGTGGACGATGCCGCAAGAGATTTAGACTGTGAAGTAGCAATGTTTGCGGATGACATGAAGATATGGAGTGTAATTCGGGATCCTGCCGATGAAGACAGACTGCAGATGAACATTAATCTGCTGGAGGAGTGGTCAAACCGTTGGCTCCTACGGTTCAACGTTGCCAAATGTAGCATACTTCGCCTAGGCAACACAGCCAGCTCCGCCAGCACAAGAGGCTACTTTCTGGGCGGTGCAGCCTTAAAAGAGGTCGAAGCCCAAAAAGACCTCGATGTGCTGACGACCAGTTCCCAGAAACCATCCGCCCACTGTTCGAGGGTGGCAAAAAGCGCAAGGTCCGTACTGTACGCCATCAAGCGTGCGTTCATGGACTTTGACGAAGAAGCTTTCCCTAAGACATTCCGAACATTCGTCCGGCCGCATTTAGAGTACGGCATACAAGCTTGGAGGCCGTGGCCTGTTGTGGATCAAAACTGCCTCGAAAGAGTCCAGAGGAGAGCCACGAAGATGGTCAGGGGTCAAAGCTGCTTTCCTTATGCGACCCGCCTAGTAAATCTGAACCTCTTTCCTTTGAGTTACAGGCAACTTCGCGGAGATCACTTGCAAGCCTTCCGCATTGTAAAGGAATTGGATTGCATTCTGGCCTTCGAGGACTTTTTTGAATTTGCTGCCACGACCAACCTCCGAGGCACCCGTTAAAACTGCGCACTCAGCAGGCACGGCTGGATGTGCGGAAGTTCTCCTTCTCGGTTCGGGTGGTCAAACCATGGAATGAGCTTCCCGCAGATGTTGTGAGGTCACCATCTGTACAAATTTTTAAGAAGAATCTGGACATATTTATGTTCCGAAATGACCAAGAGCGATGAGAAGTCGAGCTCACCCCCTGTAACTCCTTCTCATTCTGTCCCACCATTATGGGCGTGTTCGGACTGTTTCAGCCCAGAACATCTATCTGTACACCACACATTTTTTACGTTGCAAATACGGTACTCAAAGGCTTACGCCTATTTCCCTCAGTAAACTGAACTGAACTGAACTGAACCTTTATAACATGTACGTCAGACCAGGCCTGGAAACTGTTCGTATCTATTAAGCCTGATGCGTGCCGCTGAGCGGAAGAAAATAGAATCCGTCGAACATTTTTACTAAGAAAGATTTTACCTTAAATCGCCAGTACTTGACTTACCACGGACGTTGCGGGCTTGCAGGTCTTTATTCCTTGTAGTTTCTTCGGTTAATGAGGGACTATTTTTACTGTTTTAGCTTTTAAACAATCTTACTTTTAGCCCGCTTACTACTTTAAAACTCCATGGTCACCCGCGAAGTAACAGTCACCGTGAGGTCTTTTTAACTCTTCTTCTGGCACGTTCTATTAAATACGATCGTTTCTTTTCTGAAAACCCACTTTCAATTTGGATCAAATTTACCAGGAGTGTGAAAATTCTGCAAAATCGTTCTTTGTGTTTAGCGCTTCCCCAACAATGCCTGTAAACTGGCATTAAATAAAATTATTATTATTATTATAAGTATTAGTATTGTAAGAGAACCATCACTCGTTTTTTATAGTGAGAAAATCTCCTACACATTTTGGGTGCCGATTCCGCCGTAGTGATGAAGTTCGTGGTCTCTGACACCCTGGCCCGTTCCACCATCGACAATATCTTCAGTTACCAGCGAACAACGGTTTTTTACTGTCTATGTTCGGCCCAGTCTTAATTTCATGAGAAGAAACCGAGACTGAAAATATGCGAAGCAAGTTTTACCCGTCCCTTTCTGGACTAACGTCATTTAATGGGCAACAGTTCTTAACCATAGGGAGTTTTTTCACTGTTAGCCCTATCCATCGTTCATTTTTCTGACAGTGTCTGCAAACTGAAATTCCTTTGCACCATACAACGTAGCTTACAAATCTAACAAATATTTCCATGAGTAAAACGGAAATGCGCGGAAATATTTAACAAGCACTCTGCGCCGTACACGGATTGTATTTCGGTTTGGTTTTGAGGGACATTTGTGTTTTAATGCAATCATAAAACTTCGAGGTCGCTCAATAAAACTGCGTGTTCACCAGACAGGATCAGAATGCGGAAGACCTGCTTGCCTGACAAAGTAAAGAAATCATGAAATAACCTCCCCGCAAAAGTTCCGAGGTTACCGTTGATGGATAGCTTGAGGCTGAGTCGGAACTTGGCGAGGATGATTTCGTAGCGCCTCAAAATAATTAAGCCTTCCATCGTTGCCACCCACGCCGCGCTAGAAGTCATACAATCACGACTCCAGCGCGTCAGAGCATAAGCGCATTCGGCTCGTACAGTACATTCATCTAAAAGTCGAAATAAAGTGTGCTGGGACCGCCAACAATGTCAGGCTGTCCACGGCTTGCCCGAATCGAATGCAGTCCGACCAGAAAACTGTCTCGGACGATCCTGCTTCAGTTAATTTGTTTATTTCAGTCTATTCGGTAAGGATAATAGGCAGAGCCTTTAAAAACCCTATTGATTACATGTCAGCTCGTTAGAATAACTGTACACGAACAAAATATGTTCAATATTAAAACAGTACTTGATTCATATGAGTAGCATTGTCTCAGAGAAAGTATTCTTTGGGGACGTGGGGTCTTAGTTCAGATTCAGACTGTCGAGGGAAAACAGGGGACACAAATAATCATCCAAGCGTTTCTTGAAGAGTTGCAGGGATGTAGCCTCCACGACTGACTGAGGGAGATCATTCCATTTCTCCACTACCCTCTGCGTGAAAAATTCAGAACGAAGATTCAGCCTGGACATTGTTGTCCGTAACTTCATCGAGTGACCACGAAGATTGGGTGAAAGGTGCCACTGAAACATGTCCTCAAATTTAATTCCATACTCAAGGCCATGTATTATATTGTAGACGAGGATAAGATCACCTCTTTGCTGCCTGTAACACAGAGGGAATAAATTAAGGCAATTCAGTCTGTCTGTGTAGGAATGGCTTTTTAGACCGTTTACCAGCTTTGTTGCACGCCGTTGTACTCGTTCGAGGCATGCTTGGTCCTTTGCTAGCCACGGCCGCCATGCTTGTATGCCATATTCTAAGTGGGGCCGAAAAAATGTGCCGTAAACTCTCCCAAAAAGGTCTTGGTCAAATTTCATTTTGTGGTCTGCGAGCCAATTGCTACCCTCACACATGAAAATAAAGATTCTGAAAGCACTGAGAATAGGAAAACGGAGTGAAGACCGGATAGCACTACCACCTCCTCCTTTCAAAATTATGCTGGAAACAAACAGCAAATCAAGTTGCTCCTCTCCAAAATGCCAACGTCAGAATCGCACATAAACAGGTTTTTCCAACCGGACTATTTTCCAGCAGAACGGCTGAAACGCCAGAAACGTGTCTCAGGATTAAAATCAAGACTAAAGGGTGACGGGCACAACCTGGCATTCTTCAAGGGGAAAGCAGTTCGGTAAAATATGCTGTTTCACAGGTGTGAGCCAGTAGCACTACGAACGATGGCAGCTACTCAGCTAACACGGTCGAACCAGCCGCTCAAGACGAAAACACAAGTAAGCTCTTAAGGGTCTGTGATCTGACCGAAACAACGGACACTAGTGACATCTATCAAATTACAGAATTCGTGCTCAGAACAATGATAAATGCAGCCGGAAATTTGGCTGGCGCAAAACTGAGGTGCTGGCATATAAATTCCCAAAGCCTCATATGAAAACTCGACGGGCTAAAATGTTGCCTTACCGAACTGTCTCCGAAGGTTTTAGCAGTAACTGCGACCTGGCTCTCCGGGAAAATTAACAATGACGAAATAGCCCTGCCCGGATAATAACTCTATCGGAGGTACAGAGAATGTCACCAAGGTATGTAAAGGAAGACTTGACAGTGTCGGAAAACCCCGCTAAGTTTGCATTCAGCGCGGTAGGTATTTGGTTGACCATCAAGGCTACTGGTTCCCCTAGTCTCGATGTCCTCACTGTCTACCGACCACCTAGGACAGACCGAATCGCCGTTACTCAAATATTGAAGCAGGTGAAGAAATTTTCCAGTCGACCTAACATCGTGATCATGGGCGACATCAACGCACCAGAAATTAAATGAAACACCCTCCAGGCGTCAGGCCCAAAATCGACATTCGATTACCGTCTGCTAAACATGACATTAAAGGCGCTCCTCACAAAACATGTAATGTTCCCCACGAGAAAACGTGCAGGACAAAGGGCGAACTGCCTGGATCTGGTTTCACAAAAGCACCAGACAGCATAGACGATATCACCTCCATGCCGCCTCTTGGCCGAAGTGATCACATAATGCTGATGTGGGATTATTCGTTATTCTCCATTTCAAATACTCCAGACCAAAAAAGATGGAATGTTTGGCGTGGCGACTTCAATCAGATGAGGGCAAACTTATCCGGTCTCGACTGGGGCTCATTGATTACGGGAAATGCCAACGATGACTGGGAGCTGTTCAAGAATGTCCTTCTGCAGCTTATCAATAACCACTGCCCACTGACTGGTGTAAGACTGAATAAACGCCCTGGGCGGTTAAATAGGAACCTTAAAAAAAGAAATCAACAGGAAGCACAAATTGTGGGGAAAATGCAGCGTCACCGTGCAACTTGAATATTTCAACACCTACAAGACACAGAAACAAACTGAGGAACCTGATCATGAAAACGCGACGGGAATTGGAGAAGTCCTTGCTACAAAAAGTAACGCAGAACCCAAAATTACTATAAAGTTACCACCGACGAAGTACAAGGAACAGGCATCAAAACCCCTTACTAAGGACTACTGATGGCGTTCAGATTGCTGATAGTAGGGATTTCAGTTTATTTCAGTTTATTTGGTAAGGATAATAGGCAAAGCCTTTGAAAACCCTATTGATTACATGTCAGCTCGTTAGAATAACTGTACACGAACAAAAAATGTTCACTATTAAAACAGTACTTGGTTCATTTGAGTAGCATTGTCTCAGAGAGAATATTTGTCTGGACCAGGGGTATTAGTTCAGATTCAGACCGTCGAGGGAAATCAAGGGACACAAATAATCATCCAAGCGTTTCTTGAAGAGTTGCAGGGATGTAGCCTCCACGACTGACTGAGGGAGATCGTTCCATTTCTCCACTACCCTCTGCGGGAAAAATTCAGAACGGAGATTCAGCCTGGACATTGTTGTCCGTAACTTCATCGAGTGACCACGAAGATTGGGTGAAAGGTGCCACTGAAACATGTCCTCAAATTTAAGTCCATACTCATGACCATGTATTATCTTGTAGACG
>CACRXP010000146.1:725476-738066 GCA_902702965.1 Spirometra erinaceieuropaei
CACTTAAGATGTTAGCTGTTTTGGCGCATTTGCTTTCCGTCTGTGCCTGACGACGACTCGGGGAACCGGCGTCGAAAATTTGCATAATAAACTTCCTTTCCCAAAGCACACATTCGACTTCGAATATATATATATATATATAACAACAACAACATATATCATGCGCCGCTGTGCGGCTGCTGGTTGGGCTCGAGAGAGAGCCCTTAAGGCACAACGGAACGAGTGAGTTCCGTATGAACGATCGGTGAGCGCCCCCTACCATTATATATACATATATATATTGGAACGCAGGCATCCCAAGAAATATAAATTGAAATCAAAAACGTTCTTTGGGAAAGGGAGAAAACTTTATTGAGTAAATTTTCGACGTCGGTTCCCCGTGTCGACGACACGGGGAACCGACGTCGAAAATTTACTCAATAAAGTTTTCTCCCTTTCCCAAAGAACGTTTTTGATTTCAACATATATATATATATATATATATTCACTCAGGAATGGGCACGCATCGATCCATTGGTTTCCCGAAGCAAACAAGCTTCGTATGGGCGATAGGGGTCACGAACAAGCAACCACCTACTAGGCCGAAGTCGGTCAAGCTATGATAGTAGAGGGGAGACGACAGAGTCTGCGGGGTCAATTGATAAAGCACTGATTCGGGCTTGTTTATCCCAAGTGGCTGTGCGCACACTGGGGTTGTGGGGCGGAGGAGTGGTGACTTTATTTCAGACGCCCACCGCCTCCGCAGGCATGGCGACGCTAGGACACGAAGTTGGAAGTGGAAATTGCAAAACGTGTGAACCATTTCATGTTTGGAGCTGGTTTCACCTGGCAGTCACCGGGAGGGGGATGTACAACCATGACTACACTGCATTCACCCTCACTGCGCACATGCTTGCGTAAGCGGGCGAACAAACTTCTGCCACAAATTTGTTCCGATTGACGAGATTCTCGGTGAAGTGTGGGTTGTAGGCCGCGCTCCTGGCGAGGGAGAATTTGACTTCAAATCCCATCTTGTCAGAAGTAAGGAGAAGCACTATCTTTGGAAGTACATCCTCAGTCAATTCAGACTGTCTGGTGAATCAAGAATTCAAAATACGGAAACCCTTAGTAATATTCTTCTTCGAGACCGAATTACGTTGTTACCAAACGACGAATCCACACATCATCCTAAGAGTACACTACCACCACCACACCTAAGAGTACATTCCAAATGCTTCTGTCACGCTGTTGCCAGGCGGGTTACGCGTGGGTCCGAAAAGAAATATTCTTGAAATGAAAGGGGCCACGATCGAGTGCCCTGAAGGTGGCATTGAAAGGAAAGATGGTTCTGCGATGAAAATGACTTCATACGTGAAGGTTGTCAAGCTCATGCGCTGGCGGGATTTGTCAGTGTTAGGAAAAAGACGAACTGTGTGGAACTTCAGCTGTGAAAACAGGCATTATAAGCGGAAAAAAGAAGTATAGTGGTAGAGGGGCGCCCACCAATCGTGCTACGGAAATTACTCGTCCCGTTAGGCGTTGGGGCTTCCTCTTCAGTGCCACTAGCAGCAGCAGCACAGCGGTGCATGGTATAGGCAGAATAACACAACGGACAAAAACAAGGGAGACTGGAGTGGCCATTTCGGGCCTATTAGCCGTCGTCAGCCAGTCATACTCAACCTCAAAATGCGGAACATCTGGGGCTCGATCCCGCGACCTGTTGGTTAGATGACCAACGCCTTTAACCATTGAGCAACGGGCTCGCTTTTCTGTCTGTTACAATGGGGTGTACATACAGTGGTAGATCGGCGCTCACAGATCACGCTACAAAAACTCACTCGCCTCGTTGTGCCTTGGAGTATAAAACACTCAGTTGGCCACGAGCATACAGTAGACCCTCAAATAGTGCTCAATTTGACGGACGGGAAAGTACCTATTGCCGGAGCACATCAAATCCGTAAAGGCTTTCGAGGACTGCCTTTTTTGACACGAAAAAATTAATAGTTTACAAGTACGGCAAGACTGCGCAGCTCCACTGGGCAAGAATACAGTACAAACTAGTCAAGACAGTTGTGTCTGTTCCTCATCATCTTCGTTACTATTGTCCTTATTATCATTACGATTATTTATATCGTCATCATCAAAACCATCTACAAAGATGCCTGCATGAAGTTTAAAGCAACATCTGCTTAATTGGACTGATAATTACCGGCTATGAAAACAGAAATTGTAAGCGGAAAAAAAAGAAGTATAATGGTAGAGGGCGCCAACTAAACGCGCTACGGAACTCACTCATTCTGTTATGCCTTACGGGCCCTCTCTCGAGTCAAACTAACAGCCTCACAGCGGCGCATGACATAGGCAGTATGTTATTACCAACAAAGGCAAGGGAGAGTGGAATGGCCATTTCTGGCTTATTAGCCGTTGTCAGCCAGTCATACCCAACCCCGAAGTGTGGAACACCCGAGGCTCGAACTCGCGACCTGTTAGTTAGAAGTCCAACATCTCGGGTGTTCCACACTTCGGGCTTGGGTATGACTGGCTGACGACGGCTCATAGGCCAGAAATGGCCATTCCAGTCTCCCTTGTCTTTGGCCGTAATACTATTCTGCATCTATATATATAGTAGATCAGAGGGGGTATGCATTCCGAGTTGATATAATGAAAAGTAGAAGAGGTTCTTCGGAAAAAGTCGACTTGTACTCGTGAATTTTCGAGCTGGTGACACCAACCCGTCGTCAGACGAAATGAAAACGAGGGACAAAGTTATGTTGTCACAGTAGACCAGTTGGTGTGATAGGACAGAACAGACCACTGACGTGTGAAGGGGGGTGTGGGCTCCCGAGGTCATGGTAGCTCACTGAGTGAGGGACGGGGAAAGGGAGAGGAGGCGGAACAATTACGGCACACCGTGTTGGAGGGGGGGAGGCGCAACCGCACCAGATCCGGTAAACGACTCCAGATGTTTCTTGCCGTGGCAGTGGGTCTTTTGGTCTCGTTACTTGACGCCTCATGGTGGCCTCCGGTCTATGCGCAACTCCAACCCCAAGTGGTGCAAGAAGGCGGCCAACGGCCTCGGAGACGTTCTTGATGTACGGGATCGCTCGCCAGAATTTGGGGTCGGCGCGATTTTGTCGCTCGTCTCGTTTGCGCAGGCACTGGTTGACGAAGTTGCGCGGGTAACCGTTTTCTCGGAAAACCCGTCGAAGATATTGGGATTCGGCAACCTTGTCTTCCGGTTCACTGCAGTGCGTCTCAACACGCCGAAATAGCGTTCTTACGCAACTGCGTTTGTGGCTCATTGGGTGGTTACTGTTGAAATTCAGAATTTGCGTCGTGTTCGTTGCTTTTCTGAACACTTTGGTCTTTAGGTCACCACAATCTTTGCGACAGACGAGGACATCAAGGAATGCCAGTTGGTTATTCTCTTCCTCCTCCATCGTCCGGGAAGACGCTGTTGAGACGTTCTTTGAACGTTAGCACCTGATCCCGTTCGATGACGACGAAGGTATCGTCCACATACCGAGCCCAGAATTTCGGTCTGTGGTGTTAGAAGACCAGCGACTCCAACCGCCGTAGCACCGCCTCGGCGATGAATCCCGAAATCGGCGAGCCCATTGGTGTTCTCTTCACTTGTTCGTAGATTGTTCCGTCAAACGTGAAGTACGTCCTGAGACAGAACTTTAGGAGCTGAAGGACATGGGCATGTCCGCTTGTATCGGCAATTTCTAGCTTATTGACCGTCGTCGCGGGATCCAGCCCTAGTTGTTGCACTCCTCGGGATGACCGGCTGGCGACGGCTAATAAGCCAGAACTGGCCATTTCGGTCTTCCGTGTCTTTGTCGGCACTCTCTCATGTATGAATATGTGCATATATATTGGAGAACGGGGACCCCATGAAATATACATCGAAATAGGTGAGACTCTTTGGGAGCAAAATAACCAGCTGGCTGTTTAACCATGTCGAACAGGTGGTTCTGCGGTTGGCAGGGGACTGCGCCAATGTGCATCAATTGCATTTCGTCATCTCCTCGGCATTGGCTGCGCTCGCTTCCATTTGTCCTTGAGAAGTCTATATGTGACATCTAAATCGATGTGCCGATTTATGCATTTCTCACCTGAGTGCATTGCTTCCAGGAAATGCCACATACATTTCTGGCTTATTAGCCGTCGCCAGCCGGTCACCCCGAGGAGTGCAACAATTAGGGCTCGATCCCGCGACGACGGTCAATAAGCCAGAAATGGCCGTACCAGTCTCCCTTGTTCTTGTCGGTAGTGCTATTCTGTCTATATCACGCGCCGCTGTGCGACTGTTGGCGGGGCTCGAGAGAGGGCCCTAGTGTACAACGAACGAATGACTTCCATAACGCGATCAAGGAGCGTCCCTCCGTGCATGTGTGTATGTGTATATATATACATGACACATGTTCATACCGTACTCCCGACATAGTACACCTTAAATTCTTTTACCATGTTTTCCGCCCATATCCCCAAAATGACCTGCATTACCTTGTAAGTTAATTCAATTGCAACATCTGCCTGTTCAAGTTTGAAGCCAAACGACCTGAAGGTCCTCCCCAACAATTCACGTTCTTCGAAAGCATCATGTGAGACATTCATCAAGGGCGATAATGCCTGCCTGTTTGGCCACGGTTGTTTCGTTCTGATTTTGTTGACCTCTAGGATGGGCGATGCTGTTGTCTAAAACCTTGGGGCACCCGACTTTCTGCCACTAGAGGAGTGCCCTATCAGAGTCTGCTTTGCGCCCATTAGCCAAACGGTCCGTTTATCCAACGAGGATGACTTACTCAGCCAGCCACCCCCCGGTCGACGCGTGGGAGGTTGGTACTGCCCGACCTTTTCACACTATCGCCATAAGCTAAAAACCACGGCCTGGAAGACTCAACCCAGTGGGTCCTTGAGATTGCGAGTCAGATTGCAATGTTCCCTTCCTGATACGGAGTTAGAGGGATCTAGTCAGTTCGGGAACGGGCTAGAGTGCAGCGTGCGTCTGAGGGGGCGAATGCTTCATCAATCACAGCGTACACACCGATCTCCAGTCTTCTGGCCTCGTCATGGAACATACTGGGTAGGAGGCGCGAACAGTGGAGTCGATGCCGTTCAAGATACCATTCCCTCCTCTGAGACAATCATTGTCCGCCGCAGGTTGAACGCGTGAACTGTCGTTTACTCGTGTACAGAAGTCGAAAGCCTTGATCTCCGACCACAGATGGATATAGCAGTGTCTCCCAGCTGATCGTCAATCCTGCCCTCACTTTTTCATAGTCTTTGAAATGCCTTTGCGGAGTGAGTTGAGCTGGATTGCGGCCCACAGGCGTCTCGTTGACTTTAGAACTTCCCTTGCGCTATTTCATACAGGCCTGGCTCAGTGGTTTTGTGTTCTCTTTTGTTAGGCAACTTCGTCCCGCCCTCAGTCATGAAGTGTGTCAATTTAAACAAGGCCGGCATGGAGGGTCTCGACGCAGAGACCATCAACAGAATCATTTTCGAAAACTCTAAAGGTTAGTATTCCCACCAGTTCTTTTGCCACACTTGATGGCCTCTTTGTCCTTTGCCTCTGCACTTTACAACACGAGATCAGACAGCGGATGGTATCTGATCAGATTGGAGGTCAGACCGAGCCTGTTTGTGATCACTCTCCGCCCCGCTCTCCTGACTCCAACTCGTCGCGCAGATTCAAACAAAAGACAAAACACGTGACTGTGACATCCGGCCTTCGCTGTTGTAGAAAAGCCACACTTGACCCAGTAGGCATCAGCTGGGTCAGATGTGTAAGTTCTTCTGTTGTTTACGCAGCAGTTCTTTCGTTAGAGACGTGGTATCAGCTGCTGTGTCCTGAACTTTCATCCTTCTCCTTTTTTACAACGGCAGATGGAAGATAAAATGGAGGTGAAAAGTCTGGATAAATGGGCCTTGTATTTCCAATATATGGTTTCGTTGTCTACCCTGTTAAACCTCTTCAGACATACCCCCGAGATCCAAACCGCCTTTACAGAAGGGCTGCCCTCTTGTGGGAGTCAACTCAGGCGAGCAGGTGAGTTCCAGGAAGCAGTTCAGAAGAAGAAGAAGAAGAAGAAGAAGAAGAAGAAGAAGAAGAAGAAGAAGAAGAAGAAGAAGAAGATGCGATCACTGAAACGAAGTTTATTGGCCTGACGTTTCGGATTCTCACTCGAATCCACCATCAGAGACGGTTACAGACAAAGGTAGTGGAGGCACAAATACGTAGCTGCCATGGTGCCACATGCGTACTGTAATTAATAGTTCTCGAGATCACCGCTCGAAGTCGCAATTGAGGCGATGATGGCTCGTCAGTCCGCGTCCGAGTCGTTAATTACCGCAATTCCATCATCCGGGTTGGATTTTGTAGTGTTGATTACTCGGTCATTTGGCCCACTGTCACCGGGATTGTTGCTCGCCCGCGCCTTTCCCATGTGACTGTTTCCCCGCTTAGGGAATGTCCAGGAACTAAATATGGTACCTGGTACCCGCGCTTGTTGACTGATCGCGGACCTTAGAACCATGATTGGACCAGCTCGCGGCTCACGCGGTTGTCAGCCCTTGCAAGGATTTCGGTCTCTTGAAGCTTGAAAATATGGCCGGGTCCCGTCGAGTGTGCCGCCACCTGAGAGCTACCATCTCCCCGCCTCACTGCTGTTGCGTGCCTGGCCATTTGCGCCCGGAGTAATCTCCCAGTTCCGCCGATGTAGTTGTTTTGTCCGCCACTACACCAGATCTTGTAAACGACTCCGGACGTTTCCTGCCGTGGCAGTGAGTCTTTCGGCCTCATGACTTGACGCCTGATGGTTGCTTCCGGCCTGTGCGCAAACCCAACTGCTAGTGGAGTGAGAAGGCGGCTGACGGCTTCCAAGACATTCCCCATGTACAGAAGAGCCCGCCAAAATTTGGGGCCGGTTGGATTTGGTCTCTGAGTTCCTTTGCGTACGCACTAGTTGGCAAAGTTGCGTGGATGCCCGTCGAAGATATTGGAATTCGGCAACCTTTTCTCCCGTTTCACTGTAATGCGTCTCAACGCACCGGTATAGCGCCCTTGACGCTGTTCCACACGTTGAATTATTTCATCTCAACTTTGATTTGCATTTGGCCTGTGAAAAAGCAACGGAATTGTCGCATATCACTATTACCCTGTTGGAAAGCTTGCATACTTCCTGCGCCAGCAATAACTTCTCGGCAAATAAAGGGACGCATTTCAGCTCTGTGATTGGCTACTGGCGTCAAGGTCAGTACAGTCGCTGGCTGGGTCGCGAGGCAGTTTTTTACCCCTAGACCGTCTGATTTGTTGCTTTTCTAATGTCCTTGGGGATTGCCTTGGGCGCAGATCCGAAAGCTCAATATATTCCCTTTCCCGATGCCCCAATCTCTCCCCTAATTCTAAAGCTAAGGTTTTTTTCCCTAAGGGCGCGGAAGAAGCGCACCACTGACTTCTGCTTCGTGTAACTGTGACCTTACAACTTCGTCAACAGCGGTTTGACTTATTTCTTACTCGATTGTGGTGTCGTAGCCTGGCGCTTCAGACCAGAATCATCGGTTTCAGAAAAAAATTGGCAGTCCTGGCTTGGTACCATAAATCTATCGTCCTGAATTTGCAGGTCGAGTAGTCTGCTTCGACTAGTGCCTCGCTGACACTAGTCTTGAGTTCAGCAAACAGGTCTCGTTTTTGGCATATTCCTCTGCTCATCTTGTGAGCAACCCAGAATAAGGTTAGGAAGTAAACACCTATGAGACGGAAACTTGTCCCCATCACTAATTTTAAAGAGCTACCGCTGTTCTAGCTGAAGTTTGAGGCTGCTGTCCGTATGGTGTTTCACCGGATTCGAAAAGGCCGGGCCAGCAATGGTGGAGGGGAGAAATGTACAGTAGGTGGGCTAACTCATGAAATGTCTACCGAAATTCCAAAATGCGTGTTCGTTTCGAAAAGATTAACTAAGTAGGGTTGTAAAACTAATCATTGTGCAACATAATTCTCTAATAACACAGTTACCTCAGGATGCCGGTTTTCAAACAAACTTCTTTTTGGCTGGATACAACAGCTACACTTTGTAAAAAATGGCTATTTAAGTAGTATGCATTTGTCTCATTGATTTTCGATGCCCCTAAAGATTCAATTATATTTCATGGAAAACATGCACAGAAATGTTCATTCTTTATCTTATGCGGTAGGAAATTACGTCTGCTTTCAATTTTATACTCGAAGAAAGAATTTAATTCGGTTTTAAAAAACTTTTCACTTTCCCGAATAATTTTGAACTCGACCTGCCGTTACGCTTGCATTCAGGGTCTCCAAACGACAAGCCGTATAATTTCCGCGTACGGAAAACCGGAAGTTTCCCTATGGTATTCAGAGCAGGTCTTATGGGGTTCATAGAATTTATCAGTGGGTTTGAGCCATATTGTTAACCTTGAAAACAACACTAGTAATTGCAGATACATGACGTTTTATGAAGGGCCATTTCATGTTATTAAAAAATCTCACAACCAAATTCTACCCTTCCGTTGAGGATAAAATTGAATTTTGAAGCATTTTTTCCCGGGTATGAATTGAAAACAAGCATGTACAGCAGAATTTATTGGGGCCAATAAATTTCGTGACGGCTTTTCAACTGCAGCCCGTCTCTGCATAACATAGGTAACGAATGAAAGCGCACAGCAGTATGAATTTGTACAGAATGGCAGTGCACAAGAGCAAGGTCAAAGTTCAAAACAATCAATAATCAGATAAGACGTCCACATAAGCATCAAAAAGGAAAAAGGGAGACGAAATGTTAACAACAAATCACAGTCAGGGGAAAATAGAGGCGTGCGATTACCAGGGCAGTTGCAGATTGATCACGTGATCTAACTGCTTGCACAGGTCTGGTTTCTCCCTCCGTATGTAGGCTGTCCGAGCACGTACAACTCGAACCTTGCGTTATTTGGAAGCAGCGGTGCCTCAAGTAGATGAGACAGTCCGCACCCGCTGCGGCAGCATCGTAACGGTACCTTGGACCTCTGGGCATTTTCATCTTCACCCACCCCACGAGTCTCCAACACCGCCGCCTCACTGGAGGATTTCATACCAAAACTGTGTTCGAAACGGTGCGTCTTGTGCGCTGGACCAGAAAAATATGTCTATTCCATCTGATGCGTTGTTTAGGAGGGTCATACATGGAGAAGATGCCAGATGTGTCCTGATTAAGGTTAGACTGGGCCAGTGAAGACAACTGAACGGTATCGCTTGTGCTGGCTGGTAGTGCTTCTATGTTGTTGGTCACTCATTGCCATGTGGCCTTCCGCGCGGGTGCTATAAGACCCGATAATATATGACCTCGTGGCTTAGTACTAGAGTGTTCCACGCAGCGCCCAATCAAAAAACCCGCGTTATTGTCTCCGGGTCCTCTCATCGACAATTTTTCCCGGTTGCCTTAGATTTTAAAATTTCTACTCTCAGTGCCTTTTGCCTTTCAGCAAATGTTGATCAGACTAACTAAATAAGCTTCAGATGGAAAACTACTTGCGTGTGTACGAGGTTAGTTCACACGCCACTATGCTGCGGGGCACACGGTGGACATCGTCAGTCGTGACGTTTGAACCGTCGGCTTTCAGGCGTTTAGCTAGTCATTGTACCCCCCAGCAGGCTAATGACTTTAGGAATGTAATTTTTTTGGTCTTGACTAGGCCTGTCTTCGTCCATCTGCGGACATGTCCCCATGGTACCAACGTGTTCTGAAGACACTTTGGCGGACCAGTTTTGGTTGTTGTGGTGCATGTCAGCGATGCATACTTCGTGCCGAATCGACTTTGAGGCACTGGGATGTAAATTTTTCCCATCGCGAATTACTGATTTGAGCTGTGCCATGCTGGCAATTGAAAAACGAATGTAGCCCTGGGGTACGATCGCTAGGAGATGTTTACTCACCTGATGTTTCGGCTTCACACACGCGAATCCATCCTCAATGATTGAATCAGGTAAAGTAGTGTGTTACACAAGTGCTGGTGTATTTATAGGATGCAGTTGCTGTATCACTACATACCTAGCAACATTGGTGGCCCCGCATTCATCACAGATTGGTGCGATACTGGTTCAATAGTCCCACAACCGTCGTTAATTGCTGTAACGCCACCGCCGTTGTGGATTCTTGGCGTGATAATTACTCGTTACTTCGGCTCGCGGTAATGTTCGCCCGCACCCTTCCTGTGCGTCCAACGATTCCGCCCACGCAATATCGCAGCACAGAATATGGATGTGAGAGGTCATCGCGCGACTGTGGGCCGGAGAACTATTACCCAAAGGAGCTCGCGGTTCACGCGGTTGTCACCTCTCGAGGCAATTTCGCCATCTTCGAATTGTGTGGTCCAGCGCCATCGAACGGGCTCCAACTTGAAAACTGGCGCCACATTCCTCCTCACTGCTTCTTCCGCTGCTTGTTCGACCATCCACCTCCAGAGTAGTCTTCCAGTCTGTCCGCAACTGCCGTGGCAGTGAGTCTCTCAGCCCTGCCTCTTGGCGCCCGATAGTTTCCTTTGGGTCGATCCGGTCTGGTCTGTGTGATAGGAATATGATTCAGTGACATCCGCCTCCTATAAATATCGCACCTCCTGTTCAGTCATGTCCCCTATCGGCGACTGTCTCTGGTGATGGGCTCGGACTTACAATAGGTGGGCTAACTCATGAAATGTCAACCAAAATTCCGAAATGCGTTTTCGTTTCGAAAAAAATTAATTAAACAGGGTTGTAAAACTAGTCAACCTGCAACATAATTCTGTAATATCTCAGTTGCCTCAGTATTCCGACTTTCGAAAGAACGTCCTTCCGACCTCATGCAAAATCTATACTCTGCAAAAAAAGTGGCTACTTCAGTAGCATGCATTTTTCTCATCGATTTTCGACGCATAAAAAATATTCATTCTTTTGCTCATTCGGTAGAAAATTACGTCTTCTTCTAATTTCATGCCCGATTGAGGGACATGATTCGGTTTTAAAAAAGTTTCTAATTGTGGGACTTTAAAATAGCGTGAAATGGCCGTTCATAAATCGTCATGTCTCTGCATTTACCAATGCGGCCCGTAAAGTTCACAATATGGCTCAAATCCACTGCTAAATTTTATGAACATTATATGGTCCCCCATGACCGTAGAGAAAAGTGTGGTTTTCCTTACGCGGAAAATATACAGCTTGTAGTGCAAGTGTATCGATAGAGCGGGTTCAAAATTATTCGGGAATTTGAAAAGCTTTTGAAAACTGAATTATACCCTTCCTTCAGGTATAAGATTGGATGAAGACGTAATTGTCTACTAAATGAGCAAAAGAATTTATATTTTTATGCATGTTTTCCATGAAATTGCACTTTTAGGGGCATCGAAAATCAATGAGAAAAATGCAGTCTACTCACGTAGTCAATTTTCATGGAGTGTAGTTTCTGCGTGCAGCCTGAAGGAAGTTCATTTGAAAACCGGCATCCTGAGGTAACTGAGTTATTATAGAATTATGTTGCAGGCTGACTAGTTTTACAACCCTGCTTAATTGATCTTTTCGAAACAAAACCGCATTTCGGAATTGCGGTTGACATTTCATGAGTTAGCCCACCTACTGTGCAATCGGAAGCTTCGGGCGAACTGAAGTGATCTGGGCTCAACTTTTTTTCCAGTGATGACTTCTTCTGTTGATGGATATCTTAGCAGTCCCCCTCCCCCTTTGACTTTCAGAGTAATCCCAGTTAACAAATGGCGTCTTAAAGCTTGTTACTTTTGCGTTCTACAGTACTTAAAAGTCCTGTCGGGAATTTCAGCTGATACCAGTGTTAAGAATATGTTGGAGTTATTTTTTGCATGCATAAATTGCACTCTACCCTGCCGCTTTTGCAGATGTACATCCTTCGGGTTTTTCCCTTCGAATATATGCTTATTCGACTTGAATTTTGACATCGAAATCGGAGCGACTCCTGTTGACTCCTGTCGCAATGGCTTTCGCAGTTTTTTGATGAAATTCTTGCGCCATCTTGCAAATGGTTTCTGCTGAGAGGAAGAGGAGCGAAATGCAGATCCAATATGTATGATGATTGGTTAAGCTCCGCCAAATAAAGACTAGTGTTATTTTCTGCAGAGAATAGAGGCCTACGATGAAGTGATATGACATATCGGCACTAACAGTTGAGAACGTGACGGCCCACGGTGTGTTCAGTTGAAATTAAGTTCCAGTCCTGCACTAGACAGCTGTTTCGTGTCTTACACGCAGAAGTCGCACGCTTCGGATCTTACCTGTATAATCCCATGTTACAAGTGGCTCTTAAATTATGCTGGTTAAGTATCTGCACATACTGACTAATCGCTATGGCTCACCAGGTGCGTCACGTTAACCGTTGCTCATCCCTGCCGCCTTCTTGTCCGCCAACGCAGTGGCATGTTCGCCGACTTCTGGCCCTAAAAGTCACAAGAAGGAA
The DNA here is from genome assembly GCA_902702965.1 of Spirometra erinaceieuropaei. Lineage (NCBI taxonomy): Eukaryota > Metazoa > Platyhelminthes > Cestoda > Diphyllobothriidea > Diphyllobothriidae > Spirometra > Spirometra erinaceieuropaei. Next base: position 737,911 of record CACRXP010000146.1, read on the forward strand.
ATCACTCTTGCGTATTTTCTTCAGCTCTCCGTTTTCAGCGCCATGTTTGGTCTTAATCGATACCGTTTTGTTTAACATTCGGAGTGTTTGGAGGGGAGTGGGGGCGGGGGGGGGGAGCAAGAATGATATTTTTTCCTCCGCGTCAGAATCGGGCGT
>CACRXP010000146.1:749632-768563 GCA_902702965.1 Spirometra erinaceieuropaei
CCCCCCCTCTTTATTCAGCCTTCAGACCTTGACTGTGGGTAGTGTTATTGCTCACGCGGGTAAAGCGCAAGCGAGCACTACTTCAGGAGACATTATCAGGGAGTAGAATTTCAGAGTGGCAGTGATCCAAGTTGCTGAGTAATCGCCACGTCAAGAATCAGCGACGGTAATGAAATAATGAGAATTACCGACCCGGGTGAAGAGTGGTAAGCTATTACCGCATGAAACAGACCCCCGGTGATGAAGGCAGGTGCTGCCAATTATGCTAAGCATGCTATGACATGACATCTTCTAAATGCTGCCCTACTTGTGCTTGCATGTTGCTTATCTGTCCTTATCTCGGATGACTTGTGCGAATGAAAATTCGCAACGTCGGGGACAGAAACATCTTGTTTCAGCGATCGCTTTTTCCTCTTCTTCTGAACTGCTCCATGGTACTCACCTACTTGCTTATATCAGTAATATTGTGCAGGCTGGAGACTGACAAAATTCCACTGAGAAGTGGAAGGATGGAGGGGGAATGTGTTGCTCATCGAAGTTAAGTTATTACATGAATTCATAGATGTTTTGGCAGATCCATATTGGCCCAGTTGTGAAAAACTCGGCGTCTCGCTGGGACTCAAACCCGCGACAGCAAGGGAAAGGCTTTAGTACAGCCAACGCTCTAACCACCTGAGCTACGAGGCCCCGCCGGACGACGCGAGTTTAATCCCACCGAGGCGCCGAGTTTTTCACAGTTAGATCAATATGAATTATTCAAAAATCCGCCAAAACATCCACAAATTACGTGTGTCTGTTAACCATAGCCCCGCCCACTTTTCAACATTTTCATGCCACATAACATCTACCTCAGAAGGTTGAAAGATACCGCTAAGTGGCTATTTAACTTCGCCACCCACGTCGCCCGATCCCGACTCGGTCCTCCTGACTCTGTATCAAAATCTAAGCCGTTTGAATAAGGAGCGTGTGCAAGTCTACCATCACTGCAGCCTAGCCCGCGCGCAATCCACCGTCCATGAGCTGTGGAAAACACTGTGGACATTGTCGTTTGCCACGTTGGAAGGCTTGAACCCGTTGTCTGTGTTAGGAAAATGATCAACCTACTTAGTTCCCCTCCCATTCGTGCATGTCTCGTGATGTGACAGTCAAGAAATCTACACTGAAGGACTATTGTGGGATTTAAATTAATTCATAGATGTTTTCGCAGATTTTGAATAATTCATATTGACCCAACTGTGAAAACCTCAACGCCTCGGTTGGATTCGAACCCACGCAGTAAGGGGAAGGTTTTAGTACAGCCAACGCTCTATAACAACTTGAGCTACGAGGCCCCGTCAGACGATGCGAGTTTAATCACATTTGGGTCAAATTACCCGCCCAACCCACTGCAACGTCTGGCATCCACCATATCTGATACAGTTAGTTGACTGCCCAGGCAGGATTTCCTAAGTAATTCACAGAGAATCCACCAAATGACACCAGGCTTACGTAATTCATAGATGTATTGACAGATTTTGAATAATTCATATTGACCCAACTATGAAAAACTCTGCGCCTCGGTGGGATTCGAACATACACAGTAAGGGGAAGACTTTAGTACAGCCTTCGAACCCACCGAGGCGCCTATTTTTCACAGTTGAGTCAATATAAATTGTTCAAAATCTGTCAAAACATCAATGAATTACGTAGCCTGGTAGTCATCTGATGGATTCTAGGTGAATTACTTACTAAATCCTGCCTGGGCAGTCAACTTAGTGTATCAGATTTGGTGGATTCCAGACGTTGCAGTAGGTTGGGCGGGTAACTTGACACAAATGCGATTAAACTCTCGTCGTTCGGCGGGGCCTCGTAGCTGAGGTGGTTAGAGCGTTGGCTGTACTAAAGCCTTCCCCTCACTGCGTGGGTTCGAATCCCATCGAGGCGCCGAGTTTTTCATAGTTGGGTCAATATGAATCAAGTGACATTATTAGGGAGTAAAATTTCAGAGGTATTTTCACGCTAATAATGGACGCTGGTAATTAACTTGCGGCAATTAACGGCTCGAATGAGGGAGAGCAAGCCATCATCGCAGCGTATCAGTCAGTTTTCGCTGATTGGCACTAGTTTATCTCAACCAATTCCACGGGACTTTGTTTGTCACCAAAAGAAATTCGAACTAATTCGGAACGCCAGCGAGCCCGACCAGGGTGGCGGTTGCACTGAGCCTGCCGTCTTTTAGTCCGTTCACCCCTACGTACGTCTGTTGAAAATTTGAGGACGCCACGAAAATATCCCGTCAGAACCTGACAGGAAGTTGTCCTTCAAGTTATTCCGTTCAGAACAGATTATTCGTGATTATCGCCCAAAACCCTCTTTGTGTTAATCTCAAAAACCCGATCAGACACGGGTGGGGGAGAAAGTTCGTTTATTAAAGGTCGGAAGCTGGCATCAGAAATCAGGGAAAAACGGGGGCTTGCTGACGATGAGTAGAAAACGTGAAACCAGTTCCTCCTTCCTTCATTGTTTCTTCTTTGCTTCAATCAACCCTCCGTCGAGGTGCTAGATGTGTTGGTATTGATTTCGAACCACAGACAGTAATTTCATGGATGACACTAGCTATCTACACGGATGCTCCGCATTCCAAATTAACTGTTTTCGGGGCAACTGCAGAGGCCTCAGACGTTAACAGCTGAGCCACTTGTTAATGTATGTCTCTCCTTTAGTTTCGCTCAGAGCGTCCGAACCAACACCGTAAATTCTAGTCCAGACGTCCCTCTAAAAATGCTGACAAAGATGGACCTTGACAGTCATCTATATCAGGACTCTCAAGGCTAACCACTTTTAGTCCTTCATGCTTTCTAATCACGTGCCCTTCTACCCACTGGTTACAGTATTTTTTTAGCGATTTAGAGCCTTATTAATGTTGCTAGTTGCCGTTATATGCCCCCCCTCGTCTTCGCTCTAAAGTTGTCGCAAATCGGAAGTTCCGACGTCTGAATCGGACGCAGAGACTAACCAGTCACTTCCAGACGAGACAGGTGGTAGTGAAGAGGACTCACAGAGTGCTCTGGTCCCCAGAGCTGTGGGCAAGGATGCAGACTTGGCGGTCTGTCTGTACTGTGGTCTCCTTCTGCAGCCGGGTCAACGGATTTTCGGTACCACGGTAACAGAGGCCGTTCGGGAGATGCGATTCCGCGTCTTCTGTGCCACTCAACTCACCTGCAGTGCAGGTTCGTTTGTGTTTTGTGTTATCAACCTCTCCCCCCCCCCTCCGACTCCCCTCCCTCCAATATTGCCTGCGGATGTTTGATTGGATAGACCTTGTGGAACACTCCCTTTCTGCTAGGCGTCATTCCGAACGTTAGGAAAGTTTGCCAGTCAGGCGGGCGGACATCACCTGAATTCTGTTGTCCAACATACCTCTTGCCTACGGGTAGGGTAGCCGGACTACGTAAGCGTGCATACCGCTTGTGTCTGCATCTTGCGTTAAAAGCGAAGACCTTGGAGTTCGAACACGAGCTTGGTGAGACTATTGACAGCGATTTTGCGGCGCTTCTGTAGGTCCCCTGTGGTCCTCACTAACAGGGGGAGTTCTTTAGTCTCTTAATTCGTACTTACAAGGCTGGAAATGATCCATAGGGAACCCTTTGGCGGTGACTGTCACTTCATCCGTATTCTCGTTCCCCGTGGTGTAACTTTTAAGATGATACCAACTCGCCTAGTCGCGCGGCGAGTTATGGGTACTGTAGGTGTGCTATCTCATAAAATATTAACTGAAATTCGGAAGTGCGCTTTCGACTTGAAAAGATTACTTAAATAGGGTTGTAAAACTAACCAACGTGCAATGTTATTCTATGATAATTCAGTTACCTCGGGATGTCGGCTTTCGAGTGAACTTCTTCCCGTTCACATGCAAAAACCATACTCTGTAAAAAATGCCCACCTAGGCAGCATGAATTTTTCTTATTGATTTTCGATGCCCTTAAAAATTCAACTATATTTCATGGAAAACATGCATAAAAATATTCATTCTTTTGCTCATTTGGTAAAAAATGACGCCTTCTTCCAGTCTTATATTTGAAGAAAGGGCATAATTCGGTTTTCAAGCAGATTCCAATAGTGAGATTTTTTAATACCACGAAATAGCCGTTCATAAAACGTCATGTCTCTGCATCTGTTAATGTTGCTTGTAAAATTTACAATATGACTCAAATCGACTGCTAAATTTTATAAACCTCATGTGGCCCCCTCTTAATACAGTATGCCGTACGCGGAAAGTATACAGCTTGTTGTTTGGAAACCCTGAATGCATGTGTAGCGGCAGGTTGTGTTCAAGATAACTTGGGGAGTGGAAAAGTTTTTTAAAACTGAATTATACCCTTCGTTTGAGTATAAAGCTGAAAGAAGACGTCATTTTCTACCGAATGAGCAGAGGAATGAATATTTTTATTCATCTTTTCCATGAAATATGATGGAATCTTTAAGGACATCGAAAATCAATGAGAAACATGCAAGCTACGTCGTAGTCATTTTTTACAGAGTGTAATTTTCGCATTTGGCTGGAAAGGAGTTATTTCGAAAGATGGCATCCCGAAGTAACTTAATTATCATAGGATTATGTGGCACGGTGATTAGTCTTACAATCCTACTTAAGTAATCTTTTCGAGCCGAAAGCGCATTTCCAAATTTCGATTAACATTTCATGAGTTAGCACACCAACTGTACTTGGTGCGGTTCCCACGCATTCGGCACCGCAGAGGATACCCGTGCGTCTGGGCTGATGACATAAAGTGCGTATCCTCTCGACCGCCCTCCTGGGTACCTTACGGCTTGTATACAGCAGGTATCACCCCGGAGCGAAGAAGACCTCAGGGCACGATGCCTAATGTTGCCAGGCTGCAGGTATGTCTACACAACCACGGGTGGTGAATAGCCGAACGATCTTTGACTAACAACACCTACAAAATAAGCAGACTTTCGAGTCTAATGAGATTACAGTAGGAAACCAATACTGTGGTGTTTCCAGTCACCAATCTGCCTTTTTGGCTGCCCATAAAAAGACAGCAAATTGAGGTGCTATTATTACTACATGGTGGGCGTTGTCGACCATCCATTAAAGGGTTTGTTTGTCCCCGTTCGACACAATAAAATTGAGACAACCAGCTACTTGTGCAAACCTTCCCTCCATTAGACCGCTCAACGCAGTCATATTTGGGCAAACTACAGCGTAACATGCGGTTTGGATTGCCAAGTTCTAAAGTCCACGCGCCCTAGTTGTAATTTCTGCCGGCCACTGGCTCGGCTGTTAACAGCATTAACTGGCCACTCAGGTATAATCAGCCTAATACGATCTGCATCGGTTCCGACCAATGACGTCGCTGCTTGTCTCTTGTCCCTGAGTCAGGGGTCCCCTGGCTAAGCGCCAAACCAACACCCTTCCTTTCCCACCACTAATTTTAGATGAGGCCCCCAAAAGGCCTTTTTACCGGCGTTGTTGTTATCTGTGTCGGCGGGCCCCTCACTGAGTCCCATTTTCGTCTGACTTAGGCATCGCTCCAAACTCCCTTCTGGCGAAGATCGCGTCCGACTGGAATAAACCCAACGGTCAACATCTCGTGGAATCAACCGTCGCCGCCGTGGAGTCCTTCATTTCGGACCTTCCTATCCGAAAGGTTAGTGGGGCTTGGTGTGACTTGGCGGCGCATTGGCGAATAAGCAAATGGTAGGGGGAGCTCACCGATCGTTGTTACAAAACTCACTCGTTCGGTTGCGCCTTACGGGCTCTCCCTCTCTCTCGAACCCAACCAGCTGCCGCACAGCGGCGCATGAGATAGGCAGTATGTTATTAACGACAAAAACAAGGGAGACTGGAATGGCCATTTCTGGCTTATTAGCCGTCGTCAGTCAGTCATACCCAACTCCGAAGTGGGCAACACCCAAGGCTCTAACTCGCGACCTGTCAGTTAGAAGTCCACGCCTCTAACTACTGGGCCGCTACTCTGTTGAGCCCGTAAGACACAACGGAACGAGCGAGTTCCGTGAGAACGATCGGTGAACGTCCCCTACCATCGTATATTCCCGATCGAAATCAACAAGGCAACGGGCTCGTGGCCCAGTGGTTAGAGGCGGGGACTTCTAACTAACAGGTCGCGAGTTCGAGTCTCGGGTCTGATTGGCTGACGACGGCTAATAAGCCAGAAATGGCCATTCCAGCCTACCTCGTCTTTGTCGGTAATAACATACTGCTTATAAGCAGACGTTTTAAAAAAAATTCTGAGAAAGCAACAGCCTGCGGACAATCGGTAATGCGTTGGACTTAAACATGATCAAGAAACTGGGGATCGAGGCTGTGGTGCTGCGAACCTGATGATTGGCCGTAAATGGCGATGGCTATTAAACCAGAAACAGTCATCACAGTCGGTACTTTGCTGCGCGACTGCTGGCGTAGATCTAGATGATTCCAATGCACAACGGCACGAGCATATCCCGTAACCCGATCGGAGAACGTGCTTCCTACATATATGTTTATTCAGATCCAAATTGCCGATAAGAAGAAAGGAGACTGAAATGATCGTTTCCGGCGTGTTAGGCGTCATCGGCCAGCCACAAGTAACCCCAGGTTTTGCAATCCCCGAGGCTCGATCCCGCAGTGAGTCTCATGGGACCATAATTCGGCAGCTCAGTGGTGACGTCAAATTTCATCTCCAAAGATACCGGATCCGATCACACTTAAGGTTTGGTATGACTGGTTGACGACGGCTTCTAAGCCAGAAGTGGCTATTCCAGTCTCCCTTACCTTTGTCGGTAATAACATTCTGCCTAAATTATGCGGCGCTGTGCGGCTGCTAGTTGAGCTCGGGAGAGAGCCCGTAAGGCACAACCGAACGAGTGAGTTTAGTAACAACGATCGGTGAGCGTCCCCTACCATATGCGTGTATATATATATATATATATATATATATATGTATATGAATTTGAAAACAGGCATCCCAAGAATCATAATTCGAAAGAAATATGCCCTCTGGGAAAGATAAGCAAGTGTTATTGTAAATTTTCGATCTTGGTTCCCCGAGTCGTCTTCAGACGTGAAGTAAGTGTGCAAAACAGTCAACACTTAAACATGTCGAAAAAAACGATTTTGCCTTGTCATTCCTGCTGGTGTAATGTTCCGATTGGCTGATGCCTTTTCCACTTTTCCTTGGGATTGTTCTACACCGTATCCAGTTCTACGTGTTGATTGATGCATGCGTTATCAGAATGGATGACCTCTAAAAATTCACTGCCCTTTTTAGATGAGCAGACACCTACAATGCGAGTCCTGTCCCAGGCGAATTTGTGTCCAGTTTCCAACGTATGCATGGCAACTTGGGACAAGTAGTCTCGCCTTTTTACGGCCAACTGGTGTTCGTGAATGTGTAGAGACGCCGATTTCCCGGTTTGACCACAGTACACCGCACTACAGGTGATGCATAGTATCTTATAGACGACTTCTTATCTAAATAGCCAACCCTATCCTTAGGGTGCACAAGTTGGTTACGAACGTCATCATCCCAACCATTACTGCGATTTACAAGATAGGTGACTCCCACACCTAACGTGCTTGTTTGTACTTGAGACGACAGTAGATCGGTTTACAACTTGCCGACATATGAGCGTACCAGCAAATGCTGTCTGTGCTTAATTGGTAGGTCTTTGGACTTAGAAATATGGTTGACGACGTCCAATACGCCAGAATCGGTCGTCCCAGTCTTTATTGTCATTCTCGGGACTCCTTTCAGTTTCCAATTTATTTGTGATCCTTCCGAGTGATATTGTGACAGATGGCGATATCTCCAGGGGGCGGGAGAATTCGGATGTTACACGGTCAATAGCTTTATTGAAAATCATTCTTATGCTGACTAAGAATCCGCGCTTATATTTCACAACAGGCAGACTTTTTAGTAAAAAAAAACTCGACAGGCCGTAGCTCCAACACGCAACCGCACTGGACGGGACTGTTCCACTTGAGAACAAAACTGAGAAGTCACGGACCAATTTTTCAGTTTGTTTGACGTCAGCTGCACACCCCACTTGTCCTGTTTTTTTTCTACCTACTGGGGGTTTCGAAGGGAGGGGCTGGTCCATTAGCAGAGAGTCTTCGATTAACCATTCTTTCTTTCGAAGTTGCTTGCTTATACTTTGTCCACTAACCTGTCAGAATATGCCATTGAATTTACGTTCTGCGTGATTAGAAGGGTAGGACAGTGTGTAAATATGTGAATCTGCTTTACCTCCAGTCTTCGTTTCCAAATAGCCCCACTTTTTGAAGATTCATTTTTTGAAAAGGAAACACAACGGGGGGATGTCGTATACCCGCCGCTGAAGTGGAGTTGTTGATAAGCCTTGTCTCACAGTCAGAATTTCTGTTGTGGTATTCTGTCGTTTTAGTTGGATATGCAGATAACTCCACTGCCTGTCTTTCTCTCTCTCTCTCTCTCTCTCTCTCTCTCTCTCTCTCTCTCTCTCTCTCTCTCTCTCTCTCTCTCTCTCTCTCTCAAACGTAGAGTCTCTGATACAGGGACAGGGATATTGTCGGCCTACTGTTTCGAATACATACTCGAACCCATGCATTTCCATTTAGCAATGGTCAGAAAGGACAGGTTAGGGATCCATCATAGCCTAACTCTCGGTTCTATGTACGACCGAGTTATCCCGTCATTTGACACTCTTTCAAGCCTCAACTCTAGTTGTGGTAGTCGTAAAACGCATTTGGTTGTCCTTTTTGATGGGAAGACGTTCTGTTTTGTTCTCCTCAAGTCGTTTTACATTCTAGGCAGTCCGGTCGGGCGGGGGGGGGGGTGAGTAGGCGTACACCCAAACACCCACGCAAATTCGAGCATCTGCAATCACCAACGTAGAGTTTGAGCTTCGTTGTATGAGTTATTAATGATTGCCTTCATGTTTGCGCATGTGACCGAATAAGCCCATGCAATGCCAGACTGCGAGGGGACAGTTGGGACAAGTGAGAAAGTCCTGACTGGTGTTGGTCATAGCTCCTGGCAGTGGTTCTCCAGCCGAGCTGCGATTGATTCGCACACCTTTCCACAGGAGAAAGATAACAACCAGGTGACCCCGGACCCGAATTATGGCGACCGCTCTCCTTCTCAGAATTGATGTTGCACACAGACCAGAGGCAATTATCGAGCTCCAAGTAGTGAACGTGGACGGCGATTTAGTGAGAATAGCACTACCGACAAACACAAGAGGGACTGGAATGGCTATTTTTGGCTTGTTAGCCGTCGTCAGCCAGCCGTACGCAGCCGCGAGGTGTGGAATACCTGGGGCTCGATCCCGTGACCTGTTAGTTAGAAATCCAACACCTCTAACCACTGAGCAACGGGCTCGTTGTCCTGTCGGTTCCGATCGGCTGTATACAGTGGTAGTGAGGGGCGCTCACCGATCGCGCCACGGAACTCGCTCGTCCCGTTGTACCTTGGGGCCCCCATTAGAGCCCCGGCAGCAGCCGCACAGCGGCGCGTATATCGGTTAATTGTGAGATAACAACCAGGTGGCTTTCTACTACTCCGGAAAGTTTTCGGTGGCCTGAGAACTGATCTATTGGGCCAAGCCACAAATATGCCGTAAAAGCTGATCTTCATGAAATACCACTTAATTAGACACAGGCCCGATTGCCTGTGTCAGCTTTGTCAGCGAGTTGAGACGCACTACAGCGGAATGGAAGACAACATCCTGCGCGGGTTCTCTTCGAATGGCATGCAAAGACAAGACTGCAGACCGGATCGAGCCGCACCTGAATTATGACGAGCGCTCTCCTAGATGGATAACCTTTGGGAAACCTTCTCAGAGATATTGTTACACACGGACCAGAGGCAATTATCAGACCCCCAGGCAGTGAAAATGGACGAAGATTTAGTGGGAGATTGTGAGACTGCGCCCTCCCCTGGTGCTTTTCGAGCGTTTATCCTTTTCGTGGTCTTTTTCGGCATTGAGAAGGGTCGATGGACGGCAGCTGGATGGGGTCTCCAGGAGTCTTTCCCACAAGCAGAAGATAGGCGCTTTCGGAAACAGCTAGAATGCTTGACCCTGCAACAGGGTTGTTCTGCCTGAGTCGAGCAGTGACGTGATTTCAGTGCGTTGGCGACCGCCTACTGCCCTGATGACCACAATGCTTTTCGTTTTAACGCCTTCAGATACTTTTTGGATTTCCACTACTACCTTGGCAGTCAGCCAGTTCTTCTGCATCTCCTGCGACATTGTTTACGCCGATCATGTCGTTTCCTTATGTTTTGACAGACTGGTTATGCTCTGTGAGAGCAGACACTGGCAATGATTTAGATGGCATTCCGCCTCACTTTTCATTTTTTTCAACACGTTCAACCTGCATGACTTGGATTTGCCCCGGATTAGTGTTCCCATGGGCGATGCCATCTGCTCTATATTCTGTCCTATGCAGTATTGCTGCGTTCACGTTCCTTGGTACTATTTTAGAAGCCTGGGCTGAGCGTAAGAAGGTACTGATGATGGTGGAGGAAGTTAGATAGTAGATAGTGGGAAGGACGGCCGGATTCTGACACTGATTGTGGAACTACTCTGTTAGATAGGATCGGAACCATGTGCTGGATTCGATGGGCTGAGGTTGTTTGATGGCACCCGGCTCGCCTCGCAACAGGATGTCGGTAACTGAATTCTCCGTATCGTAGTCATATCAAATGACGCAGGAAAATTGAATTGAAGGCAAGAGGGGAATTCGCGATGATTGTGTAGTTGCGTGTTGAGATCACGTCGGGTTCATCAATATTGCAGATGCCTAGGCCGCGAGTATGGCCTCGGCCACCACGACCTCCAGGCTCGGTTTCGAATGAAAAGAGAAGGCGGACATCAGCTGAGAGGATGATGCATTCTATACAAAAGAATCACAGAAGGGATTGGCGCTAGTTGACAGCCGGAAGAGGGCACGTCTGGCGTCCTCAGGCGTCTGTCTGGGAATGCGTCAAAGCGTCTTAAGGCAGGGCACGTCTTACCTGGGGGGTAAGATGTAATTATGTAGCCCCACTTGATGGACACAATACTGTTGAGATTAGTGTTAGGGGTAGGGGGGTAGGGCAACTATTTCTCAACCACTCGCGCATCCCCAGTAGCCTTTCTTTTACTTACAATTGCTTGACCTCGTCACCTGTGCGTTCCCTGGCCCCACCGGTCCCGTATTACAGGTGGCTGGGGTTTGTTTACTTCAGGTGAGGCTACATAACCACATCTTACCACGATGGCTTCGCTATCAAGCGGCACAGTAGATATCGTCGGAAACGACGGTCGAACTATCGGCTCCAAATCCCTCTAGTGGTATTTTCTGGTAAACCTGACTGGAAGTCAGGTCAAACGTTGTGGTTGGCCTGAGGTGTATAGCCGTCATCACCTCTGTGTGTCACAATCATGACTGACTCCACCTTACTGATTGAACCAGACCGTAGACAATTTTATTGGCTAAGGGAAACCACCGCAGCTGGGTGCAAGGCTGCACCGAAAGAAGTAGTCGCCACCCGAAGCGAGGCATGTGGCGTCATTTATCATACCCGATGGGCGCTTCTCTCCCTGGAAACTCCACGCACTGCCCATTGACACCGGGAAACGAACGCAACCGATTACGTAGGATCATTCGTGAGGGGTGTTACCAATGGTGAAGAAGGACCTTACTCCAAGTAAGTGGTGCTGGCAAACAAAGGAAGTTTGGGATGGCCGTCTCTGTCCTAGTGGTTCTCTTCAGCCGCCCGTTCAGATGATTTGGAGTCCCCTTATACTACTCCGCGTAGTGGCCAAACTGTCTTTCGCAGTCCTCAACACCTTACTCAGAAGACACCCTTCTACTTTGGAGTCTGTCGTTTTGGTCACATGCAAAGTCTTTTTACGTTACATAGTTTCGCCTTTGGCCTCTATAAACCCCCTCTGCTTGTCTGCCTGCTTTGTCATCGTAAGACTCTACGTCACTGTCTAGCATGGAAGGCTTACGGATAATTACACGCTTGGCTAAATACCCATGACAACCAGTGTTTAGCTTTATAGGGAAATATAACCGAGCGTTTTTCAGTAACTCCCAAGAGGGCGAGAGCACTTTGTATGCGTTCGGAAGCCCTGCAAACCAATTGTTCTACCAGTATAACAGAAGTCCTTTTGTATGTGTTCGGTGTGTTGCATTGTTTTTGTTCTTCTTGAACGAATAGTGCAAAAAATAAGCTCCAAAGCATAAAGAACCTCATGGGTTCGCTCCTACCATCATGACAGGTCGGCGGGTGGGATTTGCATATGACTTTCATTGTACTAGCACCGGCGACGTCTTCAATGTTGTGTTTTTCAACTTTACTGTTGGTGTTTGTGCGTGTGAGAGAGAGATTGAGAGAGAGTTGGACCTCACAACGGGCTAAGCTGAACCAAAGCTGGAATGGGCTTGGCTCACGGCTCGTGTTTATCGGCCTACGAAGAGCGCGCATGCCAAATACCAACCACTGTGGTACATGAGAGGGGTGTGCTCCGCGCCTAGACATGCGCCTTGATGTCTCATCAACCACGCGGTGAACGTTGGCTCTCGCGACTGCTGAACCGCCATCACGAGAGAGTGTGATAAATGGCCCCTTAAGGGGTTACGTCTCTGTCGTGATATGCCACGGCATGCAGTCATCGAACTGCGGTAAGGCAACGTGCGTCCTTGACCATTGCACAATGTACGCCTGACACGTGTAGACGGAGACCTTGGCGCCAAATCGTGCCCTGCGCCTTACATCAGCATCAATCTACGAGAGGGCCTGAACAGCTCACTTGCGCGTGAAATAGTGAATAAGGTTGTTCTTCTGGTGCGTTTACTTGTACGGGTATCACTTTTTAGTGAATGTATATATATATATATATATATATATATATATGGTAGGAAAAGGTAAGGCGATCTCTGGGGAGGAAGGTTTAGTCTGACGTTTCGTACTTGTACTCGAGCACATCATCGGAGATGGGCCAAATGAGAAATATATGGTTTAAATGGGCCATTCGCGCTCGCGCCTGATAGGTCGGTCCCGCGCTCCTCTTACTGGCCCCCCTCTCGCGCGCACGCGGTGCCTGATGGCCTCGTATGGCGCTGGTAGGTCAATACTGCGGTTGATCGAGTTGGCGTCTGATTGCCAAACTTCGATTTCTTCTCTCGTCTGTTTTCCTTTGGCTCGGCCTAGCACTTGGGCACCGTCAAAGTCGGACACGTGATTATTTTCTAGACTGTGCATGGCGACGTTGCACTCTTAGCCAGCTGTCTATCTATTAAATGTGGTATGTGTCCAAAGACACAGCGTTCGTTGTCGCCAGTAGTAAGCTGGCTGGCGACAGAAGTAGGCGTGAAGTAGGCGTTTGAAAAAATAGACGAGGTTCTTCGGAAAAGTCGAGTTGTACTCGTGAATTTTCGAGCTGGTGACACCAACCCGTCGTCAGACGTAATGAAAACGAGGGAGAAAGTTATGTTGTCACAGTGGACCAGATAGTGTGATAGGACAGAACAGACCATTGACATGTGAGGGGGGGTGGGGTGGGGTCCCGAGGTCATGGCAGGTCACTGAGTGAGGGACTGGGAAGGGAGACGAGGCAGAACAATTACGGCGCACCGTGCTGGAGGGGGAGGGTGGGTGGTGAATCAGTTGGAATGCGGGCGACTGCATATATATATATATATAGTGTTAGGGGGCGCTCACCGATCGTTCATACGGAACTCACTCGTTCCGTTGTGCCTTATGGACTCTCTCTCGAACCCAACCAGCAGCCGCACAGCGGCGCATGATATATAGGCAACGGGCTCGTGGCCCGGTGAGTAGAGGCGTTGACTTCTAAACCAACAGGTCGCGAGTTCGAGGCTCGGGTGTTCCACACTTCGGGCTTGGGTATGGCTGGCTGACGACGGCTAATAAGCCAGAAATGGCCATTCCAGTCTCCCTTGTCTTTGTCGGTAATACTATTCTGCCTATATATCATGCGCCGCTGTGCGGCTGCTGGTTGGGCTCGAGAGAGAGTCCATAAGGCACAACGGAACGAGTGAGTTCCGTATGAACGATCGGTGAGCGCCCCCTAACATTGTATATTCCCGATCGAAAACCGACAAGGCAACGGGCTCGTGGCCCGGTGAGTAGAGGCGTTGACTTCTAAACCAACAGGTCGCGAGTTCGAGGCTCGGGTGTTCCACACTTCGGGCTTGGGTATGGCTGGCTGACGACGGCTAATAAGCCAGAAATGGCCATTCCAGTCTCCCTTGTCTTTGTCGGTAATACTATTCTGCCTATATATCATGCGCCGCTGTGCGGCTGCTGGTTGGGCTCGAGAGAGAGTCCATAAGGCACAACGGAACGAGTGAGTTCCGTATGAACGATCGGTGAGCGCCCCCTAACATTGTATATTCCCGATCGAAAACCGACAAGGCAACGGGCTCGTGGCCCGGTGAGTAGAGGCGTTGACTTCTAAACCAACAGGTCGCGAGTTCGAGGCTCGGGTGTTCCACACTTCGGGCTTGGGTATGGCTGGCTGACGACGGCTAATAAGCCAGAAATGGCCATTCCAGTCTCCCTTGTCTTTGTCGGTAATGTTATTCTGCCTATGTATCATGCGCCGCTGTGCGGCTGCTGGTTGGGCTCGAGAGAGAGTCCATAAGGCACAACGGAACGAGTGAGTTCCGTATGAACGATCGGTGAGCGCCCCCTAACATTGTATATTCCCGATCGAAAACCGACAAGGCAACGGGCTCGTGGCCCGGTGAGTAGAGGCGTTGACTTCTAAACCAACAGGTCGCGAGTTCGAGGCTCGGGTGTTCCACACTTCGGGCTTGGGTATGGCTGGCTGACGACGGCTAATAAGCCAGAAATGGCCATTCCAGTCTCCCTTGTCTTTGTCGGTAATACTATTCTGCCTATATATCATGCGCCGCTGTGCGGCTGCTGGTTGGGCTCGAGAGAGAGTCCATAAGGCACAACGGAACGAGTGAGTTCCGTATGAACGATCGGTGAGCGCCCCCTAACATTGTATATTCCCGATCGAAAACCGACAAGGCAACGGGCTCGTGGCCCGGTGAGTAGAGGCGTTGACTTCTAAACCAACAGGTCGCGAGTTCGAGGCTCGGGTGTTCCACACTTCGGGCTTGGGTATGGCTGGCTGACGACGGCTAATAAGCCAGAAATGGCCATTCCAGTCTCCCTTGTCTTTGTCGGTAATACTATTCTGCCTATATATCATGCGCCGCTGTGCGGCTGCTGGTTGNGGCGTTGACTTAACCAACAGGTCGCGAGTTCGAGGCTCGGGTGTTCCACACTTCGGGCTTGGGTATGGCTGGCTGACGACGGCTAATAAACCAGAAATGGCCATTCCAGCCTCCCTTGTCTTTGTCGGTAATATCATTCTGCATATATATATATATATATATATATATATATATATATTCAATCAGGGAAGGGCTCACACCGATCTATTGGGCTTACTTTGCCTTCATTTAGCTTCTGTTGGCTGGCACGGCGTGGATCCGCACCTAGGCGTGCCACCACACTTCTGGTTTGCGCACAAATGGCTAGGCTGGCCTCTCACAGGCACCAGTCTAATGTTCGAGTCGGTCAGTCAGTCAGGTTATTCGTCCGTAGTGCATGTCTCAAAAGGGCTATTCGGGACTGCCTTGGTCCTTCACTTAAGATGTTTTTGACGCCTAAACGGTAGGAACTGCACAACCTACGCAAAAGACGCCTCCCACTGCTTTCACACCCCCGGTTGCGTTCACTTTCGCCCCTGTCTCGACATCCTACGCGCGTGCGCACGCACTACGGATAAGCTGTTTATTTTTCGAGTCCGTACTGGCTTCCCTCGCTTTTTGCAACCCCTGTTAGCACTGACTTTTTGCAGCCTCTAACCGTTATTGAATGGGACGCGTGGGCAGTGCTTAGGCATCTGAATCGGCAGTCTTGTTTTCGTGTTAACTCCTACGGGTAGCAGTTGACCTTTGTGCCAGGCGAGGCTGTCTGTCTGGTTCTCGATGGGGGGAGCAAAAAGCGGTTGCATCAGCGTCTATAACACGCGTGTTTCCAGCTTTACGGCTAAAACAGTTCTGTAGTTGGTGGTGAATACGATAAGTTGATTACTTCCCAGGGGTTTGAGGCCCCTAGTTAAAGACAAGGGTTGTCTCCTGAGTAAATAAATTTCCGCTTTCTTCTCCGCTCCTCGACTCTCTCTCGATCTAAAGCTTCCAGGCCCCAGTGAGTACCTTCAGTACCCCGAGCAGAGTAAAAACAACCTGCCTCGTATGAGCACGCCTTTTATTCCCCGTAATTTCAGTTCCTCAATTGACCCAATGTGGAAAAACGCTCTGTTTTCCACTTAGGATGCGGTGGTGTGTTATTGTCCAGCCTTTTTGGGACTGGAAATCCTTCTAAAGGCAATTTATCTGGCCCTGGTTACTAACAGTTATAAGAGAGACAGCGGGGGAGAGATATGAGATTCGCTCATTCCAGATGACGTTACCCCCTCCCCGCTGTCTACAGGTTCGAGTTAGACATGATGCATTTCACAAAAAGTACAGGCACGACAGATTCCTTAGGTGCGAGGGGGGGACTGCCTTGGTTTTCAGACGCCTGAAAGACAAACCTATTTTTCATCCATCACTAATCATGTGACCACTGCGGGTTTCGTGTAGCATTTCTTTTCTGACAAGAAACTGCCGCCTGGCAATCCCCCCCCCATTTTGGTGGAGGTCTTGTTGGTACATCAACGTCCTTTCCGCGTGTCAATTCCGTTCGATTTTTTTTGTCGTTCCTGCCCTCTGGCAGCCGTTCATGATCGCCCGATATCTCTTTATCCGTTTTACCTCTTACTTTGTACACCAAGTGCCGTATAGGAAGGAAAATCATGGAATATACAACATTAGCCGTTATGGCATGTTAGGCATGACAGATGGAGATTTCGCGAGTTATTTGCACGTGTTTGAGGTGAGAAGCACCTTTCAGAACGCTCTGGCAGACTGGATACTTCATTAGGTTTGGCATAAGGTTGTGTTCGGGGATTTTAGTTATTTTGTCTTAGGGTAAGGTTAGGGGACTGGTGTTAGTATCAGGCTTGGGTCTAAGCAAAACCTAACCATAATCCTACTCCTATAATCTTACTCCTATATTCCCAATCGAAACCGGCAGGGCAACGGGCTCGTGGCCCAGTGGTTAGAGGCGTGGAATTCTAACTAACAGTCGCGAGTTCGAGCCTCGGGTGTTGCACACTTCGGGGTTGGGTATGACTGGCTGATGACGGCTAATAGGCCAGAAATGGCCATTACAGTCTCCCTTGTTTTTGTCGCTAATGCCATAATCCTACTCCTTCTGCCATTCTTTACGCTACTCACTCTAGCTCCATACGCTCCCCCCGATGCTATAAATTTATGCACATATTGAAATCGTGACGCCAAGTCTGTTGCATCACACATAATCTAGAATCCAGCCCTAACTGTATCCGTAAATGCAGTCCCATCTCTGACCTGCGTTATTAATACTTGTAGCGGCTAAGCGGTGATGGCTTACGCTCAGTACGCCACAACTTCAGGCCATATCCCAAACTGTTAGAAGCAGGACGCCATTTGGTTAGGACACTTTATTTTGTACAGAATAGAGAAGGGGAAATTTGGCAACCGGACGAGGATGCGTCCGGCGCCGCGGAGGCGGCGTCCGCGAGAGCGACGAGCCCTCTGTCGCCGAAGGTCGCCGCTGCAAAAGTGTCGCTGCAGATTGTTTACGCTAGTGGTCTGGCTGTGCCCGCCAATGTACCAATCAGCGAGAGGAGGTGCGTTGATTGGCTCCGAGCCCACGCGAGGGTAGTGACAAGTCTCGCATGGTTCTCACTCGAATCCATCATCAGAGACAGAGTCAGATAAGGGTGGTAAATTGCCCATTTGTTGCAGTAGTTATAGGATGTAGTTGCTAGGCCGCTACATGCTAACCACAGTGGGCAGCTCCCGAGTGCATCACGGTTCGACTGGCCAGGTGTTGAAGTATGCGATTGTCATGCAGTTGCTTTGCCTCTGCATGCCGGTCGTCAAAAGGTCAGAAAGCGTGCGCTATGCCAGTATAAGCAAACCTTGGCCCTCGCAGCGGGAAAGTATTTTTGGCAGAGGGATTCAGTTGGGTTTCTGCACACAGTAAAGAGAGAGATAAGACCGCACAAGGATGACGAAATCCGGTAGTCAGCCATTCGGAGGCATGCGATGAGCTTGGGAGCCGATAATCTTGACCGGCTTACAACAGTTCGACCGTCGATTCCGACAGTGTCCACCACGCGCTACAAAGCAAGGTGCAGCAGGCACGGTGCCTTGTGCTTGAATTAGTTTATAGCGATGGCGGACTTGCGAAGTATCTACCACACTCTCCCTTCCCCACTCCTCAATCTGGATCCCGTGTCAAGACAGAGTCAAGAAAGCCGGCGGCGGCGACGGAAGGCGCCGGTGGCTGGCACGGCCGGACCCGCACCTAGGCTTGCCACCACACCCCTGGTCCACAGCATACACGTGACTAGAATTTTTCACCGACAACCACAACCACCCCAACAGGGGGTCAGAATGACGAGGATGATGACTGGGCAGCTATGCCCACCATTATTTCATCCCATCTGTCCGGTGCGATAAGTCGACTTGTCCAGTTCGCTTTTTTAAATCCTCAAGCAGCCTCACTACCCGCATCCAATAATGAGACTAATCGCCCGTTACCTGCTACGGGCGTCGTCCAGTCCCGCCAATCACAAATCATATTTCTGTCTAACTGCGGTAGCCTTGATATTTCTGACCTTGTGGGTGAATTTTCCCGAGGGAACTGGGGGACGGGCGGGGGAGGCATTTCCTGCGTTTGAACTGCATTGCGAGGCACAGCGGGCCCTCCTGATTATTTTGTGGTAATGGCGTGCGTTTTTAAACAGCTCCCCTCTGTCG
>CACRXP010000146.1:768633-788870 GCA_902702965.1 Spirometra erinaceieuropaei
CCTCCAGGCCTTCGGAGTGCATACGATACGGGATCTCTTTACTCGCCGTGGTGTCCTCTATCACCTCGTCAGCCCCACCTCTCTGCGATATTTCATGCGCATAGTGTTGGGTCACAGTGAGGACGACTGGGTTACCGGCGCGAAGAGAGAGGGTAATGGAGACGCTTCAACACCATCCGCGGCACAGAAGAGTATGAGCATCGAGCGGTGAGTGTCATTTCAATGTGTATGCGTGTGTCTGGGGTGTCTTAAAATTGATACGGTCGCCTGGGCGGCTCTTGCACGGGATTGAAAAATATTCAGGCTGTCTGGCGCCTGCGTCCACACCCATCTCCCGCCATCGATTGAAGTGTGTTAGGCGCGGCGCCCAGGTCTGCTTAAACTAATACTTCGATCGTCGTTACCGGCGCAATGTCAATCGTGTGCTCCACAGCAGCGTGAGGACAAGGACGGTAACTTGCGCCTGAATTGGTTTAAAATGGTAACAGACTTGCACAGCGTCTATCACACTCTCCTCCTTCCCCACCTGCGCCCGGTGTCAAGACAGAGTCAATAAGACCGGAGGCAGGAGAGGGCGTAGGTGACTGGCACGGTGTAGACCCACACCTAGGCGTACACGCACAAAGGACCAGGATTTCACACAACGGAGAAGATGGGGAGACGCTCTGTATCCCATGGAGTGGGAGTGCCATAGAGGCCACATTAAGAAGGAGACATTGCAGTCTGATTAACTGTAGGTAGACTCACATGTAAGTTGCTAATGTAGGCACTTGGGAGCCCCGTTTCTTTCGACTACCCGACAATCGGTCCGTTCTGCAAGATGCAGGAACGACTTTCGACCTCATCCGAATCCGCAACAAGACATTCACCCTATGGAATAACCCTACCGAAAGCTAGCCCCCCCATTCTATGCGGTCCCGTTGCACCCATGTAATAAAGACACGGATTAATCTTCTATATTGCATCCAAATCCCTCCACTACAACATCTACGCCGACGACGGCAACGACGGCCCGAACACAATGTTCAGGGGTACCGTTAGCTGTAGCCAAATCACCCGAATCTGAGCACGCTGAGACTGCACATTCCATGTCGAGATTGGCATGAGCATTGCCAAGACGCTGGTCAATCTCGCCAACCGGGACTGGCCACTTCTACCTTGTCATCACCACCAACGTGAACCTGCAGTCGGGAGTGTCCTGGTTGATCATGTCAACATAAACCTTGCCAAGACACGGAGGTATGAACCACCCCTCCCCCCCCACCAATATCAATTAATTCTGAGCCTGTTTTGTTTCCCGCATGGGCGATTATCTTGGTGATTGCGAAGTTAAATCATGAACCATTTCGTAGGTGCGTACAGCCATTTGCGTTACTTCGTCGCCATGTCGCGCAGTTATCTTATGTTCCTGTATGCGCAATCCGAGCATGCGCCCAGTCTGGCCTGCGGAGGTACAAGGACAGTTTTGGCACGGTATGCGATACACTACTCCAGATTGCTCTGCAGGCTTTAACCAGTCTTTAATTTTCATGACAGTATTGCGCATAGTTGCTTTGAGGCGGTGCGCAATTCCAGTGCCTAATGCAATGCGCTCGGTTGTTTCTGAAACGTCTTTAACATATGGCAGAGAATGCCCTATCGTTGGCGGTGTTGATGTTTGAGTCCTCTGGGGGCGACCGCGTAGGCAACAACTTATGAGTGTCTTCGAATAGCCATTTTGCACAAATTGGTCGCGGAGATAACGGGTCTTGCTGCAATGAGTCGGGATCCGTTTGAAGAGCGTCTTCACACAGTTTCGTTTGTAACCCACCGAATGGTTGCTGTGAAAACTGAGAAGCTGTATATTGTTCGTCGTCTTCCTATAGACGGTCGCCGTTAAAGTTTCATCTGAGGGGCGACTACTGTTCCTGCTCTTATTTCCTTGTGACTTTTATATATTGCGTTAAGCAGGTTGTTGAGATGTTGTTGCATATCCTTCTTCACAATAACAAACGTGTCGTCTGCGTAACGGCGCCAAAATACCGGCTCATTTTGAATGAAGGCAATCTTTTCCTCCTCCTGTAGGGCCAGTTCTACCGCTAAACCGGAGACCGGTTAGCCCATTGGAGTTCCCTTGATTTTTTTATTGGTCTCTCCAGCAAAAGTGAAGAACGTTTTTTGGCAGAATTCAAACAGTGTCATGAGGTGTTCAATTTTGCCTGCACTCTGAGTCTCGTCGTAGGCCTCTTCAAGTCTCTTGCGCAAGACCTTTCTCGCAAAGTTTGGTGGGATGGATGTGAATAACGACGTCACATCGAGGGGGACCACTATTTCGTCCCAGTGAATCCTTCGACTTCGTTTGTGAGCCACCGGATGTAGTTGATGTGAAAACTGAGAATCTGAGTGGTGTTAGTTGCCTTCCTATAAACCGTCGTTTCCAGTTCACCGTTAAGGTTCTGTCCGACGAGCCCATCCAGGAAGGTGTGTTCGTGGCTGATCAGATGGTTGCTGTTGAAGTTAGGCTACCAAAATCTTTGCTCTCCTCCCGCTGTCTTTAATTGTATTTCCGGAAAGACGGTATTAAGACGTTATTTGAATGTCAGCACCAGAGCCCCTTCGATGACAAGTAAGGTATCATCCACATACCGAACCCGAGATTTCTCTTTGTGCTTTCGTAAGGCCAGCGACTCCAACCGATGTAGGACCGCCTCCAAAAGGAGTTCCGAAATCGATGGACCCATTGGCGTGTATCTTGTCTGCTCGTACATTGTTCCGTCGAATTTGGAGTACGCTTTGAGACAGAAATCCGGGGGGTCGGAGGATTTTGGTGTGTCCGAGGTTATTTTCCTTTCCATTGTATTTGCTCTTTGAAGGAGTAGTTCGTCGGTCTCAGCTGCCAGATCCTGTGGACTAGAAGTGTCCCTGAGAGAAGCTAGGGAAATTTGAGTGACTCTTTCTGCCTTAGGTGGTATGGTCGGCCAGTCATATCCCAAGTCCAGAATGGAATGCCCCTTCACCAATTTTGCGAGTAAATAAGGCTCACCCATCGGGACGGTCTGACTTCGAGTTTTGTTTTGTTTATAATGACAACTTATCCATAAGTGACCATTGTGGTATTCCGTGCCCTCTTTGTAGTGCTTCTGTAATCTTGTCGGTCACTTGAGTATCCGTCGCACTGCAACCGACAAGCCAGTGCTCGGCTCCTGTCTCACCTGCCGACGCTGCGTCAGGACTTTCGGCCATCGCATGGGCCTATTCGTCTAATTAAGTTCTTCAGTAAAACACCACAGCCCCGATCTCATCACCGCGTCGCACCCTGCCTGCCCACACAAATCCCCAACCTACATACAGTAGGTGGGCTAACTCATGAAATTCCGAAATGCGTTTCCGTTTCGAAAAAAATGCACTAAGTAGGGTTTCAAAACCAATCATCGTGCAGCAGAATTCTATACTAATTCAATTACATCAGGACGCCGACTTTCGAACAAACTCCTTTCCAGCTGCATCCAAAAACCATACTCCTTAAAAAATGAAAACTTAAGTAGCATGCATTTGTTTCATTGATTTACGATGCCCTTAAAGATTCAATTATATTTCGTGGGAAGCATGCATATAAATATTCAGTCCTTTGTTCATTCAGTAGAAAAGTACGTTTTCTCTCAATTTTTTACTCGAAGGAAGGGTTTAATTCGGTTTTAAAAAAGTTTCTTATTTTGAGATTTTTTAATGCCGTGAAATGGCCCTTCATAAAACGTCATGTCTCTGCATTTACCAATGTGGCTTGTAAAGTTAATAATGTGGCTTAAATACACTGCCTCATTTTATGAACCCCATATGGTCTCCTCTTAATACGATAGAAAAATGTATGGTTTTCTGTACGCGGAAATTATACGGCTTGTAGTTTGGGAACCCTGAATACAAGTCTAACGGCAGGTCGGATTCAAAATTATTTGGGAATTGGAAACTTTTTATAAAACCGAATTAAACCTTTCCTTCGAGTATAAAATTGAAAGAAGACGTACTTTTCTACTGAATGAGCAAAAGAATGAATACTTTTATGCATGTTTTGCATGAAATATAGCTGAATCTTTAAGCGCATCGAAAATCAATGAACCAAATGCATGCTACATAAGTTGTCATTTTTTACTGGCGTCCTGGGTTAACTGAATTATTATACAATTATGCTGTACGATGATTGGTTTTACAACCGTACTTAATGCATTTTTTCGAAACGAAAACGCATTTCGGAATTTCTGTTGACATGTCATGAGTTAACTCACTTACTGTACATCTAAACCTACTCCACAACGCGCGTGTCAGAATAGGCACACCTCACCCAAGTGGGAGGTATGTCCTCCGTTGCGTCTAGCATAATATAGAAGAACCGGATTGTGTGTTGCACACGTAGACGGTATGTTTAGCTTTATCTACCATTGTGCCCTATCTCATTGTCAGCTGGTTAACAGCCACGGACAGTGGACTTATGCATGGGAGGCAATGATCGGGTAAAGACCCCCAAACACACACGACCAGCCAAAGGTGCCTGTCCTACGGAAAGTTGGTAATAGGGGATTTACGCGCGTACCTATATATGCATAGAGAAATGGCAAAATAAGCATATATAGCTGGTACATTCATTTTTCGGGCGGAAAAAGTTTAATGCATTTAATGCATTGACATATAGCAATCGGAATTAAGCTGGACAATCTGCGAATGTCTCTGATGATGGATTCGAATGAGAATCCGAAACGTCAGGTCAATAACTTTCTTGTTCCAGTGATCGCATCCTTGTCTTCTAAGAAATAAACATTAAGTGTCTACAACGATCGAGGTCATTGTAGATAATGCACTAGACAGTCTACAACAGGCTACTAAAGCTTGCACGATGAAACACCAAACCGAAATAATCGTATCGGAGTAAAATCCACTTAAATAAGTATAGTAGGCATTCTTTGTATGCCACAGGTGCTGGGGGTCCTTCACCCGATCCTTACCATCAGGGTCATTGGGGCACGTCTAGAGGGGCTGGGTATCAGCAGTTGCGCCGGCGTCTATCTCTGGTAGTCTCGGCACTGTGTTGCCTTCGGAGTCTGACCGGTGAGGGAGGACATAGTGCGACACATGCTTTGAAAGTCGTCGCCAATGCGGATTAGTTCACATGCAAGTCACCGGTGCTACTTCAAGTTCGCGGGACATGCTGAGGACGTCGTCGCTCGCGACGATTGGATGGTCAGTGCCTCACGGTGGCCCAAAAGCGGATGACCCAGCGCGTATTCCTCGTCAAGCCATCAAGACAGATCAGTAAACGCCCACCCCTCTTGTCCGATTTTGCGCAATTTCAACCACTATCAACCAGTACGTGCGTCTCCGGTTTAGGCGGGGGATCGTCAGGCAAGGAAAATGCGGCCGTAAGGTGACTTGAATTCCAGTTTAAGTCATCCAACCTGACTGCTGATGGTTCCGCGGTCCTTTGTGCCTATTGCTAACCCATCTAGATTATTTTATTCTTATATGCATTGTGAATTTCAAAAAAAAACATTGGAGGGTTCTTCAAGACGTAATTGCTCATAAACTTTTTGGCAAGGCTTGGTCCTGCAGCCCCACTTGATTGATACCATGTGGTTAACTTTCTACCAAAATTTTAGTAGATGCGAATATGCTGACTTTACAAATATCACGTATTTGCATCTTCCTTACCATTTTAATCCATACAGTAAGTGTGCCTGGGGGGAGTGCTTATACGCCAGCCTCGGTTACTTCAGGTAAGAGTTCACACGCGCCTCCCTTCGCGTGTTTCGAGCCCTGATTGCGCCTTCCTTACTATCTCACTTCAACGAGCGGCTAAGTTGACTGGCCAATGGAATTGTTCGGACAGTGTGGAACTCCGTCGGTTCCACCACAGTGGCCATACGCTGCTAATTACCACGCGGTTCCCTCCGTGGCCTCCAGTTGTGATTGCGCCCTCCTCCTCTTAATCCAGCAAGTGACTGTGTCGGGGGGGGGGGTGTACACGCCACCTCCACTTGCTTCCCTGCGCGTGCTTTGAGCTCTGCTAGCGCTCTCCTTTCCCTCCTAATCCAGTGAATGGATAAATTATTTATGTTATTTAATATTGTTTTGGTAAGCTAAACATACGGTATCCATCAAGTGGGGCTGCAGAACCAAACCTCGCCAGTTTTTTCCCTTAAATTACCCTAGCGAGAGAAGCTAGATTTAGTTCATAAAGGCATAAATAATGCACCGATTATATACTACGTAGGTAGTGAGTTTGGCAAGGTAAATTGTTTGAAGCGGCCAGTAAACACGTCATTGGATATCTTGCATACCACTGTACGCCAATCTGCATTACAGTGTTTTCGCTGTTAACCGGTACTACGACTAAAAGTACTTTTTTCCCCTAAGAGGGAGTGAGAGAGGGCGCCTTTATCCTGATGTTGACGAGTTTTCCAGTCAAAACTGTCTCGGCGCCATGGTGCAACACAGTTGCAAAATGCGAATTTGCCATCATTGTTAAAATGAGCAATTGACGCGGGAACTTTATACCCATTAAGGACGCACGGTCGTTGTCAATAGGCAGCCCCATGGATTAGAGCAGATAAGCCAACTGGGGACTCTGCTTTCGGTTGACCGACCTATCTGCTGTCCGCATTGAAGTAAAAAAGTTCACGAAGACAAACAGAGAGGAAGATGGTGGCCCTCCTTAAAACGTCTGTCAGAAACATTCTTCGAAGATTTCCATCTTTACGAGTAGAAGAAGGCACGATCGCTGGGACGGTAGATTGTTGTTGCGGAATCGGTCCTACAAGAGCTGGAAAAGGTTGCCCTTAGCTACTACAGACCTGCGTTTTGACGCCGATACGAGAACGATATCTTCGTCATTATTGAAAAGGACAGGCGATCGGGTTTTCAAGACCTGCTTACCAGCATCTTCCCCGACGTTCAGTTTACAAGAGAGGACGAGGAGACCGAGAAACTACCCTTCCTTGACGTGCTCGTCACGCGCACACCTGATGGTAAAATCAGCACTACAGTGTACAGAAAGGCGACCAATCAGCCCAGGTCCTCAACTATCATAGCAATCACCCATTGGTGCACAAACGGGACGCTTTTCGACCGGGTAAAAACGCACTGTAACGAGCCCGAAGGAAGGATGCAAGAACTACGACATCTCAGGGACAAAATAACAAAGAACGGCTACCCAAATACTTTTATTAGCCGCTGCATACGCACACATCCACGACGGACAAACGGAAAAGAGACACCAACAATTTGGCACTCCCTACCGTACATAAAGAATGTGTCCAGGGCTACAGAACGCATTGCGTCAGAGCTAGGCGTGGGCATCGCTCATCATCCGGCGGCTACCATGCGTAGCAGGATCATGAAAATGAAGGATCGGCTGGACGCAGGTGAGCAGTCGGGCGTAGTCTATCAAATCACGTGCCAAAACTGTCCTTGCCACTACACAGGCCAAACAGGACGACGCCTCAGTTCACAAATACTTGAGCACAAACGGGCCGTTCTGAGAGGCAACCCACTATGTCAAATCGCCACTCACACGCTGGAGGAAGACCATGAGTTGGACTTCGCCAACACGCGGATATTGGCGCGTGCCGGCAACAAGACGGGGCGAGAACTGTTGGAGACGTGGGTGTCGGACACCAAGTCTATCAATAGACACACTGGTTTGCCTGCGTGTTATCACGCGCTCCGCTCACACAGTCAGGTGGCGCCGCTCACATCGCCGCGAGGTTCAAACGACGTCACCACGCCGGGGGACCATTGTGTGCACCAGGCAGCACAAACCAGACCCAGCCACGGACCTAGTCCCCCCCCCCTCACGGCACAACGATGTAAATGTTCACACGTTGCTGCACTCCAGCAGTCTCTAATGATGAACTCCAGTTCGAGTTCGAAAGCTAAGGCCAATTAATCTACCGTCCCAGCGATCGTGCCTTCGTCTTCTTTTAAACATGAATCTGAGATGCGCATATTCTCCTCCATTTCCATCTTTGTCTCGTGACTTCCCTCCACACTGAATTATTGTCTGGTCAGAATGTGCATGCGTCACTGCCAAGCCTACCGCCATTTGACGACCGAGGCTGCATGGATGAAGACTTGTACATGTATCCCATCTAGAATGTCCAGCTGCTCTGTTTGCACTTTTTTGAACTCTTCGAAGTTTACTGAGGAAAGATAAAGAGGCAGAAATGACCTGGCTCTCTTTGCTCTCATCAACAAAGAACGATCTGAAGTCAATTAATTGCTTGCGTTTGACACCGGCATTTTATTGGAGGGAGAGGGGGAAGGAGGTCCACGACAGCAATGTGCACCCACTTTCTATGTCCATTAACTCTATTTTACGCAGAGAAGGTAAGGATTGGTTGTCATCTCAGACCGCCTCAATGTGCATCTATTCCTTCACTTGCTCCTATGGAAGAAGTCGCACAAGTAGGTTTAGTTTATACAAACAACAATAATGCACTAATTATATACTACTTGTGTAGTGGGTTTGCCAAGGTGACTTGTTTGAAGCGGCCAGTAAACACATTATCAGAAAGCCTGCCTGCCACCGTACGCCAGTCTGCGTTACAATATTTTCGCTGTTCACAGGTACTACGACTTGAGGTTCTTTTTCCCCTATCTTGATTTTGACGAGTTTTCCAGTCAAAACTGTCTTGTCGCCATGGTGCAGCGCAGTTGGAAAAGGCGAATTTGTCATCGTTGTTGAAATGAGCAGTTAACGCGGGAATTTTATGTCCGTTAAGGACGCACGGTCGTTGTCAATAGGCAGCTCCAATTGGGGCTCTGCTTTTGGTTGACCGGCCTATCTGCTGTCCGCATTAAAGTGAAAAGAGGTCACCAGGGCAACCAGAGAGAAAGATGGTTGCTCTCTTTATAAAGTCCACCAGAAGCACTCTTCGAAGACCCCCCTCCTTGTTTCGTTACCTCACGTCACACTGAATTATTGTCTAGTTTGAATGTGCATGCGTCACTGCCAAGCCTACCGTCATTTGAAAGCCTAGACTGTATGCATGAAGACTTGTACATGTACCTCATCTAGATTGTCCGGCGGCTCTGTTTGAGCCTTTGTCGAACTCTTCGAAGTGGGACGAAGAAAGAGAAAAAGGCAGAAATGATCTGGTCTTTTTCGTTGTCATCAACAAAGAACGATCTGAAGCCGATTAATTGCTTGCGTTTGGCACTGACATTTCATTGGAGGGGGGGGGAGGTGAAAGAATGCGATACGTCACCACGACAGCAATGTACACATCTTTGGCGATAGTTAATCAAATTTTGTATCCACCTTCTATGTCTGCTAACCCTATCTTACGCAGAGAAGGTAATGTTAGGTTGCTAACTCAGATCACACCGATCTGCATCTACTCCTATACATGCTCTTGTGGAGCAGGTTATATTATTCGCTCGAGTCGACGTCTATCCGAATGAATAGAAGAACAGCTTCCGGCATGGCTGGGAAAAGACTGGTAGTGTGCGACCCAATGTTCGACTGAACGCGGATTGAAACTGCGAGCCATTTCGTCTTGCCGTTGGTGTATATATATATTCCAGAAACGATTACTCAACTCCACTTTGTTTCAGCCATCAACTCTTTTCAGGATTTAAACACACTCTGAGGCAATCCTACAACGAAACCCAACCATTTTAGATGCCGTTTTTAAATTACCGAAACTACATACTTGCTAGCATATCTTTCATTTTTAAAGTCGGAAGTATTGCCACATGAGTGTTTTGAAAGTCCGCACCCATAGAGGCCCTACAGTGCGTTCAATTTCATTTTGTGACTCCTGAGAACGGTGGTGTAAGTTAGGTAGGCGCTGAACCTCGACGGAGCATTTTCTGTGATGATGTTTGTGAGCCTGTCGATACCACCTTCTCCTACTGTGATGCCTCCTTTTTCATTTTTAGGACGTTTGCCGATTGTTCGGATCCGGGAGCACTTCTGAAACGTTGTAAAGAACTCTGCGCTTCTCTAGCCGCAGAGATGAAAGAGGAGCATGTCCAGGTAGGACTCCTCCACTTGTCCTTGCCCTCCACGCCTCATTCGTTTTCCTGTCAGCCACTGGACGTATTACGTTTATGGTAACAGTAATTAGTAATATGTGCATGTGGGGTGGCCGGCTTGAGGACTGAGAATTAGGCTCAGTGGCTCCATCTCGACATGGCCTTTGCTGTACTCCGTCCTAGGTGAGGTTGAACTGTCCATTTTCACGAAACTTGGCACTTTTTGCGGGCACCAGGGCGTGTGTGGCACGTGTAGACGGCTGTTCAACTTTGCCAGCCATTGCTTCTGAGCCCGCCTCCGGTTGTCCTGACTCCTTTTCGCCACGGGGCTCAGGTAAGTAAGAAGGAGAGAGTGCGGCAGACTCTGCACCAGCCCGCTGTCACTATGAACTAAGTCACACAAAACCGCTGCCCTTCGCTCCCCTCACCGTGTGTGACACGCGGGCATCGCCGTCGTAGTAATAGTAGCATTGGCAACAGGAACAGCGGTAGTAGTAGCAGCAATAGTAGTAATGGTGATAGTAGTAGTAGTAATAGTAGCGGTAGTAGTAGTAGTAATGGTAGTTGTAGTAGTAGTAGTAGTAGTAGTAGTAGTAATGTAGTAGTAATAGTGTAGTAGTAGTAGTAGTAGTAATAATAATAATAATAATAATAATAACAATAACAGAAGTAGTAGAAGCAGTAGTAATAGCAACAATAATGGTAGTATTAGTAATAGCAGCATTAGTAGTATTGGTTGTTGTAATGTAGGTGTCGGTACATGCGAAGAGACTGGTTCTAGGCAGTACCTGGGAGATAGGAGACCAAGCGACTGCGACAAGAGCTTTAGTCTTTCAGCGTTCTGACTTCCCCTGGATGGTGGATCGGAGTTGGGATTCGTAACTTCAGGCAGATAGGGCTCTTATTTCTACGATTGCCACTCCTTTTTCTTCATTGTGAGGTGGTGTTGTTGGGTCATTTTCGGTGTCGATCGTAATCATTTGCATAGTTGTGGCTGTATTGACAATACTGCTAGTACGGGTGATGAGTATAGGAGTAATATTTATATTCTTAATGATATTTGTTCTTGTTGTTGTTATGGTTGTTGCTGTTTTTTGTAATAGTAGTAGAATTATTATTAGTATTACTAATGCTTGTGGTTGCCACAGTAGCCAATGCGGGAAGAATGACTGCCACTGGTACTAGCTGTGTTCCGGCCTATTCTTTCTCACGGCTGAGTGCTTCCTCCTCACACCCTCTTTATTCTGTCAGGGCAAGACGGTGACACTAAAGTTGAAACTCGACACCTTCGAGGTCCGCACTCGTTCACAGACACTACCGGACTTTACCTGCTCTCCGACCGCCATCTTCCAGTGCGCTCAGGACATCCTGAAGGAGGAGATGCGAATCGAAGCGGAGCGATCCAAATCCCTCACTCTGCGACTCATGGGTAGGTTCCGATAGCACCTCCTAATGGTAGAGGATTCTCACCGATCGCGTTACGTGTCTTGTGGCTCTCTCCCAAGCCCCGCCGGCCAGCAGCCGCAAGTAATGTAGGTAGAATGGCATTACGGATGAGCGCGTGACTCAGTGGTTAGGGTGTTGAACTTCTAACCAACATGTCGCAGGATTGAGCCCCATCGGTTGCACAGCTCTGGGTCGGGTATGACTGGCTGACGACGGTTTATAAGCCAGAAAAGGCCATTCCAGTCTCGTCTCTGTCAGTAATGCTATTTTAGCACCTAAGCCCAACTCTCGTCAATGTTGGTATCATGAGCGCGACCCCCTCCCCCCTGGTACACTTCGCCAGTCCGACTCTCAGGTTTTCTAGTGATGATAGGGCCGAGTGTTAAAGGGAGAAGTGTTACCGACAAAGCAGTGGGAGACTTACACCACCGTTACTTGCTTATTTACCATCTCCAGTCAGTCAAGACTTCGAGTAAACACGGGTTTCAGATCCGGGCTCAGGTGCTCATTCGGCCAAGAGCTCGCGTCGATGTGTCGATTGCTATCAGATTTCTTCACCGATACGTTTCACTTGCCTTCACTGTTCCAACCCGATCTCAGAAGTGGATACGAGTATGCGGTTTGTCTTTTTAGTTGTGGTCGCACAACAAATGCCAACATTCGGGGTCTGTGATGGCAGGCCCAGTTGCTGGCTCACGTCGCCCCCTTCCCCCATCGTTTTTTGTGGTATAAAATCCTGGTGGTACGAGTTTCAGGTTTTCTATGGTAGGGGACGCTCACCAATCCTCCTTGCGGAACTCACTCGTTCCGTCGTGCCTTATGGGCTCTCTCTCGAGCCCAACCAGCAGCCGCACAGCTGCGCATGATAGTGGCAGTATGTTATTATTACCGACAAAGACAAGAGAGACTGGAGTGGTAATTTCTGGCTTATTAGCCGTCGTCAGCCAGTCATACCCAAGCCCGAAGTGTGGCACACCCGAGGCTCGAACTCGCGACCTGTTAGTTAGAAGTCCACGCCTCTAACCTCGGGTGTCTCACACTTCGGGGTTGGGTATGACTGACTGACGACGGCTTATAAGCCAGAAATGGCCATTCCAGACTCCCTCGTCTTTGTCGGTAATAGCATTCTGCCTGTATCATGCGCTGCTCTGCGGCTGCTGATTGGGCTCGAGAGAGAGCCCGTAAGGCACAACGGAACGAGTGAGTTCCCTAAGAACGTTCAGTGAGCGCCCCCTACCGTATCATGTGCCTAGATTTGCAAGGTATACCATACTTAACAGCACAAATGCTATCTAAAAGCTCAGACACGCGTGTTTTGCCGATATTCTGCCGCTGCATGTTACAGCTGCAAAGCGTTCGTCTCATCGGTGGGTCCTTAAACGTTTGTCTGCGTGTTTTTTCTATGCCAGGCAGCTGAAGGATCTCGGCGAAGCACGTGTCTGGACTCTTAGCTAGCACCTATGCTGTCAATTATGGTGTAATCCAGAGAATGTCTTGGCATTTAATAAATTTTATTGAGAGGGTGTCCACCAATCAGGTCGCGAGACAGACTCGTCTCGTTACGCCTTGGGGTCCTATCTAGAGTCATTGCAGGCAGTACCGTGGCAACCAGTAATCGACAAAGGCATGGGAAACTGAGATGACCATTTCTGCCCAATCACGGGCTGCAAATCCGAGATTCGAACCCCGATTCAGTCGGTCATCGAGCAGGGCTCCCGCACCACTACACTAACGGGCTCGCGTCATGTCGAGTGAGATCGGAAGTACTTAGCTATATCAGAGTGGCGGCTATCAAGGACAGAATGGACATTCCGTATTCGGTCTCTGTCTTTTGTCAACAGAATGGGTTGAACTGTCCAGATCTGGTGTCGCGGATCGTCACGCATGCGGAGATACAGTTTTTGTCATCCTCGAGACCGGCTAGGTCAGGCATGATTGCAGCCAAGCCAAGTAAAAGTACAAATTGCGACGACCGCACTTCACTCTTCAAATGAGGGTAGCTTTGGAAAAAACCATCAATACTACGTGGTAATGTCACTCACGTCTCTTGGGAGGGGTTTCGGAGTTCAAGGAGTGATAGTGTTGCCTGTAAATAAAACGCGCATTTGCTGTCGTCGGTTAACCCCACCAAGACTGCCAAGTTTTTGAAAATTGGGTTGGATTAATTATGCTAGTCTGCCAAAGAACGCCGATCAGAACTAGTAACCGCAACGTCAAGGACACTTGGCCTCCTAACGGCGGACACGCGTAGGTAGGGGAAAAACGCCATGTGGAGAGGTCCTTCGTGCTTTGGGGTTAAGACATGGCTAGCTAACGAAATTGACTGACGAAGACTACTGGACGAACTTGAAACAAACTCTGGGCGGGTGCTGTCCCGATTTGTAAGTCAACGGTAGGAGCCAATGCTATTAACTCCGATTGGGAAGTTTTTACCTGCAAAAACAATGTAGACTTGGATGAGCGGTTCTAGCTTATCAGTCCCTGTGTCCACCACCATCGCCGGCCGTCTTAATATTACCTTACCGTGGAAGAAAAGTATGGGAGAGGGGAGAGAGTGCGGTAGATGCTGTGCAAGTCACCGGCGATGCAGTCATTCCGTGGGACATTCGGTGGACATCTTCGCTTGGAAAGTCGAACTGCCGATAATAATGCGGTTCCATCATCTGATAGGTTTTAACTGACGATGACAATAACAGCGGAACGGCCGTTTCTGGGTTGATTGTCGTCATCAGCCAGTGATACTCGCCTCCTTTGCTGCCAACTCGAGATCAGAACTCCAAATCAGTTGATCATAGAGCAGTGTTCTTTCGCCACTGCACCAACGGTCTGGCGTCATGTCGACTGAGATCGGGAGTATTTAGTCTCATGAGAGTTTTAATGACTTATCCTGGCTGTATTATGCTAGTGGGTGCTTCTGCTTCGCCTTGGGGCCAAGATAAACTGTAGGCAACACACGATTACCTTTGTAAGCCACTTGAACGATATTCGTACCTATTTCTTAAAGCTCCCCCCCCCCATTACTACCGCATTTGTTTACCAGGTAAATGCTTGACTACTGAAAAAAACATAATCTGCACCGGTTTAGGAGTAGTAGGATACCAGCCAAAACATTCACTCTTCACAGAAAATTGTTTTTGTCGTATGCGTAACACAGGCTCTACCTAAATGCCTTTATTTCGGTGAAGTTGGTGGCATTCACCTCCCGTATTTACTGGCAAATTGTGCGCGAATCCAGGGATTTCGTTGCTGACACGATCGCCTCATTGCATTTCGTGTGAAGAAATTGCAAAATAGAATGCCTGCAAGTTGCCTGAACGCCGACCAATGAAAAGTCAACGTCAAGGTCAGGGCGCGTGTCCTGGACAGTGCAGACGCGTCTGTTGTGTCGTGTCATCTCAGCTGCCCGCCCTGTGGGACTTCGCGTGCGCATTACCCTAGATCACACTGACGGGCTGAGGACACGGCCTGGTTCTGTTCTCCGGTTCAGTGGCAGAAAGAGGCATAAGAGGGGCTACCGTTGAATATTGTTCTGTATCGCTGTCGTTTGAGATCGCGTTCGCGATCGAGGCATGCAGTCAGTTGACCAACGGACTCACGTCAACCCTTGGATCCACTATGGCCTGGCGTTGTGCTCGTAATGTCTGCCAATTTAGCAATGACAAAAGCAGTCAAAGCTCTCTTTTTCGCAAGCATTTTTCGACTAGGTTATGTCTTCTAAACGTTATACATTTTTAAACTCCATCTCGAGGCAGACCTTTTCTGGTTGTGCGATTTTGTCGACTGTCAAAAGGCAACCCACTGGATCACACACGCAGTCCCGGTGGCTCCAGTGGGGGTGAGGCTGCTCTCATCGGTGGCGGGGGATCTCAGCTGGGCATTGGTACTGACCTCGGCGGCAGCATTCGCATTCCCTCGGCTATGTGCGGAATCGTTGGCTTCAAACCAACAACAGGTCGCTTGAGGTAGGGATCTCATCCAGCTTTGCTTTCTCCTGCATTGACAGCTTTTCCTCCGAAAGCTTTGCACTTTTGCCTGGGCTAGACGTCCTTATGTTTGGCGGCGAAGCAGTCGAGGATGTCTGTGCGCTTAAAATGCTGCTCACTTAGCCTACACTATCCTCTCGTTGATGAGCTTGACCTTCTGTTGGGAAGTAACCGACAGCCATCATTGCGATGTTTGACGTCGTTGAAAACTCCTCCGGATTAGTCTCCCTTGGACGACAGGGAGTTTTTTAGGCTTTCTCTTTTTTTAACTCAGACTAATAGAGCTGCATACAGTAGGTAGGCTAACTCATGGCATCTCAACCGAAATTCCGAAATGCGTTTCCCCTTCAAAAACATGAATTAAGTAGGGTTGTAAAACTAATTAGCGTGTAGCATAACTATTTAAAATTAAGTTACCTCAGGATGCTGGCTTTCGAACAAAATTCCGATTGCCTGCAAAACTATACTCTGCAAACTTAATTAGCAAGCATTTTTGTCATTGATTTTCAATGCCCTTAAAAATTTTATTATATTTCATTGAAAAAATGCATAAAATATTCATTCTCTTGCCTATTCGGTAGAAAATTACTTCTTCCAATTTTATACTCGAAGGAAGGGTATAGTTCGGTTTGAAGAAGTTTCTAATTATAAGATTTTTCAATACCGCTAAATGGCCGTTCATAAAACGTCAGGTCTCTGCATTTACCAATGTGGCTTGTAAAGTTAACAATATGGCTCAAATCCACTGCTAAATTGCATGAACCTCATGTAGTCTCCTCTCAATACCTTAGAGAAATGTATGGTTTTCCGTATGCAGAAAATACGTAGCTTGTACGATCCAAACCCTGAATACAAGTGTAACGGCAGGTGGGGCTCATAATTATTCGGAAATCGGAAAACTTTTTACAACCGAATTTTACCGTTTCTTAGAGTTTAAAATTGAAAGAAGGCGTAGTTTCCTACTGAATGAGCAAAGGAATGAATATTTTGTGCATGTTTTCCATGAAATATAATTGACTTTTTAAGGGCATCGAAAATCAATGAGAAAAATGCATGCTACTTAAGTAGTCATTTTTACAGAGTGTACTTCCTGCATACAGTTAAAAAAGAAGTTTGCTTGAAAACCGGCATCCTGAGGTAACTGAATTGTTATAGAATTATGCTGCTCAACGATTAGTTTTACAGCCCTACTTAATTAATCTTTTCGAAACGAAAATGCATTTCGGAATTTCGGTTGACATTTCGTGAGTTAGCCCACCTACTGTACGTCTCCGAAGGTTCACTAATAAGAAGGCAAGGTTAGTTGTGTAGCAAGGAGCAAGAAGTTACTGGGGGCATGATAGACATATCATCAAAGGAGGCCGTCATCACGCCAACATCCAACGCACGTGATGAAATTGCAGCAATTATCGACTCGAATGTCGGCCATCAAGCAGTGATCACACCACGTGCGACGATCTTGGATGAAGGGGGAAGTCGTGAACGTTCATAGGTATGCGGTAGCATGGCTGCTGCATCCTATAAATACCGCAGCCCCTTGTGCAACAACCACCCGTTTCTGCTCTTTTGTCTCTGATGATGGATTCGAGTAGGAATCCGAAACGTCAGGCTAATAAAGCTCTTGTCCCGGCGATCGTGTCTCCTTCTTCAAGACTACTTCCTGGGACTCGGCTCTTCGCTTCTATTGATAACCCTAACAGTTGGTACGCTGCATCGAAACTCCAGTCTTCCCTGATTTTCCTCGGGGCGTCTCGTCAACTGAGCTTTCGCTTAAACGTGAAACGCCAGGTGGCATTTGATCCGATCATACTCATGTTATAATTGTTTTGCGTTTCCTAATCCGTTTCTGCGTATTACTTGACTCCATCTCGGACTACTTATTTTTCTGTTTGATGCTAACCTCCTCGAGACAGGAAGTGTCAGTAAGGTACAAATGGACCGACCTCAAAAAATGCATTGTCTACTGTTGTAGGTGTAAGAATGTCTAACCTCATGCCATCAGAGATGTGTCAGAATTATCGCCAGGCAACTCTCCAATCGGCATTCAAACAGGGCTTTAAGGGACAGGAGTCCAACAGGTCCAGCGAAGCGGTTACGAGCCCTCCCCAACCTCATCAAAGGCAAGCAAATGCTCACCTCGAAATGGTAAGGACCTTGGTGCAGCCATGCATGTATTAAACATGTATATATGTGAAAAGTGAATGAGGCTCTTCGGAAAAGTCGAGTTTTACTCGTGAATTTTCGAGCTGATGACACCAACCCGTCGTCAGGCGAAATGAAGAACAAGGGAGAAAGTTAGGTTGTCGCAGTAGATCAGTTGGCGGGATAAGACAGGCAGACCACTGGCGTGCGAGGAGAGGGGCGTCCCGAAGTCATGGTAGGTCTCTGAGCGAAGGGAGAGGAGGCGGAACAACTACGGCTCCCTGCGCTGGAGGAGGAGGGTGGATGGTAAATCAGTTGGAATGCGGGCAGTTGTATTTGCGGTCGTTGATGCGTGATTAGGGCAGGGTCGTGAACGTAGACCCTCGTAATGGGCATCCAAGTCAACATGGCGGTTGATACTACCCGCATTGGGGTACCAAGCCTCGAGAAATTCCCACGCTCGCTTTGTGTTAGCCATGGCGACGACCTCAGTGCCATCGCAATTGAACTGGTGGTCGTACTCGAGTGCATGGGCAAAAACGAGGGACAGGGGCTCTCGCCGACGGATAGCTAATTTGTGTTTATTGATATGGGTGCCCAGTCGTCGACCCGTATGGCCAATGTACACGGAAGTGCAAATCGCGCACGGTGTGCGATAAATTACGTTCGCTTGTTGCTCTTTGGGAATGGGATCCTTCACTCGAGATAGTGCTGCGCGTAGTAAAGATGCTGAAATTGTTCGCCAATTTCTTGCTTTTGGCGCCTGATCCGTACAATCTAGTTCCTTATCTCTTTCTTGTAATTCTTACTATCTCATGCATCGTCGTACAAAATCTCTAGGATAGCCGTTTTGGGAAAATAGGTTGAAGAAATAACTGAGTTCTATTTTTTACCCTTCGTTCTCAGAGCAGCGTGTCTTTGCTCGATTAAATAGGGTGTTGGCAGCACTCTGTTTGTGAACGGTAGCGTGGTTGCCCTCGTAATGGAGCATAACTTTGCGGTATACTGGTGTGTGGAATGTTCCATCAGTTTTTCGCTGTACGAGGACATCAAGAAATGTGAGTTTGTTGTTATCTTATTTATCGAGCGTGAAGGTGATTCCCGGTAATGTCGAGTTGATAACTCTATGCAGCGTTTCCAGCTGATCTCTCTTGACGATGACAAAGGTGTCATCTGCTTAGTGTACCCATAATTTGGTATTGAATAATGCTAAGGCCATAGCCTCTAATTTTTGCATTGTGACGTCAGCCAGAAATAGGTGACTCTATCGAAGCTCCTTTCAGCTGTCGATAATGTTCATGTGCGAAGGAAAAGTTCGTTTTCAGACATAAGTCCAAGAGCTCAAGCGAAGTGGATGCAGGAACATGGATTGTAGGAGTTCTTTTGTGCACTGTCTGGGTAAATCTAGTGGTATGGACGTGAATAGAGAGACAACATCGGACGATACCATTATCTCATCCATATCGAAAGTGGGTCCTCGTATTTTGTAAAGAAGTGCAATAGAATTCTAGATTGAAGTCTTACAATTCTTTGTTAAGGGATGGAATAGCGAAGTATAAATCTTGTAAGTCGATGCACCGATTACTGAAAATATCGGTCGCAATGGCACGTCGGGTTCGATAGTCCAAAGGTTTTGGCGATTGTCGGTTTAGTTTGTCCTAGGGATTTCGCAACTTCTCTTGGTAGTTGTTTTTTTTCCTGCAAGACTTTTCTGCACTTTATCGATGGATAAAAGCTGTGCTTTGATGGAGTCTGCAGTGAGAGGCATATAAGTTGATCTATCTTCTAACATTGATACCATCTTGTTATTGTAGTCTGCCTTGTTTAAAATTGTAGTTGAGCCTTCTTTATCTACAGGAGGAGTGGCAATGTCTTTGTCAGTTCTCAGGGTTTTCAATGCCTTCATTTCC
This sequence comes from Spirometra erinaceieuropaei, assembly GCA_902702965.1. Classification (NCBI taxonomy): domain Eukaryota; kingdom Metazoa; phylum Platyhelminthes; class Cestoda; order Diphyllobothriidea; family Diphyllobothriidae; genus Spirometra; species Spirometra erinaceieuropaei. The sequence goes on from CACRXP010000146.1 coordinate 788,120, forward strand.
TCGCGTGACAAAACTGAAAAGTAGTTTTGGTGCTTTAGGGCTTACACAGTGCTATTTCGCATTGTGAGACATTCATCGTCTGTGAGATTTACTGATGAGATGATAGACTCCAAGTATGCCTGGAAGTCAAGGTAATTTAAAGAGAGATTGTATTTCATGCTCTTGGAAAGCACATCTTTGGCTAGTGTAAAGGCTCTCGATGACAAATTTACTACGTCAGTGGGATGATTGTGCTTTGCGTGTGTTTTCTGAGACATGGACATCCACTTCTTGTTCAAAATGCTTTTCGTTTTCTTTCGAAATGTAGAGGAAGGCAAAATCGCAAGTTCGGTTCTTTAGACAATTGGGATTTCTGAAGTCAGTAATGGGCATCAGTTATGAATGCCCCAAGCACGCCTCGACCGTAACGACATGCAATTTGATATCCTTGAGCAGATTTTATAGCTGGCTTCACTCTGACAGATTTAGGCAATATCTTCATTTTTCGGCATCTGTTTGAAAACGGCAACTGCTCGCGCGCTAAACTTTCGCGAATTGCACACTTTCCCACCGCCTAGCTCGTAGCAAACCTTCGCGATCGTAATTCATACATATGTACTGGAAGATGGGCATTCGAAGAAGAGGCGATATCGGGAACCATAGTTCTATTTCCCTGACGTTTCAAAAGCAAAAAAGCTTTTATCCTCGGTGGTGAGTGTTGCACCGCGCCTCACAGTATTTATAGGTGGTGACAATCTTGTTGCAACGGTTC
>CACRXP010000146.1:799031-841522 GCA_902702965.1 Spirometra erinaceieuropaei
CGGTCTGTCCTTCTCTACGGTTGTGAATGCTGGGCTTTGCGCGTGGAGGACGAGCGAAAACTGGAGGTATTTGACCGCCACTGTTTGAGGACCATCCTTCGAGTGAAGTTCACCGTCTTCGTTTCAAATGAGACAGTCCGCGCTCGCTGCGACAACATCGCAAGGATAACTCAGGTCATCCAAGAAAGACGACTGAGGTGGTTCGGGCATGTTATTCGTCATCCACCTCAGGAACTTAGTGTTGCTGCCGTCGATCCGGCACTGCTACCCCATTGAAGGCGTCGAAGAGGAGGTCAGTTGAAAACCTGGTTCGACACAGTTCGTCAAGACATGGAGGTGGTTCTTGGACCTTCGGTATTCGGTCTACGTCGTTGGCAAAGGGAATGGGATGAACTGTCCAGATCTGGTGCCGCGGATCGTCACGCGTGTATAGGTACAGTTCGAGACATCATCGAGGCCGTCTAGATCAGGCACGATCGCAGCCGTATCAAGTACAAGTAAGTCCTAATGTGGCCTTCACTGCACTCTCACTCACGCGAGGCCAGAGACTCTCCTAGCGTGTGCACCTTCGGATCAGGCAGTATGTGGCCCGCGTAGACGGACTGTTTAGCGGTGGACGTTGTCCCTAGCGGCACGTACTTATCACTGTCAGTCAAGTCCTTCTTGGTGTCAACGTCTATGTGGCGTGTCGACCACTAGAGCTGATAGCCCAACCGTCGTCACCGTCTTAAGTATGTTCTAGCGTGCCCTCTTTTAGGGAATTGTTTCTATTGTAGTGCTCAACGACACGTTTTTACTCCCTCCTGCATTTTAGGTGCCGGGTGGTGTTTCTGAGGAGCCTGTGGCAGGACCATCCACGCCAGCCACCGACCAACCAGATCCCCAGGGCTCCTTTATTGCAACTTGTCCAGTCTGCGCCAGGTGTCTACGGTTGCGAAGTTCGGATGAGGTAAGTCCGTTTGGAGGAGAACGCGACGGTGTTGCCGTTATGTTAATCTCTTATTGCGGGCGGGGTATTTATTGCCAGCTGCAGCTTTAGGGGTCTGCGATCACCTTGCGCAACTACCACGCCTCCCGCCTCCTGCAAGTCAATGCAGCCACCTGGCTGAAGTCTAGCTACGCGACCTTTAAGTTCGCGTCGGGCGCTCCAGCTTTGAATTCACGAGACCACACCTGGTAGATATGCGTTAACTGCGCAATCGTCTTTTTTTCTCAACTCGGAATTGCGGCCTGAACGACCGTTCTGTTTGAATTACTAGGCCTTTCGTGCAGGTGATTTGTCTTCATTCAATGTAGACTTTTTGTGTTCTGTTGTATTATACCTTACCGTAGACCCTAATCAATACTACGGATGGCTATCGATACTTTCCAGGTTACCGATAGTTATCAGTGAATATCACAAGGTCTTCTTTAGACCCCGGGGGGGGGGGGGGTGGTAATTCGTTTCATGCCCTCCCTGCTCCTAATCGCAGCACCTTTTCTTCCCCTGATCGGTACAGGAGCCGGGAAACCATCACTTGCTTGCCTTCAAGAGTTCTCTGTTGCTGTCTTCGGATGAGAATTAACTCTTTCGAAGGTCACAAGGGCTCTGCATTGACCAGTCGATAAAAGTTACTGACATAGATCGTGCCGTGCTTCTTTCTTGGGAACTGACTTCCAGTTGGGTTTGTATTAAGAAGCTTTGATTGTGACTGGCAAAGTAGTGAACAAAGTCTGTTGCTTTCTAATTCCGCCAGAAATTAACTGCGAACTTGAAGTAGATCAGTATATTTTAGGTCTATAGGCTCAGACCGAAGTTTTTATATATGCATATTTGGGCTGAATTCCATCAGCCATAGCGGGTAACCGCGAAGTATTCATTACCTGCTGACAGGCAGCTAGTAGTATACTTTAGAATAGGGGGGATTCGATACTAACAGCACAGGTACCATCCAAAAACCCATACACGCTTGTTTCGCCGATATTTTGCCGCTGCATGATACGACTGCGAGGCGTTTGGCTCGTCAGTGGGTCCCGCAGCATTCCCCGTCTGACTAGCACCTGTGCTCTTAGTATGGAATCCCCTTACCCTAAAGTGAACAACGTTTGCCTCAAAGACTGTCGAAAATGAAATACCCATTTCTGAGGTGTGTAACAACTCTGAGTTGGGTATGGATGGCTGACGACGGCTAATAAGCCAGAAGGGTTCTTCTTGTCTTTGTCAGTGATACTATTTAGCCTATATCACGCGCCGCTGTGCGGCTGCTGACGGAGTTAGTGAGAGAGCCCGAGGCACAACGCGATCGGTGAGCGCGCTTTTACCATTGTACACATTTATCCGTCTGGATTGCGTGACGAAATACACGGGATTCGATTTCGCAAGCATTCTGATGAATTCAGGTAGATGAGAATGGCCATCCTCGGCTCCATCTGGGATTTGCCTTGTTATAGGTGTTGTTACTCCCGCATCGTCTTTGATGGCGAGTACTAGGGTTGGTCACGGGAATTTACTGCTAACATTACGCCAAATTCCAAGCGAGATACCTTTTCCCGTGTTTTGACGCTAAACCCTATTCCCCCTCCACCCCCCCCCTCCCCGATAATTCAGCGCAAAGCTACCGTGCCGTACCAGTAATGTTCCATGAGAAGCTTCCACTTTGGTTTTATCCTCCGAGGCTTTTAACTTCATTTTTGAGTGCCTTTAACACCTTATTCGGGCAGAATTTCCGCCCACGGCAGTACGTACGCAGCATAGAACAAGTCTAGTGTAAAGACTCCAATCACAACAACAGTATCATTATGCAAAGAGCTAACGCTTGGGAAGCAGACACCTGAAGGTGGTGCGAGTACGACAACCAAGAATTTCGCTCGGTAAAAATTACTAGTTAAGTAGCAGGAAATTTTCTCATTCATTTTCGTTGCCCTTATAAATCCGAAAATATTTCACGGGAAACGCATGAAAATATTCATTTACTACTCATTAGGTAGGAAATTACGTCTTTTTAAATTTTATACTTTAACGAAGGGTTTTGTTCAGTTTTAGAACACGTTTCCGATTCCCGAATAATTTTAAGCCGCCATGCCGCTACACATGCATTTAGGGGTTCCAAACTACAAACTTTATATTTTCCGTGTTCGAAAAATCATACATTTCTCAACAGTATTAAGAGGAGATCGTATAAGGAGTTCATAAGATCTGTCAGTGGATTTGAGCATATTGTAAACTTTACAGGCAACACCAATAGATGTAGAGTCATAGTTTTTTATGAACGGGCATTTCATGATCCTAAAAATCTCATAATTAGAAACCTTTTTAAAACTGCATTATACCCTTTCTTCAAGCATAAAATTTGAAGAAGACTTAATTTTCTAATAAGTGGGTAAAAAATGAATATCTTTATGCATGTTTTCCAGGAAATGTATTTGCATTTGTAAGGGCATGGAAATCAAAGAGGAGACTTCATTGCTACTTAAGTAGCCATTCTTTACTGAATATCAGGTGGCCAAAAAGAAGTTCTTTCGAAAGCCGGCATCCTGAAGTAAGTGAATTATCGTGGGATTATGTTGCAGGGTTACTAATATTACAACTCTACTTAAGTAGTCTTTTCGAGTCGAAAATGCATTTCAGAATTTCGGCTAACATTTCATGAGTTGGTACATCTACCGGTAAGATCCTATTTCGTAGCCACTCCTGTTAGGGGTTAGGGGCTAGTGTCAAACCCCCTATGACATGCGGCTGGGGCTTGTTTAATGCAAGTGCGGCTACGACATAAGTGCCGACCTATCTACTGTATAGGTAGAGAAGTGTTGGCAGGCAATACCAGGCTCTGGCGATCTCCGACTTGGCGTCGTGCCAACACCTACCAGTGGCCCAGACACCCAGACCCCCTCTTCGCTGATCGCCTAGTGAGGCTGAGGGGGGAGCGAGCACGTCTAGGTCACCGAGGGTGTCTTCAGTAGGCAAGAGCGCGTGCACAGAGGCTGCCAATGAAAACCAAACCAAACTCTCCAGGGCCATGGTCGGCGGGGTTCGTGTAACAGCAAGTTGTTCGCAGTCGCAAATTCCGCATTGCCCCTGCGACCTGCCTCCACCACCCCCCCCCCATTTCAAGGTCATTTTCGCTTCGAGACCAATTTGCAATCGTGTCAAGATTGCACGTGTCAGCGCGGGGCCGAAACTGACGACAAGGACTGCGTCCTTCCCCTTTCCGTTACACCACGACTTATCATCAAGGGGCGAGTTGGCAAACGCGTGGTTAGAACCAGCCTCTTCACGCGAGCACTGTCTCTCTGGTCGGACCTATGCAGTATGATCACCGCAGTGAGCCGCTGGTTCGGGGAGTGGGTTTCAAGTTGCGCGAGGGACCCCAACACACCTCCGGCGATCACAGAAACGGACTGACTATTGATGGGCTTAGTGGGCGTAGACAGAATGCTGCACTCGCTGCTGAACTTGTGCTGTAAACTACGAAAACTCATCCAGATGGCAGAACTCAGACGAAAAGTTAAGTAAACGCTTGGTGTCCAGATGAATTAGTCCTATTCCAACCTTGGCATCCCACCTTCATATGGCAATTTCTGTTCTGCTGGTTGGTGTTGTTCAAAAGGTTGACAGTTTTGTATCTTCAGTGCTTTCTTCTCTAGGTGGTTCATTTTCTGCCCCACAGGTTTTAGTTAACTGGAACACTGCCCTATGACGTGATATAGAGACTCCACTATGGGGCTGGATTGAAGTCATCAGGCAGCGAGCTGCTTCGAAGCCGCGACCTTGAAGTCGGTAAAAAGCAATTATGCAACCACGCTTTGTCGCCACTTTTGATGATTGTCTCCTTGACAGGACGGCCTTCAGAGAGTGATTTGGGGGTTTTTACGAATTTGTTTTGATAAGCAATTGGTTCTGAATGGAGACGAGGCTTTAGAGTATCGTAGGATGTTCCTCAGAAACTCTTGGAGGGCACAATGAGGACGAAACCTGCATTTGCAATGCATATGGACGTTTCTCATGGACAATGCCTTTCCCACGCTGAGTACTACTCCTGCGGCGCTCAGGTGAATCTTCGGGTACTCAGATTTGGCTTGAATCACCGAAAAGGACGGAGACTTGAGAAGCCGCGGTAACCGAGATCAGCTTGTTTAGTGAAGAGCATTCGTGGCACTTGGGACTGATAAACATGGGATGACAGTAGGTAAGCCCGTAGCAAGACTGCTCCAGCTCAATAACCGACAGCACATGTGTCCAAATTCGGTTCATTCCTCCTTGGGATTACGGCATAGTTGCTTGGAGACGGCACACAAGTTGCAGATGGCTATTCAAACCTCGTTTAGCGCTCACAGTCATTGTCCTAGAATCTGACCACTATGCAGACGGAGGAGAGGAAGAAGGGGGAAATACCTCAACATACGTAGCGGAAAATATCAGCACAAAATATGGACCTTCTAATGCGAGTAATCATTGGCTTTGGTAGCGTACCGACAAGCAATATTTCGGCGTACCCACTGTATTCATTGGAAAGACGCTGCCAACATGCATGGCGAAGCCCGTCTGTGACACTCCCTATGTAAAAATGAAGGAGAAGTGTCGGGTGACAATAGTAGGCCCTGGTGTTCTCCAACCTGGCGTGTTGCCAACACCTAGTGGGCCAGACGCCCCCTCCCATCCTCTTCGCTGCTCGTGGGGCAGAGCGACACGAGCACGTCAAGGTCACAAGACGGCATTAGCACGTGCACAAAAGCTGTCAATTCGAGACAAATAACACTCCAGAGTCGGGTTGCGTGTAAGTGATTCGTCCGTGGAACCACTGAATCTGCATTCACATTATCCTCGTGACCAACTCCCATCACCCCTCCCTTCAAGGTCATTAGCCATAGTGTTGACCTTCACAGCCGTTACTAGGCCGCGTAAAGGCCAGCTTAACAACCTAGTGTTCCAACTCGAAGAAAAAGACAGCATCCTATCCACTACGCCACGGCGTATCACCAGAAAACAAGTTGGCAAGACGCGTGGTTAGGATCGACTGTAAGCACTGATGCACGCGCTCTCAGCCTCTTGACGCGAGCACTGCCCTTTGCGTCAGGCCTCTGCCGTATGATCACCAAGGTGCGTGGCCACGGGTAGGGGGGGTCAAGTTGCCCAGGGGACCCCAACTCACCCCCGGTGAATACACAGAGACACGGTGACGGTGGAAGGGATCAATCCTGATTAAACGATTCATTCTCTGCCCCATAGGAACACTAGTTCAGAACGTGACACAGGGATAGCGAAAATAGGACCAGGCTGATGCCGCCAATCAGCTGGGTGCCTCAAGGCCGTGACCCTGAAATTGGTAAACAACCGTTGTGCAACCATGCCACAAGTCACTCTAGATAATCGTCTCACTCCTGTCAATGAGGAGACGGCCTTCAGAAAGTGCAATGGGGTTTTTATGGAATTGATTTGCAGGTGGCATCTGACACGTGAAACTGTTCGGCTGATCTGGTCTTCTTAATGAGGAATCGAAAGAGAGGCGCCCTTAGCGCTGAGAATGCGCAGTGGGCGCTCAATGAAGACGAGTCTCCCGGGGAGCATCCTAGGACGTTCTTCAGTAGGGGAAGGTGGGGCGGAGTTGTCAAGTTGCGTGAGGGACTCCTGATGGGCAATGTATAAGATCGTTCCATATGGACAAAGTTTCGTCCATGCAGGCGATTACTCAGTGGCACGTTTGGAGTGAAAAAATGTTGTGGGTCGTCCACTAGGCGCTCACTGTTGTTACCTGAGCACAATTAACCCGTCATACCGTCGGGGGGGGGCGCAGCCGTTGGAAGATAGTGCCTTTCAGCAGCAGAATTTCTCAGTTTTTCAGGAGAAAGGTTAGCCAAATGTACTCTACTTCATTCGTTGTGAGCTGTACTCTTGTCCGTTATCATCTAGAAAATCCTCTGTGATCAAAGAAGACGGTTCTAACGGATTCAGACCAGCCCCTTTACTCGTTTGGAACCCGCCGCTGTGGGGTTTTACGACTACAACGTCACAATGCCGTCGTCCAGCCTTCTCATATTTCCTCTGACAGTTGATGTTATTTAGCACACCTGACGCCGGTTCGCGACCAGCGAATACCCTGCAGTCAGGGTCGACTTATTTCGCTGATAGTTTTCGTTGAAGGCAGCTCCACTCATCACCTACCCTTGACGCCTTGTTTACCCAGCACCCGGGTCAATCTGCAAAACACTAACTCCATGGGATCAGAGGACTAAAAATACAACATCTCAGTAAAGGCATTATACCGTACTCCCGACGAGATATTGACATTTGCGATGTATAAGAAGGTTTGATATGGACGACGCTTTGCTCAAGCAGATGATTATCCACATTTGGTGTGGAGAAGAGTGCTGTTTCATCCAATTAACCCATCATACCGTCGTAGGGTGCAGTCTTTTAAAGCTAGCACTAGCTACAGGAGTTCACACTTTCTCAGGAGAAAAATTTATAAGATTTATTCTAATTCATTTTTTTGTTAATTTGGTTTAAGTGGCAGCTGATAATCTGATTTTCCTCGAAAGTCTCGAAAGAGAGGCTTTTTTGTGCTGAATGTGCAGTTGGTTCTGAATGGATGTTCTTCAGCAACTCCTGATGTGCAACATAGGTATGGCACCTTGAAAGCGAAATTTGCATTTACAATGTATAAGGTGATTTCTCATGGACGACGCTTTACCCACGCACAAATCGGAGCAGCAGGTTTGCCTTCCAACACAAACGTCCTCTGAAAAATGAGTGAAATGCGAGGGCGAATGGCGTTTCGGCTAGATCGCAGTCGGTAGCCAGGAATGGGGAAGCGGACAGCGACCTTATTCCTAATTCTAACCTTAAACTTTAACTTTAACCGTTAACCCTAACGGCAGCCTTGACCCTAACCCTAACCGAAATCGTAAACGTAATCGTAGCCCTTAGGGTCCGATGTGATTATGTAGCCTCACAAAAAAGCCCCAGTAAACAAACCCCAGCCATCTGTGATACGAGACCTGGCTACTAACTGCGATCTAGCGGGCATTTCAATATTACAGGTTTGTTTCTACGTGGATGTTAGCCTTTTCTCATTTTGTTCCAGCAGGTCCAGTGTAGTCCCTTTACTAATTTAAAACCCCGCCGCAATGTTATTTCAGGGTTAAAACGTCACAATGCGGTCGTCTGTTCTTTTGCACTCCCAGCTGGCTGTCTGGAAGACGTCCTTCGAGAACTTGTAGCCAAGGGCAGCACACACACACACACACACGCACCAAGGTAGCGAATAACTGGGAAAAGATCACGGCTGAGATCGATCTGAATAGAGCGAATAGCACGTTGCGAAACTCACCCATACGTAATGGAAGAAAGAACGTCGAACAGGCACTAAGGTATAATGGAACGAACTGGGGAACTGGAAATACATGTAATAGTACCTGAATGTACATGTGGATGAGTAACGGCAATGAAGAAACCCGTCTGGATGGAGAGGCGACTCTGACATGGCAGTTAAACCGGTGGAGGATGCAGCTCTGTGGGCAACTGCAGGGAAAGGCCTAGGGAGATGCCGACGTAGAGAAAGAAAGTGGACGACGAGAACATGACGGTAAGTTGCGGGAGGGAGGGGGATCGGCGGTACTGAAAGCGACACCGGCCACCCTCACTGGCACGCAGTTACGCTATCACCATCCCAGGTCCGCGCGCCAAAAGTGTTCTCTCATTCAAACAACTCTATAACGGTCCTGGGGCGTCACAAAATGACTCCAATTCTCAAGTCGCGGCCCGTTCGACGAGATCCGGTCATACATTTAAGTTCGATGAGGTCGAAATTCTCGCGAGAGGCGATAATCACGTGGCCCGCGATTTGCTTGACTCATGGTTCACAGAGCGCTTAGTCTAGTAACAAGTACAGTGACATCCCCACAACACATTTGATGCTGAGACTTCGTCTGGCCAAAGTAATTAGCCACTCGGGGAACGCGCATGCCGGTAAGCCAGGTGGCAAGCCATCATCGTGCCAGCATCCAACAGGGGTGATTAAATTTCAGCAGTTAAGCAACTTGCATGCCGGCCGTCAAGCTATTAGCGCACCAGCGGGCAACAATCCTCGACGAGGGGGGAGGGCAGCTAATTATCATGGGTATGCAGTAGCCTAACGACTGCATCCTAAAAGTGCTTCAACTTCCTGGCCACGAATCATCCATTTCTGTCACTGTCTCCGATGGTGATGGCTTCAAGCGAGAATCCAAAACATCAGGCGAATAAAACCCTTGTCCCAGCGATCACTTCTAATTCTCAGCACGTGAATTCGTCGACAAGATTTCGGCTGAACCTGCGAAATCCGCCCACGCGCCATTCCGTCTGCAGACATTTTTGATGAGTCAACACACGCTGCACTTTCCTTGTGCGTATTTAGTAGGCGTAACCGCGGCCTGCTGTGCTCGAAGTCGGCTGTGGGAGTTCATATTTCCCGTTCTACCTGTCGGGGTTTCGATTCCTCCCAAGCCCGTGTCACTGCTAGTTGTAATTAAAATCTCAGATCCACTCACCTCGCGTTATTTTCGTTACCTCCTGCCTTACGCCAGGGGATAAGCTTAATTTTCCTTTTAGGGGGGCAGTCTGCCCTCGTTTTCGGTACACGTGCACTTTTAACTCAGGTTGGCCATGTTCCCGTCCGTGATTGCCTGACCAGGGATGCAATCGTTGTGTGTGTGGGTGCCTTCTCTGTCCCGTAAGTAGGACAGACCGACACAGTTTTCTCATCCGTCGAGCTTACAAGTACATGTGTACTTTTATGCTTGTTTGGCCAACGCTGTGCATTCTCCCACGTTTGCAGCGGTTCTTTGCGCAGGTAATTTGAAGGTCACTCCGCCTGCGTGGAATCCCGCGAAATTCGGCATTTCTAATAAATCCACAACCCAGCCACCTTTCAGCCGTTCTGAATGAGAAAACATCGACACACTCTCCGTAGTGCCGTCTTGATCACCAGGGCTTTGAACTTGTTGCAGCCTCTGTGCTCAGAGCGCCACCATCATCCGGCCAAGTCTCGCTTAGCAGGATAGGGGGTTTGTCCCGTTCTCTGAGGCAGCAATGGCTACTGACGAGGTCAGGGCGTATACTGAGGGTGTTGAGTCGATTCTTCAATCTCCAGAAATTAGTGTCGCTACCTGGGAGTAAATAATTCTGAACGAAGCTTTATAGCCTCTCAGTCACGACACTTCATCCGTCGTTATTGGCGATGTACACCGTGTGAGATCCACAGCAGAGTGAGAACAGGGACAGCGACTTGCGCGTGAACTAGGTTATAGCGGTAGTTGACTTGCGCAGCATTTACCGCACGCTCTCCTGATCCCCCAGTCAAGTAGAGCGGAGGCGGAAGAGGGCGCAGATGGCTGGCACGGCCAGAACCCTCACCTTGACGCACCACCAAACCCCCTCGTCCACAACATACGCTGGCCACGATTGTAAAGCAAGAAAAAAAGCCGGCAGCTCAGATCTCAGCAGGCGTGACGTACAGTAGGTGGGCTAACTCATGAAATGTCAACAGAAATTCCAAAATGCGTTTCCGTTTTGAAAAGATTACTTAAATAGGGTTGTAAAACCGATAATCATACAGCATACTTCTATAATAATTCAGTTACCCCAGGACTCCGGCTTTCGAACAAACTTCTTTCCGGCTACATCCAAAAACAATACTCCGTAAAAATGATTACTTAAGTAATATGCAATTTTCTCATTTATTTTCGCTGTCGTTGAAAATTCGATTATATTTCATGGAAAACATGCATAAAAATATTCATTCTTTTCCTCATTCAGTAGAAAATTACGTCTTCTTTCAATTTTACACTCAATGGAAGGGTATAATTCGGTTTTAAAAAAGTTTTTATTGTGGGATTTTTTAATACTGTGAAGTGGCCCTTCATAAAACGTCATGTCTCTGTGTTTACCAATGTGGCTTGTAAATTTAAAAATATGGCTCATATCCAATGCTTAATTTTATGAACCCTATATGGTCCCCCTTTATTACCGTTGAGAAATGTTCGGTTTTCCGTACGTGGACATTATACGGCTTGTAGTTTGGGAACCCTGAATGCAAGTGTAACAGCAGGTTGGATTCAGAATCACTTAGAAGTTGCTAAAGTTGTTTTAAACCGAATTCTACCCTTCCTTCGAGTATAAGATTGGAAGAAAACGTAATTGTCTACCGAATGAGCAAAAGAGTGGATATTTTTATGCATTTTTTCCATGAAATATAATTGAATCTTCAAGGGCTTCGAAAATCAATGAAAAAATGCATGACACTTAATTTGCCATTTTTTACGGAGCATGGTTTTCCGATGTAGCCGAAAAGAAGTTTGTTTGAAAGCCGGCGTCCTGGGGTAACTGAATTATTATAAAATTATGCTGCAAGACGATTGGTTTTTACAACCCTACTTAATTAATCTTTTCGGAACGAGAACGCATTTCTGAATTTCTGTTGAAATTTCATGAGTTAGCCCACTCACTGTAGGCCTGCACATGGTCATTCGCACTCCCAACAATGCCTTTCAGACTCCGATCTAGCCTCCGTGTCGGCCCAACGCATCGACAGGCTCGTTTTAAGGGCAAAGCCTCAGTCCCAGAGTTGATATGGATATCTGAACCGAAATTTATCAGCTTCCGCTGGATAATCGCGTAATAAACTCCCCACAGGCATCCAGCAGTATGCACATGGTGCACGACTCGCCATACTGACAGGTAAAAGCCCAGGCACGCGTTCCGCCAATGTTCCACCTCTGTACGACACATTTGCTAGGGGCTCGGCTTGCGAGTGAATCCCCGGCGCTCTCCGTTTGTTTTCTGGTAGATATTTCACCTTCGAAATTTCGACTTCTTAATCTCCTCGTGCCTGGGAGTGAGTGCGCGTGTCTCCCACAACGCGTCACCCGGAAGTTGCACTGGACCAGCCTGGGGGCTAGACCAGGGTCTGGCACGCTTTACTTTTTGAAGAAGGAGACACGATCGCCGGGACAAGAGCTTTATTAGCCTGACGTTTCGGATTCCTACTCGAATCCATCATCAGAGACAAAAAAACAGAAACGGGTCTCTGATGATGGATTCGAGTAGGAATCCGAAACGTCAGGCTAATAAAGCTCTTGTCCTGGCGATCGTGTCTCCTTCTTCAAGACTACTTCCTGGGACTCGTCTTTTTGCTTCTGTTGGCAACGCTTTACTTTGTTGTGCACTCATAACAAATGCCATACACTGGGGTGTGGTGGGGCACGTCTAGGCACAGGTTCACGCCGCGTCGGTCACTTACGTCCAATCCCGCCTCCAGTCTTCTTGACTATCTCTTGACACCGAGTCCAGGCGGGAGGAGGAGAAGTGAGTGCGGTAGATGCTGCGCAAGTCTACTCTAACTGCAGGTTAATGCACCCGCAAGTCGCCGTGTCTGCCTCACCTTGCCTTAGAGCATAGTCAGTACCGACGATCGAACAGTCGTGTTAGACTGTGACGTCATCTGCCTTAATAGGTGTAGAATTCTTCGTAAATTGAGTCACGCGTATAAGCCAAAACAGATTTTGGTGTGTATACGGTACTACTGATAGAATAAGGTAATAATAAAAAACGTACAAACCTCAACAATGGATAGCCTAGACAAAGAATTCCTATGTTAATGTTCGAGCAAATCGAATTCCCAGCTCATGGTCAGAATACAAAAACTAGTTAATTAGAAGAACGCCGATCACGTTCGAAAGAGGGTTACAAAAAGTGTAAAGAGGAATGACAGTAGCAGCCAAATGGAGGGCGTGGAGAATTCCAAGCGTTGAACAGCTGGATACAACAATAGGTTTGTTGGAACAAGTTCAAGTGTCTTATGTTCAGGTGGTGTGGCATCAGGTGGTGGTGCATTACAGTTGGACATGTACGGCCAAAGTGAAGTCAATTGAGTAGTATCAGGTCGGCACGTCGGGAATAAGGTTGCAAACCCCCCTGCGAACGTTTTTGGTTTCTTTTTGTCCAAGATCTAACGTTTACTTGTCACTCTGCCCTTCCACTCCTCTGTGGACATTTTTAATAACCTTATGATAGCCGACCAAAACGCCCAGTGCGTACTTCGCCGCCAGTTGCGGTCAGTTTCCACAGGGTCTCTGTATTGAATACACCCCCGTTCCCCACTGGTGTCCCTCCCCCTCTCGAAATCGCGACTGGCCCACGGTTATTTTGTCGGTCAGGGTACACTCGCTACTCAAGCCTCCACATACTACGTTCAGTTTATTTTATATTTGACATTGTGCATTAGGAAAGACGTTAGGACTTTGTTTTGTCTCATAGAATCTGTTCAAAATGAACTTTTATACCGCTTTCGTCTTGTGCGGCACCAAAGTAAAAGGTGGAAAAGTGGATTGCCACTCCCCCCTTCCTTTTATCCCGTGTCCGTGTTCCCCACAGTGTTTTGCCTAACGCAGTTTTGCCAAGTCCCCTTTTGGGACCCATCTCGGCAACGGTATAGAGAAGGACCCAATTTAACTGTCAGTACACAGTGGATTATGTCATGTGGGGCTTTATCTTGGCATGCATTTGCGCGCTGTTACAGAAATTACGCTGCTGACAACGATTGTTTCCCAAGACTTCACACCTTAACCCCAAATCCGTTATTTTGCGAAATTTACTTTTTGTTTACTGTTTAATTACTATTCTCATTTCCGTTGTCGTACAGTAGCGTGGGATAAGACTCTCGGCATAAATCCAGGCAATTTCTGTGTTTTATTCCATTTTGTCAGCTTACTGTCTAGCCTGCTGCCCCACCCATAAAACTTCCTTTATCAGAAGATGAAGATGCGATCACTGGGATAAGAAGTTTATTTGCCTGACGTTTCGGATTCTCACTCGAATCCATCATCAGAGACATTCGCAGATAGAGGTGAAGGTGGCACCAGGAGTGCAGTATTTATAGCACGTGGCTGCCGTGGGACCGTATGCGCACTGCAATTAACAGTTCTCACAATCGGTTAACATTTCGTAAGTTAGCCACTTACTGTAGGCCTGCACATGGTCATGCGCCTGTCAGACTCCGATCTAGCCTCCGTGGAGGCTCCACGCATCGACTGCGTGGCTCGTTTTAAGGGCAAAGCCTCAGTCCCAGAGTTGATAAGGATATGTAAACCAAAATGTATCAGCTTCCGCTGGATAATCGCGTAATAAACTCCCGACAGGCATCCAGCAGTACGCACATGCTTCACGACTCGCCATACTGACAGCTAAAAGCCCAGGCACGCGTTCCGCCAATGTTCCACCTCTGTGCGACACATCCGCCAGGGGCTCGGCTTGCGAGTGAATCCCCGGCGCTCTCCGTTTCTTTTCTTATAGAAATTTCACCTTTGAGATTTCGACTTTTTAATCTCCTCGTGCCTGGGAGTGAGTACACGTGTCTCCCACAACGCGTCACCTGGAAGTTGCACTGGACCAGCCTGGAAAATAGACCAGGGTCTGGCACGCGCTACCTTGTTGCGCACTCATAACAAGCGCCATACACAGGGGAGTGTGGTGGGGCACGTCTAGGCGCAGGTTCACGCCGCGTCGGTCACTTACGCCCAATCCCGCCTCCAGTCTTCTTGCCTCTCTCTCTCTTGACACAGGCTCCAGGCGGAGAGGCGAAGGGAGTGCGTTAGACGCTGTGCAAGTCTACTCTAACTACAAGCTAATTCACTCGCAAGTCGCCGTGTCTGCCTCACCTTGTCTTAGAGCATAGTCAGTACCGACGGTCGAACAGACGTGTGAGACTGTGGCGTCAACTGCCTTAATAGGTGTAGAATTTTTCGTAAATTGAGTCACGCGTATAAGCCAAAACAGATTTTGGTGTGTATACAGTAATAATAAAAAACGTACAAACCTCAACAATGGATAACCTAGACAAAGAATTCCTATGTTAATGTGCGAGCAAATCGAATTTCCAGCTCAAGGTCAGAATAGAAAAGCTAGTTAATTAGAAGAACGCCGATCACGTCCGAAAGAGGGTTACAAAAAGGGGGAAGGGGACGGTCAACAGGGACCAAATGTGGAGGCACTTGCGAGGAGGGCGTGGAGAATTTCAAGCGTTGACCAGCTGGATACAACAAAAGGTTTGTTGAAACAAGTCCAAATGTCTTATTTGAAGCATTTTATCCGCGGTACGAAGCTGAAGTAGGCAAAAAGGGCAGGATTTATTGGTACCAAAAAATTTCGCGATAGGACGCAGCTGACGAGCTGTCGCAAAATTTTTTGGTACCAATAAATCCTGCCCTTCTTGCCTACTTCAGCAAGTGTCTTATGTTCAGGTGGTGTGGCATCAGCCGAGGAGTGGTGCATTAAAGTTGGGCATGCACGGCTAAAGTGAAGTCAATTGAGTAGCATCAGGTGGGCACGTCGGAGATAAGGTGAAGTTGTTCTGCAGGAGGGGCAGTTTTAATGAGACTGACTGACCATGACTTTGTTGAACTCTCGAAACAGACAAAGTTATTGATTCAATGATGGCAGCCAGTCACAACTCCCGGGGAGTACAACTGAGTCACAGAAATCCCCTTATTTGTCAAATAGCCATTGAGAATGCCTATTAATCGATGCCATAATGCAAACCAGTTGTTTTCGCCACTTTTTTGAATATTTTGTCTCTGGGCTTGCAATGGTCTCCTAAGAAAACCAGAATTCTTTACTTTATCAAGTTTTAGGCAGTAATGAATGACTTAATTTCCTTCCTGAAGCAAACTGTCCTATTAGTCCGTATTAGTTGCCTCGTGCTCTGTTCTTATAAATAAAGGTTGCAACCCCCCCCCTCCTGCGAACGTTTTTGGTTTCCTTTTGTCCAAGATCTAACGTTTACTTGTCACCCTGCCCTTCCATTCCTCGGTGGACGTTTTTAATAACCTTATGATGCCCGACAAAAACGCCCAGTGCGTACTTCGCGGCCAGTTACGGTCAGTTTCCTCTGGGTCTCTGTATTGAATACACCCCTGTTCCCCACTGGTGTCTTTCCCCCCTTTCGAAATCACGACTGGCCCATGGTTATTTTGTCGGTCAGGGTACACTCGCTACTCAAGCCTCCACATACTATGTTCAGTTTATTTTATATTTGACATGATGCCTTAGGAAAGACGTTAGGACTTTGTTTTGTCTCATAGGATCTGTTCAAAACGAACGTTTATACCGCTTTCGTCTTGTGCGGCACCAAAGCAAAAGGTGGAAAAGTGGATCGCCACCCCCCCCCCTTCACCCCGTGTCCGTGTTCCCCACAGTGTTTTGCCTAACGCAGTTTTGCCAAGTCCCCTTTTGGGACCCATCTCGGCAACGGTATAGAGAAGGACCCCACTTAACTGTCAGCAGACTGTGGATCGTGGCATATGGGGTCTTATTTTGACATACATTTGCAGGCAGTTACAGAAAGTACACTGTCAACAACGATTGCTTCCCACGACCTCACACCTTAACTCAAAATCCGTTATTTTGTGAAATTTACTTTTTGTTTACTGTTTAATTACTATTCTCATTTCCGTTGTCGTACAATAGCGTGGGATAGGGCTCTCGGCATAAATCCAGGCAATTTCTGTGTTTTCTTCCATTTTGTCAGCTTACTGTCTAGCCTGCTGCCCCACCCATAAAACTCCCTTTACCATAAATCTCGTAAGGCATGATCCACAGTCGACTGACAGTTAGTGGGGTCCTTCTCTAAACCTTTGCCTCCATCTCTCCTCTTGGAAGCATAAATTAGCCACCAGAATATACATTTCAGCATGAGGTTGCCAAGTTTGCCTGTGTACATGTGTGCCCCCCATGGCCCCCCTAACTGATCACGTGGCGGATGCGCTGGACCAACACGGGGGCCGTATTGGATTCTGGCGGGTGTTACCAGGTTGCGCACTATAACAAATGCCAACACTTCGGGGAGTGGTGGCAGACTCGGTTGCCGGCGTACATCGCGCACACCAGGACCCCTGCCACCTCGCCTATTGTTGTTGGCCAAAATCCTGGTCATTTGGTGTACGGACCAGGGGCTGTGGGGCGGAGCGCCAAGGTGCGAGCTCGACCGTGCCATCCATCTGCGCCTTCCCCAGCCTCCGGTTCTCATGACTCCGTTTTGACACCGAATCCAGGCGCGGAGTAAGAGGAGAGGGTGTGGTAGATGCTACGCAAGTCCACTATCACTATAAACTAATTAAGTCGCAAGTCACTGTGCCTGCTCTCAGCTCGCTGTAGAACACACGATGGACCTCGTCGAACTCGAAGTTCGAGCTGTCCGTGTGTGTATATGCTCCTAGAACGAGTCGCGCGGTATGCGCGTTGGGAGGCGTTGTCGGGAATGCGCACCCATAATAAATGACGGGGTACGGTGGCAGGCCCAGTTGTCGACTCACGTCGCGCCAGTCACGATCCCTTCTGTCCCCCCCCCCCTCAATTTTTGTTCCTGGTTAAAATGCTGGTCAAGTGTATGTTGTGGATCAGGGGGTGTGGTGGTACGCCTAGGTGCGGGTCCGGCCGTGCCAGCCACGTGCGTCCCCTGCCGTCTCCGGTCGTCTTGACATTGTCTTGACGCCGGCCCCAGTTGGGGGTGGAGGAAAGAGTGTGGTAGATGCTGCGCAAGTCCACTACCGCTATAAAGCAAGTCACCGTCCCTCCCGCACCCTATTGTGCATCACACGATGGACAGCGCCGGTCAAGACGCTCGAAGTGTCGCGTGTGTGTACATTACCCTACAAAATCATGCGGTATTGGCAAGCTGTAATGGGACAACCAATCAGCTTGCATATTCGATAAGCTGGGGAACAGTCGTTAGTAAGGGATTTCTACGTCTTTTCAATGGAATTTTCTTATTTCATGCGACTCTGTACGGCCGCTAGTTGGGCTAGAGAGAGAGAGAGCCCTAAGGCGCAAGGGGACGAACGATTTCCATAACGGCCATCTTTTCTCCGTTAATAGCTGTGTCTTCTCATCAAACAAACTTCAAAGAGCGGGATTTTTGTGCTAAATCTGGCGGCAATCAGATACGTAGGCCCACCGTTGAAAATTAATTTCGGGGACTCCTGCAATACGGGAAGGATTTGAGCATTAGTCTTACCTGTAGAACAGATGGAGGGCATTGAGAAAACTCTCATTTCTGCCATATGTTTGTTTTATTACCCCTACGGGCTGTCGGAACAGACCGCGCAAGTTAAAATATGTGAATTAGTGGCGTCTGGACGCGCGGAAACCATGTAATCCGAACCTGCCCCAGAACATAATCTCAACCACCGATTTAAGCTTAGCCATACAACCAGACCTAACATGACTAATAAGCAAGATTAAGGCGTGCATGTGCCATAAATCCTCAGAAGTGCCCTCAAAATGGGCCACTGCATTCAGTGGCAGCAGACTTTCCGCACTGTTTCTTGCCTGAACTCCTGCCTTTTTGGCCTATTTGACGTGTCTTCAAGTTTATGCAGGGGGGACATGTCCTCTGGGAAGCCCGACACCTCTGAGGTGATGGGTGGGAAGGAGGCGGTCGCCTGACCAGGATCCCTCTTGCGTGAAAACACACGCGGCGGACCGCGAGCACCCGCCTTCTGCAGCTGTCAAGTTGACTTCGCGGTCCGCCCAGCCCGTTCTGGGATGTTTTTCGACCTTGAAGCCTCCTTGGGCACAGCCCCGTGTGCTCCCATCACCGCAGTACTTACTGGCTTTGGGAAAAGTGCACTGTGAACTGATTCCCTTTCACGCAGCCTCCGATGAATAATTCTGTAACGAGGGAGAATCAGCAAATCGTCCCGCCTCATTACTGCGATGGAGCCTGTGGTTTTGGCCTATAACTGCCTGTGTCAGCATTCGCTGGCCTCCCAACCTATGCGGACTATGCGGCTTCTTTTATGGCGTTAAAGGCATGTTTTACTATCACCGTGTCTAGCATAGTGTCTGGGAATTGGAGGACGGCGTTTTTTTACAAAAACTACCTCGCGCAATAGTTGATCATTGAGTGGCCGAGGTGAGTTGCTCACCGTCACTCTACAATAATATCTGTCATCGCGCGAACTTGTTTATAACAATCAGACGATATTCCTCTCCCATCAGTACACACCTCGCGCGGCGTGCATTTTAGAATCAACTGCTTTCGCTATAATTCTAGCACTAGTCTGTTCCTTTGCGTTTTGTTTTTACGTTTAAGTGGTAGAAATTCGATGAAATACGGACACAGTTCTAGTGCCCAGATTGGTCTTGCGCACAAACCCCTTGCCTTGGGTTCATGGGTAGTTATCAACTTTTATCGATTTTTTCTGTCACTCTACCCCGTCCCTATATAACTGCACCGGCCTACAGAGAGGTTATCGAAAGAAACGTTCGCTCGCCGCCTTGTCTTCTGAATTACCAACTACTATAAAATCCCGATTTGCCTTTGAGGAGTCTTGTCGACAGAGCGCGCGTTTCTGACTGCAGAGATTTTGTCAAAAGGTTTTTTTTCAATTCAGTAAGTCTAAAATCCTGCGCTGTATACAGGGGGAAATACCGCGGACATCTGTTGCACCAACTGTTTTGGCATTAACGGGCACCACCATCTCGCATGCTATAGGCTAGCGATGCTAAAACGATGGCGCATGCAGTAAGTCATGTTGGATTGTTTTAATGCGTACTCCTTTCCAATCCTACATTTGTGCAAGTGTGAAGGAAGGCGAACTGCAGGTGGACACCCTGGCGGACCGCGACACCTTTTGGATCCACATGACGGTATTGGCTGCGCGTGCGGCCCTTCTGGCGTGCATTCAATCGGCGGCATTTTCAACCGTTAGCTGGGCGGCCTGAAAGCATACTGGGATGAGTAGTGCCGTGCAATGGCGACAAGACATGAGAGAGTGCTGGTTGCATGCGCCCGCATGACGGTCCACAAGACCACCAGGCCGAAGCTTACCAGGAAAATACGGATGAATGAACAGGGCTCTTTTGGCAACCTAGATGGTGTATTTTAAGTCCTCTGATCCCTTGGGGGGGGGTTGGCGTTTTGTAGATTGGTCCAGGTACTGATTAAACAAGGCGTCAACGGCAGGCGAAGAGCGGAACTGCCTTCAACGAAGACTATTAGCAAAATAAGCCGACTGCAGGGTAGTCGGTGGTCGCGAACCGGCGTCAGTAGTGCTAACGGACACAAACTGTCAGAGGAGGTGTCAGAAAGCTGGAAAATGGCATTGTCACTTTGTAATCGTAAAACGCCATTGCGGGAGGTTTCTAAACGAGTAAAGCGGCCGCCCTGCTTCAGTTAGAACCGTGTTCTTTGAGCACATAGGACTTTATTGATGATAAAGGACAAGAGTAAAATTCACAACGAATGTAGTAGAGTGAATTTGACTAAAAATGAGAAAATCTGTTGCTGAAGGACACCATCTTCTAAAGGCTGCACTCCTGACGATATGATTGGTTAATTGTGCTCATCTCACAACAGTAAGCACTAAATGGACGAATCAGAACTCTTCTTCACTCCAAACGTGTCACTGGGGAATTGTCGGCGTTGGCAAAACGTCGTCCATATGGAACCTTCTTATACATTGAAAAGGCCAATTTCGCCCTCAAGGCGTCTTACTTATACTGCTGGATAACGTCCTAGGATCCCCCCCCTGAAGACCCGTCTTTATTCAGGGCCCATTGCGCATACTTAGCATTAAGGGCGCCTTTCGATTCCTCTTAGGAAGACCAGATCAGCCGAACAGGTTCACGTGTCAGATGCCACCCGCAAATCAATTCCGTAAAAAGGCCATATAACTCTCTGAAGGCCGTCCCGTCATTGACACCAGTGAGACGATTATCTAGAGTCACTTGTGGCATGGTTGCACAACGGTTGTTTACCAATTTCAGGATCACAGCATTGAGGCACTCGGCTGATTGACGGCATCAGCCTGGTCCTATTTTCGCGTTCTGAACTAGTGTTCCTATGAGGCAGAGAATGAATCGTTTAATCAGGATTGATCCCTTCCACAGTCACTTTTTCTCTGTGTTCGCCAAGGGTTAGTTGGGGTCTTTTGGGCAACTTGACACCCCTCCCCGCTGCCAATCACCTTGGTAATCAAAATGCATAGGCCTGGCGAGAAAGGCAGTGCTCTCCTTAAGGGGTTGAGAGCGCGCGCATCAGTGCTTGCAGTCGGTCCTAACCACGCGTCTTGCCAACTTGTTGTCTGGTGATACGCCGTGGCGTAGTAGATAGGATGATGTCTTTTTCTTCAGCCTCGAGTTGGAGCACCAGGTTGTTAAGCTGGCTTTTACGCGGCTGTGAAGGTCAACACTACGGCTAATGACCTTGAAGGGAGGGGTGATGGAAGTTGGTCACGAGGATAATGTTGACTGCAGATTCAGTGGTTCCACGGACGAATCACGTACACGCAACCCGACTCTGGAATGTTATTTGCCTTCAACTGACAGCTTCTGTGCGCGTGCTATTGTCGTCTGATGGCCTTGACGTGCTCCTGTAGCTCTGCCCCACGAGCAGCGAAGAGGATGGGAGGGGGCGTCTGGCCCACTAGTAGGTGTTGGCAACACGCCAGGTTGGAGAACACCAGGGCCTAGTATTGTCACCCGACACTCCTCCTTCATTTTTACGTAGGGAGTGTCTCAGACGGGTTTTTCCATCCATTTTGGCAGCGTCTTTACAATGAATACAGTGGACACGCCGAAATATTGCTTGTCGGTACGCTACCAATGCCGATGATTATTCTCATTAGAAAGTCCATCTTTTGTACTGATATTTTCCGCTACATATGTTGAGCTATTCTTAATTCAACCCCCCTCCGTCTGTATTACTTCTTAGTTTGGAATAATGGTTTATATACTGATCTACTCCATGTTCGCAGTCGATTTCTGAGGAAAGTAAAAAGCAACAATTTCTAAACTGGCCTATCTACCAGAAAACAGACGGGAAATAGTGGGGGCTCACTGATTAGCTGAGCCTCTCACTGCTGTGCCATGCAGCGGCACAATATTGGCTAAATACGCGTGTCTGGGTTTTTAGCTAGAGTGCGTGGCCTATCTCATGAAATGTTGGCTGAAATTCTGAAATGTGTTTTCGATTAGGAAGGATTACTTGGTCGCGGTTTTGATTCTGATTACCTTGAGGCATACTCTTATAACATTTTAGACTCGGCAGGATGTCGGCTTTAAAATGCATTTCTTTTCAATCTCCTGTAGAAAGCGTGCTCGGTAAAAAATGACTACTTAAGTAGCATGCATTTTTCCCATTGATTTTCGATGGTCTTGGAAATTCAAATATATTTTATAGAAACCACAAACAAAAATATGCTTTTTTAGTCAATCAATAGAGAATCACGTGTTTTTTATATTTTATACTTAAGGAAGGAGTATAATTGGGTTTTAAAAAAGTTTCTAATTATGAGACTTTTTAAGACCGCGATATGTCCGTTCACATAGCATCGTACCTGGCCGTTTACCACTGCTCCTCATGAAATGTACAACATGGTCCGCATCCATTGCAAAATGTTATGAATTCTGTATGATATCTTTTCAATGGCATAGAAAAATATGGGATTTTCTTTACGCGGAACGCATGCGCCTTGTAGAGTGAAATCACCACGCGCTAATGCAACGAACGATCAGGCTCCAAATTTTTAGGCAATTAGAAAACTTTTTTAAAACCCAATTATACTCATTCCTTAAGTATAAAATATAAAAAACACGTGATTCTCTATTGATTGACTAAAAAAGCATATTTTTGTTTGTGGTTTCTGTAAAATATATTTGAATTTCCAAGATCATCGAAAATCAACAGGGAAAATGCATGCTACTTAAGTAGTCATTTTTACCGAGCACGCTTTCTACAGGAGATCGAAAAGAAGTGCATTTAAAAGCCGACATCCTGCCGAGTCCAAAATGTTATAGGAGTATGCCTTATGATAATCACTATCACAACCGCGACCAAGTAATCCTTCCTAATCGAAAACACATTTCAGAATTTCAGCCAACATTTCATGAGATAGGTCACGCACTGTAGTACTTGTGCTGCTAGTTTAGTATATTGTAACCCTGCCTGTTGGCAGTAAGTGAATATTACGCGGTTATCCGGCTGTGGCTGATGGACTTCGGGCCAAATATTTCATACATTAGCTTCCGGTCTACGCCTGTAAATCCTAATATAAACTGATCTACTTCAAGTTGGCTGTTAATTTCTGAGGAAATTAAAAAAAACAACAGATTCTTGTCATGTCTGGCAATCCGAATATACATCTGACAGCCGCAGGAGAAAATATGAACGGAATTGAGACACGGACCCGTTATTGAGAAGCAGCTCAGATCGTGGCTGGCCAATCAGTCGTTTCAAAAACCATCTCTCCGGCTACTGTGTTGGTACTTCTGTGGTTTGCAGTTTTCCATTTGGGAAACGCACGTCTTCCTCGGATTGTACACTCAGGTAGAAATTTTGTAGATTTCGAAAATTAGAAAGGCAGGATCCCCGCTCCCTAACCAGTGATTTTACGAGAGATTAACTGTCACAGGCTGCTGCAAAGGATGTCATCGCAACGACAGTATACTGCCGTGTATGATTTATTTTGCGATTACTTTCATCTCTTTTTAGTACGGGAAATTCGGTAGA
This sequence comes from Spirometra erinaceieuropaei, assembly GCA_902702965.1. Lineage (NCBI taxonomy): Eukaryota > Metazoa > Platyhelminthes > Cestoda > Diphyllobothriidea > Diphyllobothriidae > Spirometra > Spirometra erinaceieuropaei. The sequence goes on from CACRXP010000146.1 coordinate 822,554, forward strand.
GTCCTCTTTTCCACTTAAAAGTATAGTATGTGGGCTAACTCATGAAAAGTCAACCGGAATTCCGAAATGCGTTTTCGTTTCAAAACGACTAATTAAGTAGGGTTGTAAACCTAGTCAGCCTACAACATAATTCTTTAATATTTCAGCTACCACATGATGCTGGCTTTCGAATGAACGTCCTTCCGCCTACATGAAAAGAAAAAACTCTGTAAATAACGACCACTTAAGTAGCATGAAATTTTCTCATTGATTTTCGATGCCCCTAAAAGTCCAATTCCATTTCATGGAAACCATGCAAAAAAATTCACTCTTTTGCTTATTCGGTAGGCATTTACGTCTTCTTCTAATTTTATATTCGAAGGAGGGACATAATTCGATTTTAAATGAGTTTATAATTGTGGGAATTTTAAATACTATTCGTAACATCGTCGTTCATAAATCGTCGTGTCTCTGCATTTACCCATGTGGCTTATAAATTTAACAGAATGGATCAAATCCACTGCTGAATTTTATAAACCCTTTATGGTCCTCCTTTACATTTGTAGAGAAATGTGTGGTTTTCCGTACGCGGAAAATATACGGCTTGTAGCTGGGATACCCTGAATCCATGGGTAACGGTAGAGCGAGTTCAAAATTATTCGGGAATTAGAAAAGTTTCTGAAGACCGAATTATACCCTTCCTTCGAGTATAAGATTGGAAGAAGGCGTAATTGCCTACTGAAAGAGCAAAAGAATGAATATTTTTATGCATGTTTTCCACTAAATATAATTGGACTTCTAAGGGCATCGACAATCAATGAGAAAAATTCATGCTAATTAAGTAGTCATTTTTACGGTGTAGTTTTTGCGTGCAGCCGGAAGGAAGTTCATTCGAACGCCGGCATCCCGAGGTAACTGAAATAGTATAGGATTATGTTGCAGGCCGACTAGTTTTACAACCCTACTTAATTAATATTTTCGAAACGAAAACGAAAAAGCATTTCGGAATTTCGATTGGCATTTCATGAGTTAGTCCACCTACTGTATGGTTAAAGATTTTACTCAACGTGCGAGCAGTGTATTCCTACCTACAGTGTGAACGTGGTAGAGCTACTGGTAGGATTCTATTAAGACCGTTATGATATCACGCGGAGCGTAAGCGCATTCGTCTCTTGTCCCCAATACCAACGCGCGGAGAAGGAGAACACGACAGGCCATGAAAAATTGTATTAGGGAACTGCAAGTCAAGTCTAACTGTAAAAGTAACGCGTATTTATAACATCCTACTGGGGTTCGCCTGCGTTCGGCTCAATGTACTTCGAGAAGAAAATTATAGACGAGCTGATCGATTACTCGTATACACGGATCGATCAGGCTCAACGGAGCAGCCAATGGCGTGGCGCCACGATCATGCTGACAGCACGCTTGAGAAAACGCACGTGGCCTCCTGCGATTGGCTGGCTCTTGTTTTTTTTTTGGAGTATAGGCATTCCCAACAAAGACGACGAGTTATCCGCTGTCCAGTAGTCGGAGCAAAGCCTATCGATCTATATGTCGGCCGAATGTCGCCCCTTTCGCTGCTACTGATGGAAAGCACGACTGGCGTATCCGATATTTGCTACCATCTCTGATGGCATCAGGTATCACTCATCTAAGGCTGTTCTGGTAACCTTACCCTGGAAACGGATGCAGCTGCATGAATACAATGTTGACACTTTATTGCCGCCAGCTTTGGCTGACTGAAGTTCTCAGCCCAAATTGGACGAACAGACTGGAAAGAGGCATCAGCATCAGCCGCTGAATTTGCACAAATCTGATTGGCTAGTAATCACATTTCCGTCAACCCCCTTTTTCACAAGGGAATAGGAGACAAGCGCAGTTGGCTTCACTGGCATCGCCCTGTGGACGGACGTGGTCTCCGAGGCTATCGTTCCAGCGTCCTCCCCCCCCCCCTCCCCCAGGGTCGTATTATTGATTTTTTTATATCTGCGCGCCATGGTGTGTGTGTACGGCTGCCGCAGTGATGGGACTAAAATTGTTGTTTTGGCCTCTTCTTCCCTAGCAGATAAATTCGCATCTGGACAGCTGTCTCAGCAGAGACACTGTGTTAGAGGTTGTGCGTGAATCCCTCCAGTCCACAACTCCCAGCTCGGTCGCCTCGTCGTCTGCGCGTACCCTAGAGACGGGACAGAAACGACACCCAGACGGTGGAGTCGGCAAATGTGTGCACAGGGGACCCCTGGATAAGTACTTCAGGCCCGGCTAGCGACCCCTCGGTAGGCATGGAGGGGTGCACGCACACCAATGAACCCGGTATTCTCCCACAGGGAAACAAACTTGCCACGCGCTGACCACATTTCTGGCTCCGCGGATGTATATTTTTACCTAACTGTTCATATCCTTCACATGTACGTACTCCAGAGAAACGCGTTCGACTCGAGTGTTTGTCAACTTTTTTGGCTCTTCCTGTAGCAAGCTGACTACTAAACTTCATTAAAAATGTTGACATTGCTGCAAACCCTGCGTGTTTTCGTTTCTCGGATTATCGTGAGTCATGATAACTCAATTTGTCACTCTAAATTGAAAAAACTCCCCCATTCTAGGGGTGCCTTCAGTGTGAGTCGCGGTAGCTGCGAATTACGACATAAGTGAACCAGGGGTAAGCTAAGCGTTTCGCGGATGGGTAATATTTATCGATACCCCTTGCAGTAGTATGTTTCCTGATAGAAGCGAAAAGGCGAGTTCCAGGAAATAGTCGCGGAGAAAGAGACACGATCGCTGGAACAAGTGCTTCACTAGCCTAAAGTTTCGGATCCTCTCTCGACTCCATCATCAGAGACGGACTCTGGTAAGCGTAGTGGATTGCCCAAGTGCTGCAATATTTATAGGATGTAGTTCTTAGGCCGCTGCATGCTTATCACAGTTGGCAGCTCCTGAGTGCATCACAGCTCGACTGTTTAGGTGTTGAATTATGCCGTTGCTATGCGCCTGCATGCCTGCCAAGATTATCGGCTCCCACGCTCATCGCACGCCGCCGAGTTGCAGACAGCCAGATTACGTCAACCGTGTGGACCCTTGGGTGATTTAGCTCTCCGACATTGATGCCGGGGCCGGTTGTTATGCCCACGCTAACCGCGCGTCCAACGACTATGCCTAAGCTAAGTCTCAGCGCCGAATATGGAGAGGGAAGGTCGTTGCGCTTGTAGATTGATTGAGGACTGAAAAACCGTGACTCGAGCAGTTCACGGCTCACGCGGTTGTCGCATCTAGCAGGAATTTCTGCTTTGCCAAACTTGAATGTGTGATTGGGTCCCGTCGAATGAGTCGCGACCTGGGAGTTGGCGTCGTTCCTCCGCACTGCTGCCGCGTGCTCGGCCAGCCGCGTCCGTTTCCATCTTAGCAGAGGCTTTCACCAAGAACCTGGCAGAACAACGACTGCACTCTCTTCACCACTGTGGCTTTTTTAAGAAATCTTTCTACCCAAAAGTTTGTCGCGCTACGTTTAGGTCCGCTGACTGTTCGCATGTTGAGAACTCACTGACATGCCAAATCGAACGGCCCAAATAAGCGGCAGCCGATATATTTGAGTTATTGGAATTTGTTATCAGCGAGCGGAAAGAGAAAGGTTCCCATTACTGCGCACTAATTGCCGCAATAGGACTCCAACATAAGGTAAAGGCAATATCACCTGACGGGATTTTACGTCTCTGCCCGTTCTCAAGGCAGAAATCCATCTGATATACGAAAGTACTCCTACCAGTTTGTGACAGGTTCAGTTATTACAGGGAGTTAGGCGCCGTGCTTGATGTTTGAGGACTTTAGGTAGCCGGTGCATACGTCTTTATCCACATGCAGGCTGAGAGATTGTGAGTAATACTCATCTCAGTATCCTGCAGGGATCGCGCCGTACAAGCTTTCCTGTGGCAGGTACTCTGCAAATGTTTCGCTTTAACCATCAGTAGCTACCTTTCTAAATGCCCATCCTTGTCCACTTCAGAGGCAAAGAATACACCAAGCAATACTGCCAGCAGTTAAGAGGTGTCCCCATGAGTTCGCATCGGCTTGGCTTTGTGGCGGAAGCCGTAATGCAGAAATCAAAACAAAACAATGACTGTGCCGTGTAGATGATGTACTTATTTTCATGTAGAAAGGTCAGTTGGACGTCCTCCATGATAACCTCAGCTTCATATTTCCGGGAACTAAGTTTACTTACCGAACACATGTTGATGAATAACTGCCGTCCATAAATGTCCTCGCACACCGAAAGACTTTTACCAGTTGATCGCGAATAGACACGTTCAGCGGTCATTTTACATTAGGAGAGTAACCACCCTGGTTAGCAAAAGTAAGAGATCCGGGTTGATAATCAGAGGAAAAGGAAGTGCTCACCGGATCAAGGGACTTGTTTGGCTGACGTTTCGAAGATCTTGGGCGGTTTTCCATTATCAAATCGTCTAGGGAAAAAATCAATCAGAATTTGGAATGGACAGCCGGATTAGTTGGCCTTGGGCTGATCGATTTTTTTCCTTCTTTCGCTGCCCTGGCCTGCTGGCCGTCGCCTGTGAGTGTTGGTGATCTGTATAGTATGTCGTCCCCGCAATTGGGGTTATTTGCGTCTTCGTCCCTCATTTGGGTGAATTGGTCCACAGATCGTGTTTGCTTGGCAGTCTTAAGCTCCGTATGACTGTCTTGTCTTCGTCACGGCGTATGTAGTGACGTAGGACTTTATAGGCCGAAGGAAGGTCTAGATGCCTGTTGATAATGGAGAGCCGCCCCAGCTCTTCGAACCGTCAGCCAAACAATTCCCTCGATCCGGTGAGCACTTCATTTTCACCAGTAACCACCCTGTCTACCAATCGGAGTTCTACCTACATCCTGGGTAGTCGGACAGAACTCGCTACTCCAACGAAAAAAGTTATTGAGCAAAACGATGCCTCTAAACAAGTTATTTCCTCAGGCCAGGTATCCACTTCGCGTTGTGCATCAGTTCATGTGGTATCGAAAGTTTAGTGAGAATGGTGTTCTCAACGTTACGACCGCCCAAACGCCGCAACCGCCTAGTCTATCTTCCTATACGTGATAAACCTATCTGAACTTGTCGAAAGGCAGCTGAAAAAAACGGATATATCCACTAAGAAGCGGACACATCTTTAATGTTTGCAGTTTTATACCGTGTGTTGCCGGCAGCCGTCATGGTCATGTCCGGCGTCAATGCTCAGGATCTCTTTGCATCAGGGTCACCAATTTGTTGCATATAAGAAGTGGAGAGTGTACGCAGAGCGCTGCAATCATATGGTCGAATCTCGAGTTGCAGGAAAAGACGGAAATCGCCAAAACAAAGGGTTTATTGTACTGTGAGTTTTTCCCTCATGCGGCAGTGGCCGCTGGCGCAGCTAAGACCTCTGGTTAGCAAAAGTAAGAGATCCGGATCGATAATCGGAGGAAAAGGGAAGTGCTCACCGGATCGATGGACTTGTTTGGCTGGCGTTTCGAAGAGCTTGGGCGGCTCTCCGTTATCAAAGCGTCTAGTGCAAAAATCGATCAGAACTTTGAATAGACAACCGAATTAGTTGGCCCTGGGCTGATCGATTTTCTCCTTCTTTCGCTGCCTTGGCCTACTGGCCGTCGCTTGTGAGTGTTGGTGGCCCCCTGTATAGTGTGTCGTCACCTCAATTGGGGTTAGTTGCACTTGCGTCCCCCTTTTGGGTGAATTGGTCGGCAGGCCGTGTTTGCTCGGCATGCTTAGGCTCCATATGACTGTCTTGTCTTCTTCACGGCGTATGTAGTGACGTAGGACTTTATAGGCCGAAGGAAGGTCTACATGACTGATGATGCAGTTGGCATCTGAGTATCAAGCCTCAAGTGTGAGGCGTTCTGTCCTTGAGAAGTCCCTGCCTAAGACGGCTGCCCCTTGAAAATCAAAACTGTGTCTAGTTTCTCCGATGTGAGCCGCAAGCTGTGTGTTTGGGTCTAGTCTCCGAGTTGCCGCCCAAACTCTTTGAAACGTCAGCTAAACAAGTCCTTCGATCCGGTGAGCACTTCCCTTTCCGCAGCCGGGGCCGGTGTTGTCTGCATCCAGTCAGGCCTGGGAGTCCCTGAGAGCTGTGGCAGCTTCTTTTGTAGGTTTGTGGGGTAATCGGAAGAGGTGCCCATTTGGTTTGCTGACTTGTCGAGGCACGTGCGTTCACAGAGTCACAACTGCTCCTACGCTACTTCAGTTGACCATCCCCTGCGAATGCAACACTAGTCACTTAAACACCACTCCTCGATAAATCAACAAACCACTTCAAATTGCTCCACAAAATAAGTTCTCAACTGCTTAGGCATTACGAGTGCACAAATGCAAGATTACTGTACATGCATGCAATTTTCAAGGACTCTACAAGTAACCCTTAATACACACAAGTAGCGCATAAACCCAAAACTAAGTTGTGCAAACAGCTTGTCCACCCCTAGGACTGGGTTGGCTATCTCTACTGCTTCCGAGATGGAAAATCTGTCTCTTGCCGTATACCTGAACATTACCTGGCGGGAAGAAGTAGAAGAGGGATCGAGTACCCGAACACTTTATTTATTTATATTGACCCAACTGTGAAAATCTCGGCGCCTCTGTGGGATTCGAACCCACGCAGTAAGGGGGAAGGCTTTAGTACAGCCAACGCTTTAACCACCTGAGCTACGAGGCCCCGCCGGACGACGCGAGTTTTATCACACTTGGGTCAAGTTACCCGCCCAACCTACTGCAACGTCTGGAATCCACCAAATCTGATACAGTAAGTTGACTGCCCAAGCAGGATTTCCTAAGTAATTCACCTAGAATCCACCAGATGACTACTAGGCTCACGTAATTCATTGATATTTTGGCAGATTTTGAATAATTTATATTGACCCGACTGTGAAACACTCGGCGCCTCGGTGGGATTCGAACCCACGCAGTAAGGGGGAAGGCTTTAGTACAGCCAACGCTCTAACCACCTGAGCTACGAGGCCCCGCCGGACGTTCGGAGCTTTGGAGCTCGTGCGGGAGTCCATCGTCATAGATAGTAGCAGCGACAGAACAAGCGGCAGAGGACGTGTAGGCCAAGCATCGAGTGACGGCCCCACACTGGAGGTGATTGCGTAGGGCTCTGTTAAGTTTCCGCCCTTCCTGGGTGTGCTCGCCAAAAGAAACCTTAAAGGTGAACCGGAAAGGAAGGTCTATAAGATGGCAACGAAAATCACACAGCTTCTCAGTTGTCACAGCAACCATTCGGTGGCTCACAAACGGAGCTGTGTGAAGACGCTCTTCAAACGGATACAAACTTATTCCCACAAACCGAAGAAAATAGCACGTGAGGCCCATTATCTCCGCGACCAGTTTGGGCACAATGGTCGCTGCCTACGCGGTCGCCCCAAGAGGACCCAAGCATCAACACCATCAACGATATGGCATTTTCTGTCATGCGTCAAAGACGTTTCAGAAGCAACCCGGCGTGTTGCCGCGGAGTTGGGTGTTGGAAATGTACACCGCCCCAAAGCCACCATGTGCAGCAGGGTCATGAAAATCAAAGACCGGTTAAAGCCTGAAGAGCAATCTGGAGTGATATATCGCATACCGTGCCAAAACCGTCCTCGTAACCACACAGACCACACTGAATGCATGCTCGGATGGCGCATACACGAACATAAGCTGGCTGCGTGACGAGGCGACGCATTATCACAAGTGGCCGCTCACACCTACGAAATGGGTCAGAAGTTTAACTTCGCGGCCACCAAAATAGTCGCCCACGCCGGAAACAAAACAGGGTGAGAATTGATTGTAGCCCGGGCCTCGGATGAGAACTCCGTCAGTCGATTTATCGACCAAGCGCCGGCGTACAGAGCCGTACGCAGCCACTTCCAGTCTTGGGCCGTCCGTCGATGATTTTCTTACACGCCCTACAACTGTCGCTTTTTCGTCCGATTGAATCCTCCGACCTCGGAGTTGCTGCTATCTCTGGCGATGGACCCCTGCATGAGGTGGAAAACTCAGAACAATAAACAAAGTGTTCCGGGGCTCGACCCCTTCTCCAGTTACAGTACTTTGTCGGACGCTGTTAAAAGTTTATGCTTTTGTACACTACCCATGAGTCTGAAGAAAACATGGGAAGCCAGTTTCAAGATTTCACGCAGTAAGAGTTATTTCTTTCTCAAAGTATTAGCGGCCTCCGTACTAAGAGAACTTTGCGCAAGTCTCCCCAGTCTCTGAAGGTGGATAGACGAAATCACTACTCGAAACGTCAAACCTCAAATAAACCTCTGCCAGTGAATGCCATTTTCGCTTTCGAAGTGTCACGTAGGAGTCGCAGTTTCAGCGCCATTTATTTCATCTTTCAATACATTTTTGACATTTCTGGATGTTCTCGTTTGCCACAAAGATTGTGGTGGCCTAAAGACCAAAGTAATCAGGATGGCGACAAACACGACACAAGTACTGAGCTTTAACAGCAACTACTGACTTTGTCACTAAAGCAGTTGCGTAAGGGCGATATACCGGCTCGTTGAGACACACTGCTGTGAGGTGCTCGTCCCGTAACTCGATCAGTAAAAGTCATTCCTTTGACAGTAAATATCCCCGATCGTAATCGACAGGAAAATGTGCCCATGACCCAGTTGTTAGTGCTAGACTCAATGGTCTCGGACTCGAATCGTGCCGGTCGTGGCTAGCTGGTGACGGCCAGAAATTACCATTCAAGTCATCCTTGTTGTTGTTGGTGTCCACCACCCGCTACGCAACTGCCTGTGTGCGCCTTAGATTGATCCCAAATATGTAATTACCGACAAAGATAAGGGAGACTGGAATGGCCATTTCTGGCTTATTAGTCGTCGTCAGCCAGTCATACCCAACCCCGAAGTATGACACACCCGAGGCTCGAACTCACGATCTGTTAGTTAGAAGTCTACGCCTCTAACCACTGAGCCACGAGCCCCTTGCCCTGTCGGTTTTCGATCGGGACCATACAATGGTAGGTGGCGCTCACCGCTCGTTCAGACGGAACTCACTCGTTCCGTTGTGCCTTAAGGGCTCTCTCTCGAGCCCAACCAGCAGCCGCACAGCGGCGCATGATATAGACAGTATGCCATTATTACCGACAAAGACAAAGGGGATTGGAGTGGCCATTTCTGGCTTATTAGCCGTCGTCAGCCAGTCATACTCAATCTCAAAGTGTGGAACATCTGAGGCTCGAACTCGCGACCTGTTAGTTAGAAGTCTACGGCTCTAATCCGAACTCTATAGCTCTATAGCCTGGCTATTCCAGTCTCCCTTTTCTTTGTCGGTAATAACATACTGCGTATAAGCAAATGTTGTTTTTTAAAAAAAAGTTCTGAGAGAACAACTGCCTGCGCGCAATCGGTAATGCGTTGGAACTCGGGATCGAGGCTCAGGTGCTGCGAACCTCGCCGGCTGATGACGACTGATTGGCCGTAAATGACGATGACTATTAAGCCAGGAACGATCATCACAGTCTCTCCTGTCTTTGTCGGTACTTTTCCTCAGCCTATAATGCCAGTCGCTGCGCGACTGCTGGGGTAGCTCAAGATGAGCCCAAAGCACAACAGAACGAGCATATCCCGTTACCCGATGGGGGAACGTGGTTCCTATATATATGTTTATTCAGATTTAAATTGCCCATAAGGACAAAGCAGACTGGAATGATCTTTTCCGGCGTGTTAGGCTTTATCAACCAGCCAAAACTAACCCCAGGTGTTGCAATCCCCGAGGCTTGATCCCGCAGTGAGTCTCATGGGACCATCATTCGGCAGCTCAGTGGTGGTGTCAAATTCCATCTCCAACGATACCGGATCCGATCACACTTAAGGTTGAATGTATAACTGGTTGACGACGGCTACTAAGCCAGAAGTGGTCATTCCAGTCTCTCTCGCCTTTGTCGGCAATAACATACTGCCTATGTATCATGCGCCGCTGTGCTGCTGCTGGTTGGGTTCGAGAGAGAACCCGTAAGACACAACGGCACGAGTGAGTTCCATAAGAACGATCGGTGACCGCCACCTGCCATTGAGCCTCAAGTCGGAACAGAAAATGCGTGTCTCGTAACCCCATCAGTGGCGTCCTCCCAAAATGCATATAAGAACCTTGTCGAACCGACAGTCAGCGAAGCCACGCCACCTGCCAGTCTCCGCCTCTACAGACCGGGAATTTATTCAAACACGAATGTGCGCGCACCGATCTATCGTCTTTCCGCGCCAGCGGCCACGAACACGACGCCACCGGCCATGCCGAAGTCGGCAAAGTCATAATAGCAGAACTACAGAGAAGAATCCACCAAATAATTTCAGGAAGTATTTAGTGCAGGACATGGAGTCATGTCCCAGGGACATGACCTTTTAGAGCCAGACCCGAAATGTTAACGAACATTCGAGTCGAAAACAATCAACTACTGTGGAATAACCACCTATAAGTAGCACTACGAATAGCATGAAATTTATATGGCAAACGTATTATACGTTGCCATAGTCCAATTAATCCCCTATGCAGCCTCATTTTGAGCGGTCGAGTGGAGAAAAGCCCAAGTTCTGGCTCTCAATACCCTATGTGAAGAAAGTATCAGAGGCAACGGCAAGAATCCTAAAACCTTCTGGGATTGGCGTGGCTCATAAACCAGAATGCACCATCAGACAGCAAATCATGAAGCCCAAGGTCCCGCTACCAACAACAGAACAGTCGGCGGTGGTCTACAGCATACCATGCCTAAATTGCAATGCAAGGTATGTTGGTGAAACGGGCAAACGCCTCGGCACAAGATTGCACGAACACCAACCTGCAATCAACCGCAAGGACAAGCTGTCTTTGGTCTATGGCCACATACGAGAACTGAACCACAATTTTGTCCTTGAGAAAGCGAGGGTAATTGGTCGAGCCAATGAGAAGATGACCAGACTGGTGCTCGAAAGTTGGTCCTCGACTGGTACACTCAACCGAGCTATAGATCTACATCCCGCCTACCAAGCATCGCGTACAAGGTTCGGATCAGTCCGGACAGGACCAGTAAGGCAAGCGAGCACGCGGGACCAAGAGTCAACGCTCACGGAAAAGAGCGGAATTGGGGGCCAGAGGTCATGTGACCAAAGCCGAACACTGTCTCACCGATGCGCCCGCGAAGCTGAATGCTGCCCACCTGAACAGCAACGACTGATCAGTCCACCGGCTGACGTGGGAGGGGCCAAGCGGCACGTTGATTTGACCACAACTAAGCCGACCCCAAGGGGAACAATGGTCACGCAGGCCTATCAGCGGTCAGCTCCGGGGAGGTCTAAGCCAGTCAGCGGCAAACAGGCAGGTCAAAGTTCGTGCGTCCAGCACAGCTATAATACGAGGCAAGCGGCAAGACTGAATAACTCAAGACCCGCAAGTGCAACAATTACGCTACTCTGATAATGGAAAGGAGGAAGTTTCCGAAACCTCAGTTCGAATACAATATGGTCCATGGATTCGCCCTCTCTTCTTCTTCGTCTTCTTCGGGAGATGATGAACGCGATATATATATATATATATATATATATATATATAGCGAATAATTTCAGAAATTATTTAGTGCAGGACATGGAGTTAAGTCTCCTGGACATGACGCCCTAGGGCCAGACCCGAAATAACGATGCAAATTCGAGACGGAGACAACCAACTACTGAGAAATAATGACGTAATGCCCATTCTACAGCACTCCCGACATAGCTCACGGGTCAGGCCCTTGAAAGTACTGTTCACGAGACTAAACTCCATGTCCTGCCCTGGATAATTTCTGAAATTTTTAGCTTGATTGTTTTTTGGAATTCCTTTACCAGAAACCGCATACAGGATGCTTTCAAAACCACTATGGAGCTGAACCTGTCGCAGATTTGTCATGCAGCTGCAGAAAATCGGTGAAACATGTTTCTAGGCTTTTAGCTAGTACCTACAGTAGATGTTCTAACTCATGAAATGTCAACCAAAATTTCGAAATGCGTTCCCGTTTCGAAAAGATAAATTAAGTAGTGTTGTAAAACTGGTCATGATGCAGAATAAATTTATAGTGATCCAGTTACCTAAGGGTGTTGGTATTCGAAAGAACTTATTTTCGGTTGCATGCAAAATCCATACTCTGCAAAAAGTAACTACTTAAGTAGCATGCAATTTTCTCATTGATTTTCGATGCCCTTGAAAATTCAATTATATTTCATGGGAAACATGCATAAAAATATTCATTCTTTTACTTATTCGGTAGAAATCGCGTTTTTTTCAATTTCATTCTCAAAAGAAGAGTATAATTCGGTTTTAAAAAACTTTTCTAATTTCCGTATAATTGTGAACACGACCTGCTGTTACACTTGCATTCAGGGTTTCAAAACTACGAGCTGTATATTTTCCGTATGTGGAAAACCATGCATTTCTCTACGGTTTTAAGAGGACATCATATGAGGTTCAAAAAATTAAGCATTGGATTTGAGCAGTATTGTTAACTTTACAAGCCACATTCGCAAATGCAGATACATGACGTTTCATGAACGGCCATTTAACGGTATAAAAAATCTCACAATTGGAAACTTTTTTAAAACCGAATTATACTCTTCTTTTTAGTATGAAATTGGAAGAAGACGTGATTTCTACCGAATAAGTAAAAGAATGAATATTTTTATGCATGTTTTCCATGAAATATAATCAAATTTTCAAGGGCATCGAAAATCAATGAGAAAATTGTATGCTATTTAAGTAGTCATTTTTTGCAGAGTATAGACCTTGCATGCAGCCGAAAATAAGTTCTTTCGAAAGCCGACACCCTGAGGTAACTGGATCATTATAGATTTATGCTGCATCATGATTAGTTTTACAACACTACTTAATTTATCTTCTCGAAACGCAGTTCTTTTCGAGAACGCATTTCGAAATTTTGGTTGACATTTCATGAGTTAGCACATCTACTGTATGTCGGGAGTGCGGCATATTACCTTTGATATATATTTTTCGAAGCAGAATGAGTCCTTTGGGAAAATGAACAAACTTTATTTCGTAAATATTCGAGTCTTGTTCCCCAGCTCGTCGTCAGACGTGTAGTAAGTGTGAAGAAACACTCAAAATTTAAACACGCCCAAAAAATCGATATTTAAATTGGCAGCACTTAAATAAACCTGTCACGGAGAGCCTATCTTAATCTTCAAAAAATCGCTATTGTTTTGTCAGAGCTGATGATCGGTCAGTGCTGTGGGCTGATGTCACGTCTTGATTGGCTATTACGTTGTCCATTTTTCTTTGAGATTTGTGTACATGGCGTCAAGATCGGTGTGTCGTTTGACGCATGAATCATTAGAGCGAATGGCCTCTAAAAATTCTCGGCCCTTCTTATGTGGGCAGGAACCGAAAATGTGTGTTTTATTTCAAGCGAATTTGTGCCCAGTTTCAAGAATATGCATGGCGACTTGAAATAAGTAGTCCCGCCTCTTCACTGCCAATTGGTGTTCATGTAGGCGTGTAGAGGCGGATTTTCCGGTTTGACCACAATACACCACATTACAGGTGCCACATGGAATCTTATAGACTACTTCTTTTTTATCCAAATAGCCAACCCTATCCTGAGGGTGTTCAAGCTGACTGCGTAGCGTAGACGTTGGTTTGTGAGGCACTCGTATTTGATGCTTCCTCAGGTGTCTGTCTTTCAACGAGTTCAGACACCTTGTTAATGTAGGGAAGCGTTGGCCAATATTTTGGTTTTGGCGTCTGATCGAAACAATCTTGTTCCTTATGCCTTTCTTTTTATTCCTGCTGGTTCATGCATCGGCGTCCATGTCTGTACAAACACACGCAAACCACAAACATCCAACTAAGGTAGTAAATTTGTCATCGAGAGCCCTTACAATAACCGAAGATGTGCTTTCCATGGGTTTTCTGTTATGAAGACCACTTTCTCGTCCACTCCGAGCTTATTCTATCAACAGAAAAAATAACCAGACGTGTGCTTCTTCGTCTGGGAATAAATACTCTAACTAAGGCCAACAGATGTTTGGCAGATGGTGAGGCATTGATGAGTTTGGAGTCAGTTGGCCTAATGGCCATTTTGACAGCCCATCGATCAGACTAGCGCATATTTATGTCTCCGGTTGCAACATGTTTTTCTTGACGGACGGACGGACTGGCTACACAGCCTCCTACTCGCTCCCACCCCCTCCCCTCTTCTCGGTCCGCGGCGACTATTGCTTATCCGCACTGTTGCCAGTCAGATGTTCGCCTTGTTTCTCTGAGCGGCCGTAACTGAGCACGCCGATGTTCCGTTTTGGAAGCAGTGGGCTAACTTTTAAGGGTTGGAATGTAGGCGTGGACAACGGCTTAGGCTTCAGTGACGTGAACACACGCACCTTCATCGCTAACTTTACACAGTAGCAATAGGCTGGGACACAGCTTTTCAGGCCAACGTGAAGGTGATTTATTCCCTCCCCCCTCCCGCCAAGTGAATTTAAGGCGTGGGAGCAGCTGGCGCATTCTCATTTCCCTCGAAGAAGTTTAGGTTTTTATTCACTCACGTGTGATGGCGGCAGCTGTTTTTCTGTTGGACTTTGAGATAACGTCCGGGAACATAGAGTCGGGGGAGATTCAGGAGCGTGGATAAATTTACAGTAGTTTATTTGAAGTTGGGTTGAGTAAGAATATAGTTTACAAAACTAAATCCTCTGCCCTTCCCCCCACCCCTTTCCCCCTGCCCCTCCTCCTCCTCCGCGTACAACCCTTCCAGTCGGTCGGAGTAGCTGACTTAGAGGACAGTCTCGTGGACCTCATACCATATCGGGTTTGGCGTAGACAGGCAGGAGGTCGTAGTTGTAGTCGACAAATTTGAGGATCTTCTGTTGAATTTCGTACTTGTGTCCCGTCATCAGGAAGTCCCTCTTGATGGCCTCGAGATCATCAAGGGTGAGCTGAAATGGACCGAAAAATGTCCAGAGTAAGTCCACACAACGGACCGTTTCGCTGGTTTTCAGCAAAGGAGGGAGCTGGAAGACCAAAAAAATATTCATTCTTCTACTCATTTGCTAGAAAATTAAGTCTTCTTCAAATTTTATGCCTCAAGGGAGGGTATAATACGGTTTTGAAAAGCTTCTCTGATTCCGGAATTATTTTGAATCCGACCCGCCGTTCCACTTGCAGTCAGGGTTTCCAAAATACAGGCTGCATATTTTTTGTGTACGGAAAATCGTACATTTCTATGCTCTATTGAGAGGAGACTATGTGGAGTTTATGCAGTTTAGCCGTGGATTTGACCTTTATTGTAAATTTTATAAACCACATTAGCAAATACAAAGACGCGAGGTTTTATTAACGGGCATTTCACGGTCTTAAAAAGTCGCATAGTTAGAAACTTTTACAAACCGCATTATACCCTTCTTTCAGGCATAGAATTAAGAGAAGACGAAATTCTCTACCAAATGAGAAGAAGAATGAATATTTTTATGCATGCTCTCTATGAGATAAATTTGAACTTATAAGGGTGTCGAAAAAATAATAAGAAAAATTCATACTACATAAGTAGTCACTTTCTACAGGGTGTAGTTCTTGCGAACGGCCGGAAAGAAGTTCGTATAAAAGTTGGCATCCTGAAGTAACTGAATTATCATGGGATTATGTTGCATGATGATTATTGTTAGAGCCCTACTTAAGTAATCTTTTGAAATCGAAGACGCATCTCAGAATTTCGGATAACGTTTCATGAGTTAGCACATCTACTGTGGACTGCGAACGAGGCTGCGGACCTCGTTCTAGCCTCTGTAGACGACGAACAGTCAAGAACAGCGTCCATTAAGTCCGTCGTACTTGGCGCCACTACAGTGTACCGGTGAGTGGTAAACATTTGCGGCGATCAGACGCAAAAGTCCAGGGTGGAAACATTCATAATTCTCCTTTGTTAAATGGGGTAGGCCATTATTATCAAAATCTTATCAAAACCTCATTTTGTTCTGGAACACTGTCGTCGTCGAGTGTTTTTGATACGAACAGGCAAGTGATTTTTACGAGAAATGATTACAACCGCCAGCGAAAAGGCGCTCCAACCGTGGGCACACCATCCCGCTTAACCAGCCAATCAACTATGAGGAGTGAGTTGGACGACCTTCCGGCGTCTTGGCCGGGAGGGGCAGGGCGCTGACAGACATGGGAGTTACCCTCTAACACCCCACAAATTGGACAGTTTTGTTTGAATGAAGTTAGTTCTTTTGGCGGAAATTCAGGATGGACGTGGTGCAACCGCGTTTTGGTGCAAACAGCCGATTCTCTTTCCGCACATAACCGCCGACTCCCTTCACGCAACACTCATCGTAACGCTCTTCCCACTCACTCTCTAGGTCTGAATCTTCCCCGCCCCCCTCCCCCTGAAGGTGGCAACGGCGCTGCCTTTCCCACCGGCTGTTTAGCAGGCATGTTACCGTTACCTCCCCCTCCAGAAGGGTAGTCTCTGTGGTGTAACTCTCATCCTTCCTTGTACCATTCATTGTTTTCTGGTATACTAAACTTCTCGCCCCTGGTATACACTTGGTACCCGTTTTACTTTTCTTACTTCCTGCTTGACTGGGAATGATGACGTGTCTGATAACCTTAATTAACTCATTCTAAGCCAGGATTTATCCCCGGAGTTTCATGCTACCTTCAACACGATCGCAGAGCGCCCCCTACTATTGTATATTCTTGATCGAAACCGCCAGGACAACGAGCCCCGTGACTCGGTGGTTAGGGGCATTGAACATCCAACTAACAGGTCGCGGGGTCGAGCCCCAAGTTTTTCACACCTCGGGGTTGGGTATGACTGGCTGACGGCGACTGATAAGACAGAAGTGGTCATTCCAGTCAGGCCAGTAAATTTCTTGTTTCGGTGATCATATCTTTGTCTTCTGAACTGCTCCTGGAACTCACCTTTACGCTTCCATCGACCGTTCAAGTCTCTATTATCTTTGTCGCTAATGACGCTCTGCCTATATTACGCGCCTCTGTACAGCTGCTGGTTGGGCTCGACAGAGAGAGAGAGAGTCCCGTAACACGGTCGGTGAGCGCCGTCTTCAATTGCCACACCATAAATTTCACTATGAACACTAGGATGGGGGGAGGGGGCCAGACAGAACGCCGGGAAGTAGTTAGCATATCTACCTAACAGTTTGAGCGTCGATTTCGACGATGTCCACTGTTTGCTACGCAGCAAGGTGCAGCAGGCACGGTGACTTGCGCGTGTATTATTTTATAATGATAGTGAGATTGCGCAGCATCTATCGCACCCCCGCCTCCCCACTCCCCACCTATACTCGGTGTCAAGACAGAGTCAAGAAGAACGGAGACGGGGGAGGACGCCGGTGGATGGCGCGGTCGAGCCCGCGCCTAGGCGTGCCATCACATTCCCTGGTCCACAGCGTGCACTTGACCAGGATTTTCCACCCACAAAAACAACAAAACCCCAACAGGAGTCAGAAGGAGGAGGAGGAGGATGACTGCGCAGCCACGCCCATCACCACAGCAAAGTGAATCAGGCAAGGTGACTTGCGAAGCATCTACCGCACCCTCTCCTCCCCCAGCTGAGTCCGGTGTCAAGGTGTAGTCAAGAAGACCGGGAGTGGGAGAGGGCGCAGGTGGCTGGTACGACCGGCCACGCACCTAGGCGTACCATCACACCCCTTGTTCCACAACAAACACTTGACCAGGATTTCTACAAACAGCAGCAACAAAACGAGATAAAAAGACGAGGATGGCTGGGCATCTATGCTCACAACCGGTATACCCAGCGGGAGTGCAAGCGCATCTACCGGCAGGGAGCCAGGTGTCCGGGAACTGCCAGCGCATACCAGGCCGCGAGGGTTATGGTTTGCTGATACTGGCAAGGACCACGCCTTCAGACCTTTTTGCAAAACTACCTACCGCCCGTCACACAGTCCCAAATTGTGTGTGCTTCACTACGCCATTTTGAAATAGGGGAGTTTAGGGACTGAGTTATATCTCCACAGGGAATATGCATTCCAACGCACGTGTTCCTATTGGTCGGGCAGCGAGATCAAGGTCACTTCGATATTTTATTTCCGTCACACGCGCAAACTGACCCACTGAGTGCATTTTACTGCTGGGATTTGAAGTCAAATCAGTCCTCGCCAGGAGCGCGGCCTGCAACCCACACTGAAAATCTCGTAAATCGGAGCAAATTTCTGGCAGAAGTTTGTTCGTCCGCTTGCGCAAGCATGTGCGCAGTGAGGGTGAATGTGGTGTAGTCGTGGTTGTACATCCCCCTCCACCCCCCCCCGTGACTGCCAGGTGAAACCAGCACCAAACATGAAATGGTTCACACGTTTTGCGATTTCCATTTCTAACTTCGTGTCCTAGGGTCGCCATGCCTGCAAAGGCGGTGGGCGCCTGCAATCAAGCCACCACCCCTCCGTCCCCACCCCTCCCCCCGGTGTTTTCTGTTCGTGCGCGGGAATTTGATCACCTGCGCTGCAGATACTGATTTTGCCTCTCTGTCTCTCTGCTTATGTGCGCCAATTAATGAGGCCCTACAGTGAATACCCCTGAACCTCTTTGAAGGAAATTAAATCCTGGCTTTGAATGCGTAGTCCAACTAACAACAGAGGTAGACGTTTCGATAATACTTAGTCGTGGAGTTTTGGCGCCGTTCCTGGAATCTTTTTCTCCAAAATACCTAGAGATGAAGTGGTAAAAGGTGTAAACATCAAAGACATGGCAACGCTCGACAAAAGCAGGTCTTGTGTTGATTAAAATGGAGAACTCAGTCCCCTTTCCATCAAAATTGAAAAATTATTGTATTGACAAAGTCGAGAGGTCCGGGTTGATAATTTGGGAAATAAGAAGAACTCGTAGCAGCCGCTCCAGTCCCCCTTTTCTCCGTTTTGTCGATGGATGGCAGCGACAACCGTTGACACACGGCCACCCCCGCCGGCTAGAGCTGGGGCACCTCCGGTCCAACTGCAGTGACTCTCGGCTGCCCTCACAAACTTTCATCACCTCAC
>CACRXP010000146.1:850066-897566 GCA_902702965.1 Spirometra erinaceieuropaei
CGGGGCGAGAACGGAAGGGCGCGGAGAGTTGCAGCGTTTGTCGACTTTTGGCCGCGTTTTCTGCGGAGCCTGGAAATGATTCTTCTGTGCACACAAGATTGGTTTTCGTAATATGATGGCGGCCGCTTCTGCTGTTGCTAACAGGCGCTGGCCCAGTAGCTTAGGAGAGCTCAATGGGATCTCATAAATCGCACGAAACGCTTCGCCGGGGTCCACGCGATGTCCGGCATCGACAACATGCGCGAGAATGGCGTTACCTATGCTCCTCGTTTCGCCTTTTCCCAGCCATGCCGGGAGGTGTTCCCGTATTCTCTTGGATAAGCGCACAGAAGAATCACTTCCAGGCTCCGCAACCACCGAGCCAAAAGTCGACAAACGCTGCAACTCTCCGCGCCCTTCCTCTCTCACCCCGCCCCTGACAGTGACTGCTATAACCCCTCCCTCACATTCCCACACCCCGTCTGTGTTTTAGGGAGAACTTTTATCGATTTCTCTTATCGCTGACATGTTTTACTTCTACCCCCTTCCTGACGAGAATTTATCGAAAGCTACGCATGCTCGCCACCTAGTCTTCTGATTACTGCTATGGGAATTTTCGCAGCTTTTGGAAATAACTTGCATATTTGTATGTCCTTAAGGATCACAAGCAGTTCGGTGTACATTTTCGAAACATTGGAATTGTAGAGCACTTTGTGAACTGAAATCTTAAGTGCGTAGGTGGCGATGCGATGATTCACGGTGTTGCCTGACTCACCCACTCGCAGCCCAGACACATGCTTCGCCAATTTTCTGTTGTTACATGACGCACGTGTGAGGAGCTCGACTCCCCAATGAGTTTTCCTGCGTTCCTGTATGTCTTCTGGTAGTTTATAGTGACAGTAGACTTGCGATGCATCTATCGCACTCTCTCTTCCTCCCCCACCTTGACCAGGCATTAAGACATAGCCAAGAAGACCGGAGGCGGGAGAGGGCGCAGGTGGCTGGCACGGACAAAAACCGCACCTTAGCGTACCACTCCATACTCGCTGGTCCATAACGCAGACTGAACAGGATTTCATACCATAATGTAGAGGGTGGAAGGAATTTCAACGGGCTCTGTGCGAGCCTGCACATAGGCATGCCACCACACCCCAAATGTTGGCATCTCTTATGGGTGCCCATTCCCGATGAGGCCCGACGGAGTCCCATCTAGCCCCTGTGTTGGTCCATCCCATCTGTCGCGTGGCCCCTTTGTCGGGGGCATAGCACGCAGATGCCAGAGCAAATGGCTGACAAAAGGTAAATAATGAACTTTTGGGATCTCAGGCCTAGCCTTTATCTACCATCCCAGTCCTTTCTCCAGAATGGTACTCGTTGCGCTGAGACTCAGACAGGTCAGCATTGGCTCGCGGCATGCGTTGGGTAAACTTTGATAAGCCTGCGCTAGCCTTTACTACTGCCGCATATGCATGTGGCACATGTGAACGGAGGCTTTTGTGCCACGCCAGTCCTTGCGACCTGTCTCGTTGCCAATCGCGGAAATGTTTGAGTGTGGGAGAGAGAAGAGGAGGTCAGAGTGATCATCTTGCGCGTTCAGACGGAGAGAGATATTACATATTTTAGTTTGGACGTGGGAACATGTCCCCGTCGTATCAAAGGTGACCTTGTCCAAAATTCCAGGCGACTAGAGTTGGAGTTAGTGTTTAGAGTGTCCTTAAAACGGCCTACGCGTTAGATGTGCTGAACCAACACCGGGACTGAATGGGAGTCCAGCAGGCGTTATTGGGAATCCGCAGCCATAACAAATTCCAAGACTGGGGTGTACTAGCAGACCCAGTTGCCAGTTTACATCTCGCCAGTTGGGACTCGCTTTCCTTATCTTCCATCTACCCGTCGGGCCATAACAGGTTCTTCACCGCCGGAGCTACCCTGACATGTCTGCTCTGCGGGTACGCACACATGAACTTTTGTCTGAGCGTTTGTCATGAGATGATGTTATTTTCCAGACCCTTTTTCATGTCGAGGAATCATTATGCTCCAGTCGCCCATGGAAAAAGTAGATTCACGGAGCCAGTAAATCTCCGCTTCATGATGGACTCTACCGACAGAAAAATCAACTGACTGGATGAATTAACTCGCCGCATAGCCTGTTATATGCTTTTCTCGATTTCCCATTTCTGACTAAAGCCTACACAGTCTTTCCGTCGGTATATTAAGTCAGGAGGTTATTTCCGCTTGACAAATCTGAACATGCCTCCGGCAATGAGTTCTAGCGCTATTTTACAAAGCACAATTTATATGGGCCGAATTTGACCGGACAGAGTGAGCGCAGTCCATTGCTAGGCTGGCTCTATTGACGTCAGCAGGAATTTGTCCAATTGGGACGCTATTTCAATTTGTGGGTGGCTTTTAAGCCATCCTTTTTAGGATGGAAGATTTGCGTGTTATTTATGGCTTGCTTTTTAGGGTATACAGAATTATCGAAGATAGAGCGATTGAACTGGGGCATGACTTACCTCCCTGTGTGATTCTATCCGCGCCCGGATCTTGCTGATTAGAGGTTCGCACTCCTCGTCCTTTTTAGTGAGGAAAAGGGCACAACAATTAGGTACGAAAATTAAAGTAACTTACTAATGGACTTTGCTGTCAGTAACAACGAAAGTCTGTAAGTATTAAGTGCAAACGAGCAATATATGTTGAATAATATGCGTATATATATATATGTATATGGTGAGATGGGGATCGACCACTGTACGGGGTATAGTTTAGGCAGATCGTCCCGCTGAAGTGACGATCAGGGCGTCGCATGTCAACTACTCTCGGTTTTAATGATTGTCGACCGTGGCCAGAGGTACAATTAGTGTCCAACGGCCTACCAGTAAGTCACGAATTAGTTATTTCGTCAGTTGCGGTCGCAAAAACAAACTCCATGACGCGACGGGACGGATATGTTTCGCAACTACATTGGCGAACGGCCTCCACATAACTTAACGTTCATTGAACGGAGAGCCCGGGTTCGAGCCCCCCGGTTATTCAAACCTAGGACTGAGTGCGGCTGACCAACGACGACTAATTAACCGGGATTAAAAATGTACTACGCTAATTGTGGCAACCGGTTTTCAATTGAGTTTCCGGATGCATGGACAAGTACAAAGCCGGTGAATTCTCTCACGGTGCTGAATAAAGCATTTAAATTTGGCCAACGCTTGTACCAATTCATCGCTCGGTCGGTTGTCACTGTGTTCACCTGCATTCGTCCTTGAGTATCTATTCCGTGACTTCCAAAACGATATGCTTACTAACGCATGTTCCATGCGAGTACGTTGTTTTGAGATAGGCCGCAATGATACGATTTCCTTCATTTGCTGGCGCGCACACTGCGCCCATGGTATGCATGACTGCCCGATTTGGCCACAGTAGACTACATCCCATCTGGAGCATGCATTTTTAAAAGACACACCTTCTATCGAAATGGCAACCAAGCCTTTAGGGTTACAAGATTGGCACACAAAGTATCTTGGGTTAATGCGTCGCCTATATCTGACGTTTCTTCGAATGGCCCTCAAAAAGCTCGGAACCACTTCGTCAGGCAGTTAGTTATGACGCCGGGGGACCGTCGTGTTGTGGCTCGATATGAGAATCCGTCTTCACTCGCATACACGAACACCAGCTAGCAGAGGTGGAATAAGACCAACCGAAGCCGAAGGCAGTAACGCTCAGTC
Organism: Spirometra erinaceieuropaei; assembly: GCA_902702965.1. Classification (NCBI taxonomy): domain Eukaryota; kingdom Metazoa; phylum Platyhelminthes; class Cestoda; order Diphyllobothriidea; family Diphyllobothriidae; genus Spirometra; species Spirometra erinaceieuropaei. Next base: position 853,768 of record CACRXP010000146.1, read on the forward strand.
TGCGCAAAGAACGAAACAAAAGCCTTTCCCCTCTATTTTGTGAGCACGTAGGTAGTTGCTTCCTTTTTCATCCAAGATCAGCAATAGCCTATAGTAGTCTGCGCCGTTAGCCCTTCGTATGCAAAGGACACGCTTGGTAAAAAAAGTGTCTCTGGATCTCTCGTACGTACGCGAAAGGGCAAGGTGTCTGACAAACATCCTACCTAATCTTGAAGGAAATTCAGAGAAAGTCAGCAACCCGATCCATCCAAAAGGCTAGCCGTCCCACAAATACAAATGATCAGGAAGAATTTCCTCAAAAGTAGCGGATGGGAAGTTTGTCAAGATATAAACACCCCTCTGAACCGTCACCATCTGCCATTTCACACTACCATAGTTGCAGACACCATTTTTGGTTCTCCTATTGTAGCTTAACTCGCATCGCCTGGCCACAACCGAAAGTAAGCGACCTGAAATTGGGTGGAAAATCATGCTACTATATAATAATAAATAGGTCATTTTTCGATCAATGATATCACGACTCGACAATGGGGCATAGGGAGTCATTTTCGTTTGACAAGTTATTTTACCAAACATGAATACTGTCTTGCGACGAGGTAAACGTTCGGGAATCAAGGCGAATTAAAAGTATGCAAAATGAGCCTGAATACTTACCTTCTTTGTACAGCCGAGTTCGTGTATTTCTTGACAAAAGTCTTCAAACCGATCGTGGAATATGGCCATCGCCCATGTCTCCTCGAAGTACCTTCAAGGAGCAATGTTAAAAGGCTCTTATTGTGTATGAACCAATTCGGCATTATCCGACTCTAAATGTAACCGCCTAACGTTTCTATCTGGACTTCGTTAGACTCCTCATCCAATTCTCACCATCAGTAGACATCGACGCAAAACAAAAACAATTTTTGAGGATTTTTGTCGGCGAACGTACTTAAAAGGAAAGAATACCAGAGAAAAACCACTCGACGCAGGGCACATCCTTTCGTAATCAGCCAGTCGCTGCGAGATATCATTGCAAACTGTCAGATGATTTATGTGTGGTCAGGGTAGTGGAAATGATTAGAGCAAATTACACCCCAACACCCTGTCACGCGAGCCTTCAGCACAATCCACTGACTATTAGGGACGAATAAGTTTATGCCTTTCGCCTATTATGTTGGTAATGCTATTGCCATTACTTGTAATGACGCTATTCAGGGCGTCCGCCGAAAACCTTCTCATTTCGCTTACATCAGTGGTTGTTTGGCTCTTAGCTAATCCACATCAAGGCCGACTCAAACACACCCTCGCTCAAGGCACACTAACGCCTGCTCTGTCGTCGCTGGAAGTGTGTCCTCGTCTGGCAGAATACGTATCCTCCAAACGACCCACCCGGTAGATGTGCTGGAACAACGCGGGGACCATATCGGATTCTGGCGGGCGCTATCGGAATGCACACCATTACAAATGCCAATATTTCAAGGCGCGGTGGCAGACCCAGTTGCCGGCATTGGTCGCGCACATTGGGACCCCTGCGGTCCTAACCATTGTTGTTGTTGACCAAAATCCTGGTCGTTCGCTATGTGGACCAGGGGGTGTGAAGTGGGGCGCCAAAGTACGAGTTCGACCATGCCATCCACCTGCGCCCCCCGTCTCCAGTCTTCTTGACTCTGTCTTGATACCGGGACCCCGGGGGAGGGGGAGGAGAGTGCGGTAGATGCAGCGCAAGTCTACTACCACTATAGACTTGTTCACGCACAAGCCACCGTCCCTGCTCCATCTTGCTATGGAGCACACGGTGGACATCGTCGATAACGACGGTCGAACTGTCGGGCAGAATACCATGCCCACTCTGCAACTGTAAAAGTTCTCTTTCTGTTTGAGACCGGACCCGAAGTTTATAGGGGCTAGGGTCTGTTCATAGATTCAGCTGCCACGATGTGCTGCTACTACTACTACTACTACTACTACTACTACTACTCATATTACCAATACCATAACTACTAAAGGGACAGCATGCTTCTATTTTGAAGGGGACAAAGTTTATAAGGCAAAGGCTTTGAACATTGCGGACCGGTGCGAACAAAAAATCGGCTTTCGTTATTATTGGATTCAGCATTTAAGGCGGACGCTGACTGAAGACGAGATGGTTTGCTTAGAGCAGTCAAATAACGAATAAAACATGCTTTCTATTCATTAAACAACAAGTTTCCCACCCCAGCGCTATAGACTAAACATAATACTTCTAGTCGCAATCGCACTACTCATATTAGTGGTAGTAGTGCAGTTACTTCACTATTTATGTCACTACATATGCTCTGCCAATAATATGGTTTTAATCACTGTTATCGAACTCCGCTGTCAGTGGCAACTCGACGATGATTAAATGTATTTGCAGTCATAGCCACCTTCCTTTGTGAATACGGGTATCTGCCGTTATCTCTGATAGTGGATTCGAGCAGGAATCCAAAACGTCAGGCTAATAAAGCTCTTGTCCCAGCGATCGTGTCTCCTTCTTCAAGATACTGAATCTCCTACTGACCGGTTACTCCGCCTCTAAAGGATATTGGCTCAGGCTCGATGCAGAGCTGCGTGCCACCATTCTGAGCCTTGAGAATTGTGAACGTCTGCTATGCCATTACTCAGCTAACCGTGGCTCTTGCAGCCTGGTGTGCACTGACAGTTTCCTAGCACCTTGTTCCCTGCCGGTAGATGCGTTTGCGCTCCCGTTGGGTATACCGGTCGTGAGCATAGCTGTCCAACCATTCACGTCTTTCTATATCGTTTCGGTGCTGCTGTTGGCAAAAATCCCGGTTAAGTGTTTGTTTTTGACCAAGAGGTGTGATGGTACGCCTAGGTGCGTGTCCGGTTGGGCCAGCCACCTGCGCCCTCTCCCATTCCCGGTCTTGTTGACTACACCTTGACACCGGACTCATGTGGGGGAGGAGGAGCTAGTGCGGTAGATGCTTCGCAAGTCCGTCCTCAGTATAACCTAATTCACGCGCAAGTCACCTTGCCTGCTTCACTTTGCTGTGCAGCCCACGTTGGACATCGTCGACGGCCAAACTGTTAGCCTGCCTCACCAACGGGCTTGTGAAGTGATCTGTCGTATGTGTGCCTCTGCTCTTCCATTCTGCATATTAAGCGGACATAGCTGCCGTAATTTAGCGGCGGATAGTCGGGCGCGAATTTCGTTGTCAGAGTTCCTATTCCTCCTAGTCTGCACCAGGATGAGTTCTAAATGTTGGAATTGCGACTTCTGCCGCGCCTGGGTTACAGCTAGCCATAATCAAGCTACCCATTCTGCCCACCACATGGAGTTTTCGCTACGACAGGCTTGCGCCAGTAGATGAGAGGAAATATTCCCCGAAGGGCGCGCAAGAAAAGCCCCTTCCTCGCATACAATAAATGTAATAGTTGATATCAACAAGCCTCTCAGTTGAGCTTGGTGATCACGCTGTTTGGGGTGGGGACGTTGCAATTCTCTGCTGAAGGTCACAATGACTGGCCTTGACTGAGGTCAGTGCGTTGGTCCCGCCGGCTCATGATCATGCAGGCGAGATATAGCTGCAAACAGAAGCACAAGGTCACGAAACAGTCCCCAGTACGAAACTCGAGGGTTCGATGTGCAGTCTCTTTGGCCTTAGTGTGAGTAACACTTCCTTTGGCAGTTTGCTGCAGCGACCTTCAGTTGCAGGTTCATTGCTCACATATTCCGCTCTGCAACAATCCTTGCTCTCAGTGCATCACGTGTTACGACGTTTCAGCTCTGACAAAAAGGACGCCCTTGAAGGCGGTCTGCCGGCCGAGTGTCTGAGTCATTGCCCACACCAGTGGACACATCGCCTAGGTAGTAGTTGGAGTTGGTAGTTGGGATTTGAATGACAGGTATTTCACTACCACATGTCTCTCAAGTATTGGCGACCAGTCGCCAGAAGAAAGCCAGAAAGTAGTGCATTTGGCAGTTTCCGTGGATGTTCAGTAAATCTGTTTTTAGAAAGAGTTCATATGCAGCCTGAACCTCTATAATCCTGATATGTTTCTCAGATGACAGTATCTTAGTTTTGAAATGGGCATTTCTACAGACTTTTTGTGCAAATTCATAACTGGAGATGACTGTTTAGGAAGTGCATGTTTTTTATCGACCTTCGAGGTTTGTTTAAATCTGAGAACAGTTAGCCGAAAGCAACCATATGGAAAAATTTTTCCTGTCACTCCTGTAGAAACGTAGGTCTTCTTCAAATTGTTACGTCAAAATAAAGGATATTTTCGGGTTTCGATGCGTTTCCTCTTTTTTGCTTTATTTTCAAACTGAGCCTGTTGTTTCTGTTCCAGCTTTGGACTTCCAGAGCATGGACTGCACACTTTACATCGAAGCAAAACCACACATTCCTCAATGTTACTAGGAAGGTTTCGTCTAATTCCGACATCTCATTTTTTGTTTTTTAACATGCATGTGTAATGCTACTTTAATAATCCTGACGGAAAACATTTTAAAATCGAACAATATGCATCCTTCACATCATTCAGTTATAACCTGAAACTAATTGTTTGGTCCCCTGCTGTAACCATTTTTAAAATAAAAAAATTCCTGTTTGAGTTTTCTCGACTGAAATAGAACAGCAAATAGAGTCCTGTTTTTCGGACATGCAAAATGACGCCTTTGATTTATAAGGACATTTCAGTCATATGTCTGTATTAATAGGCGTTGCGACAGATTTTGAATGATTAATTTTGATCCAACAGTGAAGAACCCGGCGACTTCGATGGGATTCGGACCCACGACAGCCAAGGAAATTGTATTTGAATCAAGTTACCCGCCCAGCCTACTGCAACGTCGGGAATCCATCAAATCTGATACAGTAAGCCGACTGCCCAGACAGGATCTCCCAGACAAGCAATGTGGAATCTACCAGATGACTACCAGGCCCAATTTTTTAATTGGTATTTTGACAGATCTGAGTAACTCATTTGACCAAATTGTGATAAACGTGGCGGCCTCGGTGATATTCGAACTCATGACAGCGAGGGCAAACCTCGAGTACAGTCAAATGGAATTAAACTCAGCTCCCGCTGGGGCCTCGTAGCTCAGGTAGTCAGAACGTTGGTTGTATTCAAGTCTTGCCCTTGTTGTCCTGAGTTCTGATTCCCCCGAAGTCGCCGAGTTTTCACATATGGGTCAAAATGAAACATCAGTATGCAGTGATCCTGCTACATCATTGAGCCTCTCGCGCGTGCGATCAGCAGTCTGACTTCCAGCCAATCACAGTCGTCCAAACTAGTCAATCAACTTCAAGGCCGACACATACATTTCCCTGCTCAATGCGCTCTGAAGTCCGCCCGAGTGGCACTCGGACGCCTGCTTTGGTGGTGCGGGACGTATGCCCTCGTCTGGCTGCCAACTTGCTCCACCCTGTTCTTCATTCATTCTGTACAGAATACAGTGCTCTCTCAATGAGCGTCCAACTTTTCTTTTTATTCGGGATCGGCTTTGAAGGTTGTATTTGTTGGGGTCTGCTTACAGCTTAAGCTGCCGCGACAAGCACCGTCTTCAGTTTGCACTGCCTCCTTTAAAAGTTACTATTTTACTCCTTGATTTCTTTCATTCTTTAAACTGTGCACCTTCTTCCCGACTTTTTTATTGGCGCAGCACGCTACTTTTTTGTTCAGTTTAGGGGGGAGGGGAGGGAGAATCTGATAGGTCAGAGCAAGCAATATGCTAGTGCGTCCCCCATGTTGTCAGACTTGGGAATTGGCAAATTAAAATTCTCTTACTCTCCTCTCGGAAGGACCACCAAATACACAAAAAACACACGCATACACAGGCAAGGATTCACACTGTCAAATCCAAGTTCCGCAACACTTGTGAGGGGCGCGTAGAGGCTCTGTTTGGTCTGAATACAACCTGACAAATTCTACTTCACATCCTACTGTACCTGACAAATGACAGCACCAGTTTTTTTTACAGAATTTCTCCTAGCCGATCCTAGTGAATTGGCAGAATAAGCTCAGAAAAATGTTTGAAACGGGAACCGAAGAAATCGTCGCATATGTAGTCAGTGAAAGTTGTGAAATGACGTGACAGATTCGTGAAATCTAAGTTGCTCGTTTGCGGTGAAACACGTTATTTACATCACATCTGGTTAACGGAGACCGAATTGAAAATAGCGATGGCTATTTTTACACTGAAACCAGGTTGGACCGGTAAACGCCACTCCGGTGTTAATGTCAGTAGTCCGGATGCCAACCGGTTGGACGTGAACTGGCCACTTAGACCGGGTTCATGTCTCAGATGCCCTCAGAAATAACCATTCCAGTCTTGCCTGCCTTCCTACCACAGCTGACCGTTTGTCTGTTTCGGCAATTAGAAATAATGCACAGAAATGGTGTGAACTTACGCGTAAAAATCCGTGATTAGACCTTCGTCGTAGCGGGAGACCAAATTGTTTAGGGCTTTTTCGTGCACGGAGAAGAGTTTAATGAGGTTCGACCGGGGGAACTCCTGGACGGAGAGAAAAATGTTGGAGAATTTGACGAGAAAACACAAACGTGAAAGGCACACCTGTGTTCTGGACTGGAGTCTTCTACTGACCGACTTCACGGGAGAACCATGCACATCCTCAAATTTGCTCGCGGTGATATATTACAATACTAAACTCCGGAGGGTGTCCTATGCATTAATAAAAGCTATCTCTATTTTATAGAGGAATGAGTGCAGTGCAATCTGTTTGGCTCCATGGAGTGAAGAAACTCAACTCTAGTTCCGGTAACGATTGGTTGAAGGTCCCCAAGCATCCGTGACATAGAAACAATACCTAATATACTTATTTAAGTGAGTTATAGTCCGACACGATTATTTGGCTTTGGTGTTTCATCGTACAAAGTTTGGTCTTCTGTTGTAGACGGTCTGATGCATTATCCACAATGCCCTTAACTCAGGGCATTGGGAAATGATTGTTGTGAACGGTCTGATGCGTTATCTGCAAAAGTCGTACCTTAGTCCAAAACTTTGCGCATAAGGTTCACGGACGAATTACAGTGGATGGATAGTCCTCATTAGCAAACCAACGTTTAGCGACGTCTCCACACCAGTTTTGACGCGGTTGATCCGATATAAAACTCTACAGTCTTTTTTAACTGTGACTGTCAACCTTCGTTATTGTTTGATGGATACATTGACGACCTACGTGATTCATATCAACACATAGAACGAAAGAGGCCTGTGTATGCCTATTTTTCGTGTAAGTAAGAATAAAGTCAACCGCGAAAAATTTTGTCTAATGACATAAAGATACAGCGAACGGCTGACTGGGGATAGTATAAGTGCACACGAAACAGTTGGTCCCTCAGTCCTCCTAGTTCCTGTAGGTGAGGCTACTGTCTAACATTTACACGTATTCAGTGAAGTCCCAGTTCACAAATGAACGTTTTTTCCATCTCGTACACATAGGGACGCCTGGGTGGTACAAGTTAAAATCATAAAATTGACTGGATATATTGTTGCCTTTGCAACTTTTTAAACTCCTCAGAAATTAATCGCAAACTTGGAGTTGGCCTATTGAGACACGCAGTCGAAATATAATGATATTTACTTTCTACTAAAACTGATCCGGTAGTTCATACGTGTGTAGTAAATGTTACGCGTGTTTTTACGTTTTTTATCGTTTCCTAGTGTGCATTGTTCGTGCGCGCACAGTTACCGCCAGTGACGATCGCTTATTATGCAGGGGGCTACCTCGGCGTTCTTACTGTCTGCGAGAATAAAAATGAGCACAGCTACGTCGTTGTTCGATGCATTTAAACAAATACGGCAATCCCGTAGAATTTTTTCTCTTGCCAACTTCTGATCTCGATCTCTGGTCAATGTTAGTATTACTTCCCACAGCCTCAATTTCCGATAACTCCAGCAGACCGGCGAAGTGACGGTCGATTTTCGACTCCAGATGAGACAATTCAATCTTAGCAGATTGAGTTCGAAATGGCTTGGAGTTCCAGTTTCTTTCAAATACTGAACTATGAAGTTTATATTTCCTATGATTCGGAAGGGAATCAAAGCGCTTCTTATGCTGAATTTAGAAAAATAGGGAAATCACGCACTTGAATTGAAAATTTCATAATTACTCTTTTGCCGTAAGAAAAAATAAATTTTATAATTAATAAAATGTAATTTAACTGAACTCTAAACAGTGACTGATCAGTAATTGCCTTCAAGTATCATTTGCTCTTCATTTGAAATTACCAGAATAGCCAGGCAAATTGTAAATTCTTAGTTCGTCCTCATTCTTATCCGTCGGACTACCCTAATTAATTACTTGTACTACTGAAATCTTGGCTAGATCGCAGTTGGTAGTCAGGCCCCGTGTTAAAGGTGGCTGGGGGGTTTGTTTACTGGGCTATTTTGTGGGGTTCCATAATCACATCTGACCAATTTGGCCTCCGTTTTGCGTTTTAGGTTAGGATTAGGATACCGGTTAGTGGTTTCCGATTTTCCGGTTAGGATTATGCCTCTAGGGTTAGGTTTTCGGGTTACGGTTTGAGCGTACGATTAGATTTCAGTATTACGGTTAAGTTTTTCAGCTACGGTTATGTCTATGGGCTACGGTTACGTTTACGATTTCGGCTAGGGTTAAGGTTGAGGTTGCCGTTGCGGTTAACGGTTAACGTTTAAGGTTGAGGTTAGGGTTTGCGTTAAGGTTAGGATAAGGGTTAAGGTCGCCGTCCGCTTCGTCCTTCCTGGCTACCAACTGCGATCTAGCCGAAATCTTATTTGAGTTTCTCAGGGAGTGTGTGTTATGTGGTTATGTGTTTAGTGCACTTACGTTTTTGGAAAGGCAGCATATGCGGGAGACCTCATTGTATTCATTAATATGCAAATGGAAGTATCCCGGCCCCATTTCAGGAACACCGGTGACCAGAGCACGACCCTGTAAATGACAAATAATGAAAAGGAGTCGTGAAAATACCGTCTCCTTACAGTAAAATACGGAGACCGTATAGGACCGACCAAGTTGACAAACTATTGAACCATCAACCATAAACATCAGCCATGCCAGATCAGCGATCGATGACGTCAACGGGCTCGCACATCCACACCAATTGAAGACAGTTTCGAGGTAATCTTGCAGTTTAGCCAAGGTCTCGGTGGATATCTCGTCGACACAGGAAAAACAACGCCTGGTCTAAATTCCTGCGCAACGTCAACTTGTTTGATTTAGGCGAATTAATATACATGGAAAGTAATATCAGATGCCCACTGTCGTTAGCAGCGGTCTTTTCCTTCCATGTCTAATTGGCATTCGGGCAACCGACCCGACGCTTCGGAAGGGCTGAATGGTCATACTCACCGATGAGGTTGCTGAAAAACATACTGTTTTCCTTTTTATGTTGCCAGTTACTAATCCAATGAATGACTTAATAGCAGAGGGGCGTTCACATATCGCTTTTAAGCTGCACACCAGGAGCCCTGTAATCGAAATCGTCGGGGAAAGCGTATTTTGTCTTTGTGAACCACTGCCGTCCACTAATTTAGTTCCGTCCCCTAGATTTTTCGAAATCCCAAGAATGGCACCCAGACTGCCGTTGTGAGCCTATGGATTTCTAGCTTCTTTTTGCTCACCTGCTAGGTCGCATACCACAGCAAGCAGTCGGTTTTTGTTGATGGGCAACAAAATCGGACGGTGGGTATCAGTGAGCTTCTTTACCCTTCGTTGGCTTTCTGTCAGCCACCCATCAGTTCGCCAGGTAGCGTCCGCTGTCGCTTCTCCCATGCCGTCGTCCATACCGCAAACATTCGTCCCTCTCTTATTTCCCACCGTTAATCCAGTTAACCGCTTTGAACCACAAATAGGAGGGTCTACGGCTTCCGTCTGCGCCCCATCTAACTGTTTCCTCTGATTTTCCTGTCTTCAGTCGGTTTTTTATTAGTCGTCCATTTGGTAGCCTGAAAGCGTCCGCGCAAGCATCCAAATTTGTGCTTACTTAAACCAAATAAGTAGACACTGTATGATAATCTAATTTAAGAGGTGCTGATTCCCGTGCCCAATTACTCGGGGGAGGTTATGATAACTTTTGCAAGCCTAACTCCATCCACTCCTCGGTATACTGACGAGACAAAATCAATACAGGTGACGAGGCAGTGGGGCGCAGCGACCGAAATTACATAAGATAGCTGCTTACGAATGTAACGCATGTGAAGGCACCTAATCAAAATAACTGAACTTAGCTGACTCAGATTTCCCATGAGGTTTAGCCGCAGTTAAACCCCATTAAGAAGCTGTCACTGCGACCTGGATCTCGATCCTGGGGGTCGGGATATCCAACGATTTGGCGAGTTGCCGAGTTGCTATAGCTCGCAAGTGCGTCAGTGTGGAAACGTTGCTCTGCATAGGCCTCGTATTCTTTTCTCTAGTTCATTGCGGTGACATTAAGTTGAATAGAATAGGAGTGAGATCCAGCGAGGGGGCCCCAGGGCTTTTCATCTCCGCCCCTAGATTGCCTCGCATTGAAAAACAGTCGAGAATCTTCGAGTTCGGCTTCATAGGTGGTTACCCGTTCATGACCTCAGCCGGTCACTAGGGGCCCGTTGGCCCTGGAGAGCGAATGGATCCGTGTGAACTTATGGAGCCAATCAGAGGTCATCTGACTGGCACGGAACACCTGCTGATCGACGTACCCTAGAAGCCGAACTCACTTCTCGCCTATGCCATCGACTCCTCAGTCCGCTTGATCATGATCGGTGGGCCAAAGACAGCTGCAACTGAAAGTGAGATCACGAAGACCTCTCAATGGCCAGCCACGGAGAGATCTGAGTCAATTACCGGTGAACAGACAGAACAAGGTTCGCGCTTCGGGAGCAGTTATAATAAGAGGAAAGTGATAATTTTGAAAAAATAAATGCTGGCAGGGACAGTTAGCTCATCGTTCTCATGACGATAGCGAGAAACTTGTCGAAACCTCGGCATGAATACACTTTAACCCATGGAATAAACTGCACCTTCAGACAGAGGAAAAACTAGGAATACACGCCTTTTTTGCTTCTGTAATAAACAGGTGTGAGAGATCCTCGAGGTCTGGTACCCCAATACGAACAGCGTTAACCACCATGTTGACCTAGATGCCCACTACGAGTCTATGGTTATGGCTCACTGACTGGCACTGATCTTAAAAACAACAGCTGCTAATCCATATCCGGACATGTTTAATCTCATCGAAACGCCATTTCCCCCTACATGGCGAGCCATATCCGAAACACACAACACCTCACCCCACCTCTGGCCTCTACCACGATGCACATCCACCCCCTCAAAGACGTCTGTCTATCTTTGTCCCCAAATACTAGTGCTACAATCCCACCTTACACTATTCATTTCGGCTAACAACAGGTTGATTTAACCAAACTGAAAATACACGAGTGCAAATCAATTTCATATGCATATATATATATATATATATATATATATATATGCATATGGCAACTGGCACTTCTGGTTGCAGGTCGAGTGTAAACTTACGAAGTTGGCTTGCGACATCCTTTCACGCAGGTCTTTACGCTGTCCCGGGGCCCATACCTTGAGATACCTGTAGTCGCCAGGCAAATGACCATACTTTATCCTCGGCATTTTGAAGGTTGGCAGGAGGTGATGCTCATCTTTTATTGGCCGCTCCGGCACCTTCTTGCTGGGATCAAAGAGCTGAAGTAGGTTCTTTGCGAGCTGTTCATGTGGAGAGAAAAGAGAGTAGAAGAGGTGTAAGCCTGAGGTTTTGTCGGACACACGACACAAAGTGACATTTGAGAAGACAGGAAATCGAAAGGGGTGAACACCGCCGAAGGCAACTGGACTTTATGTCAGCAAGCCCAGAGGCGATGTAAATTATTGCTGAACGTTGGTGATGACTAACGACTGTTAACCGGGTAAGACACGGGAAAAGAAACCCTCCTTCCCTCTCCCGGCAATGCAGGTGGTTTTGGACAACATTCCAGGAGGGGAAAGTATTCCCCTGTCCTAACTCCAACGCTAACTCTGACACAAACCTTCGTCTTAACCTGAGTCTAACCCACTCTAGCCCCATCGCTAACCAGAACCCTAACCCTTACTTTAACCTCAACTTTAACATCAACCCAAATATCCCTTAAAATCAGCAAAGAATCCCCGAAATAGGGTTTTCCTAGCCCCATGTTTTGCCACTGATCGCAACATCATTAACACGCCAACCACCAATGATCCCTACCAACACCACCGTTACTACTACTACTACTATTACTACTACTACTACTACTAATACTACTACTACTACTACTACTACTACTATTACTACTACTACTACTGCTGCTACTACTACTGCTGCTACTACCACTACTACTACTACTACTACTACTACTACTACTACTACTACTACTACTACTGACAGCTCGACCGTTGTGTCCGCGATGTCAGCTATGTGTTCCGCAGCAGGATTGTAGAGCAGGCACGGTAACTTGAGCATGAAATTGTTTGTAGGGAGGATAGACTTGCACAGCATCTACCGCACCACCTCCTCCCCACCTGGGCCCGGTGTCAAGACATAGTTAAGAAGACCGGAGGTGGGAGAGGGCACAGGTGGCTGGCACGGCCGGACTCGCACCCAGTCGTACCACCACAAGCCGGTCCACAACAAATACTTGACTAGGATCTCGACCAGCAACAAAAATAGGTCAGAAAGAGAAGAGGATGACGCAAGTCACTGGACAACTATGCACACGGTCTGTATACACGGTGGGAGCGCAAGTGCATCTTCGGCGGGAATTAACTGTCAGCGAACTGCCAGCGTACACCAGGCTGTAAGGGCCATGGTTTGCTGAATCATGGCACAGGAAACGCACAAAATCCTTAAAATCCAGAAGTCTGACGCGCAGTCCTACATCTAGCTTGGACAGTTCCCCTTCAAAGGCCGGTTAACCATTCAGTCGTCGACTGGGAAGCATTACCCCACGAGGGTTCGACCGTCGTTGCCTACGATACCCACCGTGTGCCCCATAACAAGGCTGAGCAGCGACGGTGACCAACGCGTGAACTAGTTTATGGTGGTAGTAGACTTGCGAAGCATCTCCCACACTCTCTCTTCCCCATTCCCACCTGGGCCCGGTGTCAATACAGAGTCAAGAAGACCGGAGGTGGAGGGAGGATGCAGATGGCTGGCACGGCCGGACTCGCACCTAGGCGTGCCACCACACCCCCTGGTCCACAACGTACACTTCACCAGGATATTTCGCCAGTAACAACAACAACACCCCAACAGCGGCCAGAGCGACGAGGATGACAGGGCAGCCATCCCCACCACCTGCGTACCTAGCAGGGGCACAAGCGCATCTGCCGGCAGGAAACCAGGTGTCAGGGGAATGCCAGCGCATACCGGGCTGCGAGGGCCATGGTTGGCTGATACTGGCATAACACACGCTTACAGACCTTTTGACACAGTAGGGCATATGAACAAACTGTGTGGTAGGCGGCCTTTTCCGTTCACAGCGTGACTGCATTTAAACTCCTTTCAAACAACGGGTGAATGAGCTTCTTTACAGCAAGGCATTGATTCCATCTCACAGTAACATGCAGGTGCATTGTCATTGTGTTGGAGCAACGTTAAATTACCTATTTAGTTGGTTAGTTCAGTCGTTGCCATCGACGAAGTCCAACATACGCCCCGTAACATGGTGGGCGCATGGAGGGGGACTTGCGCGGGAGTTGGTTTATAACGATAATGCACTTGCGCTGCATCTATCGCACGCTCTCCTCCTCACCCACCTGAGCCCGGTGTCAAGACTGAGTCAAGAAAACCGGAGGTGGGATCGGACGCAGTGGTTGACAAGGCTAAACATAAAGGCTGTGCGTGCCGCACACGCATGGTTAGGTTTTTACAATAAAAACAAACGTCCGCTCAGATTCCAATTGGGTAAAGGCACCCATAAGGCCACACTAAGAGGGCTACATTGCAGCTGGACTCTCCGTCCTCGAAGGGGGACCCAGTTATCCAATCAGTTGGCAGCCTTCTAAGCTACAGCTTTTAACGCACAATTGTTGTTTAAGAGTGCATCAGTTTGTGAATAATTAGGAATACGCGCTAAATGCCGTGGGAACACAGTCCCCTGGAGCCGACGTCACTCTGTCTTTCCTATCCCAGGCACCAGTTAACTGTCCGGACCGAGCAGTCAGCTGCTGCGAGGATTGGACGCAGGTAGCTGGAGCAGTCTGCCAGCCAGCACACCGTCATGCGTGACATTTGTTGTGGATGCACATCCGTGGTGGTCTGGCGCATCTCTCGCGTGATCCGTTGTACGGGCATCTACAACGAACACACACACATACACATACACATGACAGTTCGACCGTCGTTGCTGACAATGTCCACCGTGTGCTCTACATTAAGGTGAGAGCAAGAACGGTGACTTGTACGCGAATTAGTTTATAGTGATAGTAGACTTGCACAGCATCTACCGCACTCTCTCCCCCTCCCCCACCTGGGCCCGGTATCAAGACAGAGTCAAGAGGACCGGAGGCGGGGAAGGTGCAGGTGGATGGCACGGTCGAGCTCGAGCCTTGGCGCTCCAATCCACGCCCCCTGGTCCACGCAGCAAATGACCACGATTTTGACTAACAACAGCAATGGGGAGCGCCGCAGGGGTCCCAATGTGTGTGACCGATTCCGGCAACCGGGTCTGCCATCGCACCCCGAAATGTTGGCATTTGTTATGGTGCACAGAATCCAATATGGCCCCCCTGTTGGTCCAGCGCATCTACCACGTGGCCCGTTTGGGACACACACGTGTCTTCACGACCCCAAAAGTTGTGATCGACGTCAGTCTAGTTTCAACAAACTTCAGTCTTCGGGTTTCCTACGTCACAGGGAGCAACGAAATTGCAGAAACCATGCCATCTTTTAGCTTTAATGAATGCAGAACAGGCATTCCCCATGAGTCCGACTGTAAATATCGACAGGTCTCCGAAAATTCCTTCATATAAGCGAGTAATACCTTCTGTACGGCCAGAACCTGGTAGCACTCAGATGTTTATAACTTTCCTGTATATATCATCAGTTCTTTGCTGGTTGGCGTATGCGGCGGTTGTGTTTTGTCATGCAAGCGTGACGTACATTAAAGTGGAATCCGCTTCAAGGGGGAAGTCCTGTAGGGCAAACATACGTCTCAACTTCCGGCCCAAAAATGGCATCTCCGCAGTTGCAGTAGGCGAACTCCAGGCGAAGCAACTGGGCCACAGAAAAATACGAAAAATGCTGCATATTAAAGAAGTCAACTTCGAGAGTGTGGACTATCTGGCAGTACTTAACGTCAAACACGAGGGAGGCAAGCATCGTCTAGACCGCAGGCCTTTGGCGCACTGGAAGAGCTCAATCTCTCATCGAGGCGACAAAGTTTAGACGAAACAAAAAAAACGAAGAAAATGGGAGAGTTGCAAAGCCTACCCGCTCTCCGACTTCAAAGCTGTTGCACAGAGCATGCGTATAGTTGTCGTTGTAGTAGATGCGTTGGAGTTTGGTCACCGGTCCGGCCGCTCGGATACAGGGATCGTTGGTATGAAAGTTTACATCAATTACCAATCGGCCGTCAAACACCAGGCATGCATCGTTAACAGCTAACATTAGCAAAGAGGGATGTAGGTCAGTGAAGCGCAGGACGCCTATATTTCAAAATATTTGCCGCATACTATCTGTGGCAGGTAACTTTATGGCTGTAGTGGAACTATTTGACATCGATTTAGCATGCTAAAATCCTCATTTGCAGCGTAAAAGTCGATTTGTCTTATCACTCGCATGTTTTATTTGACCTCGGTACTGCATAAATGCACTGGTCTGATGAGATTAATCGGAAGCAAACGTAGATATGCTATCTCATGAAATGTTGACTGAAACTTAGAAATGTGTTCCAATTCTAAAAGACTAATTTGGTAAGTTTGCGAAATTAACTGACATGTTGCATAACGCTAAGATGTTTTAGTCACGCCAGAATGCTGGCTTGCGAATGAGTTCCTTATCGACCGCCTGCATAATCTATAATTAGTAAAAATGACTACCAAATTCGTGTGCATTTTCGCCATCGATTTTGGATACTCTTGTGAATTCCAGTATACTTTGCAGAATTCATGTACAAAAATATTATTTCTTTCACTCATTTTGTAGCCAATTGCATCTACTTAAAACTTTATGCTTGAAGGAAGTGCATCTTTTGACCTGCCGTTACACTTGCACTAAGAGTTTCCCAAATACGAGCTGTATAATTTCGTGCAGGGAATCATATATTTCTATATTTTATTATGAAGGGGACATGTAGGGCTCATAAAAGTTTGCAATGGATGTGAATCACGTCATCCAGTTTGTAAGCAGTATCAATAAATGTCTTGATTTGACACTGAGATTGGACACTTCAGGGTTTTTAAAAATCTCATCATAAGAGGCTTTGTTAAACCGAAAAAAAAACTCTTTTTCACGTGTAAAATTTTAAGAAGAAGTAGTCTGCTGACAGACAAATAAAAATTGTTTTTGTAATTTTTCCCACTAAAATATATTCAGTCATATTAGGGTATCGAAAATCAATGCGAAAATCCCTACTACTCAAGCGATCATTTTTTATGGAATGTAGGTTACGCAGGAGGCCAATAAAAAGCTCGTACGAAAGCCGGCACCCCGACGTGAGTGGAATGGCTGGCTATTATGCCTACTAAGGTAATATTTGGGATTGAAAATTCACTTCAGAATTTCGGTTTACATTTCATGAGGCAACATATTTACTGTATGCTCGCCAACTAGTCCTCTGAACCGGTAACATAACCTCCACATGTTCTGTCGCAATGAGGAAGGATTGGCCCCTTCGACCTACAGCCTGCTGTATGGGGGGCGGAGGGGAATTGGAGCGCCTCCCCTTTTACAACTGCTGGCTAGCTACATGCAAGCACCTAGTTTTAGGAGATACAAAGTGTATGCAGCCTCATGAACTGGAAATAATTGCCCTATGTCGCTGATTGGAAAACTTTACTCACCCTTGAAAAATTCGTAGTCAACTCCCTTTTTGTAGAATGAGAAGAATGCCTGAAATGTGGGAAAATGGGATACGGTAAGAAAGTATTCCAGCATTCCCTCACGGTAAAGCCTCTAGGTTTTCAGAGCAGTGTGCAAACGGTGACTGACTTAAGCTGAGCGGTAAAGTATTTTATAGTTGCTACTTATTTAAGTTAAGTAGTGAAATAAATGGGTTATATATTCACAACTGGTCTGGTGTCAAATCTGAACCTAACACATTTAGCTAGGCGGAACAGGATTAAATTTCCTGCTGGTTGTCTTTTTTCACTTAGCAGACAACAATTAAAAGTTGCACGCGAACCAAAGGGGATTTGGTCAACATTACAAGAAAGCTAATACCAAACTATGTTAACCCGGAATTTCCAGTCCTCATGCCACTTCCGCACATTCAGTTTCATTTAGCTATTTTCGACAAAACGCGAGTAATGGTGTGGGGTTTCATGCTTACCACACAGCGAATCCGCATGGAGTCATGTGGGGAGACAAAGGAGACGCTCTTAATCTTCTTCACCGTCACGGCGTCCGGCTCGTCGTTCCACTGTGCGACGACGTAGCCCTTCTTCAGATGAACCTTCGCCTTTATCAGCGCCTCCTCGATAGCATTCTCCACGGTTTGGTCCTCAAATACGCTCGGCTCCTGGTGGTCGTGAAAGCAGCAGAGGAGTGTGACGGGTTAACAGGGCATTCGATTGAAAATACAACTATATCTTCAATCTACACGTCAACATTTTTAGTTTGTAGAAAAAAACGAACTTTTCTGTATAAAATGGAATTTGTCAGCCTTAGCATGGTTTGCTAAAAGATATATGGGCTCTGCCGAAACTCACAAAACAGTAACCTAAATCAGTAAACATGTTTTTAATTAGGGAATACTAATTAAAAAGTTCAGATGGTTACTATCGTGGAACGTAGTCGAAAATATGTTTTCCCGCGGCAGACGTTCGTCCTACTGCTGGGGATCTTTTTCAACGACGTGTGGAAGTTCCCTCGTGACGAGGCAATTACTCAGAGGGGATAGTTTCTCTAATCCCTTTCACAGGTTATACAAACTCTACAATATCTCGCAGAAACAATGTACAAAAGCTTTATCTCTTCATTTAAAAATCTTTAAAAAATATCTCACCCACCGCGGATTTTGAAATCTAACACGCATCGGGGGTTTCAAAGCCGCATATTGTATATTTGCGCTAAGACAGATAGATGCATGTATATTGTATCGTGAGGGGGTCGTTTGCCGATCACGTTATTAAACCTGCTCGTCCACTTGTGTTTTAGGGCTCAACAAAGAGCCTTCACAGGTAGTTGCATACAGACCAGGAATATATGCAGGAGATTATTGACAAAAACAAGTCGTCCTCAGCCAGACACATCCAATCCTAGCTGTGCATGACCTGGGTTTCGGTCACTGGGCATAACACCAACGCTCGGTCTTGGAAAGGCTGACCTGTCGTCCACTCAGGTCCTATGACGAATGAAAATTAACGCGGAAGGATCGCTCACCGATCAGGTTTCGGAGTATATGCATATACGTTTTGGAAGCCGGTGCTTCACCTTATTGTCAGTCCTATGGATATCGTAAGAAAACAGCCAACTCCTCACAGTGCTTAACAAAAGGTTTTATGTTTAGCTAACTTGTGCTCCAGTACGCACCCGGTAAGACCTGTCACCCGGTTGGGCGCCATTGAGTTGGTCTCCATTTGTACTAGAGAAGGTTTTCTGGTGACTTCCAAACCCATACTTCCCTCCTCCTCCCCCCAAATCAGACTTGCGTGTTCCCCTTAGACGAGAGCACTTATTCTGCACTACTAATCGTTATGCGACTGCCTGCAAAGGCTTTATACTGAGCCCCAAGACATGACTGAACAAGGAAGTCTCGTTCCTGAACGTGAATATAAGACCCTTTTGAGTGGCTTTCACGAATGCGACCCCGTTTCAGCACTGAACTCGGGTTCCGTGGGTTGTCTTGGGGCATTAATTAAAACAGGGGCAAGAACCGATTACCCCGCCTAGGGCCTGTGAAGCATTTTAGGTCGGCGTCCATAACTTTTCACGGCGGGGCAAAATTCATGAAAATTAGCATGAATAAAACATCATTTCGACCATACGCATTTTTTTTAACCCGATATACAGTGAGTGACCGATCTCATGAGATGCAAGCCGAAATCCCAAAATGCGTTTCCGACTAGGAAGGATTACTTAGGTGGGGTTCTAATACATATTATCTTGTGACATAATTGTATAATGTTTTGGAGTCGGCAGAATGTCAGCTCTTGAATGCATCCCTTTTCCACTTCCTATAGAAACCGTACTCAGCAAAAAGGACTACTTAAGTAGCATGCATTTTTCACAAAGATTTTCGATGGTCTTATAAATTCAAATATATTTTATAAAAAACATGAAAAAAAATATTCTTTTTTCGTTTGTTCGATAGAGAATTATGTCATCTTCATAGTTTTTACTCCAAGAAGTAATATAACTAGGTTTTAAAAAAGTTTTCTAATTCCCGAATTATTTAGAGCCTGATTAGCCGTTGCAGTAGTGCTCAGGGATTTCAATCTGCAAGGTGCATGCGTACCGCGTAAGGAAAATCACACGTTCTTCTTTGACTTTAACAAGACACCATATAGAGTCCATAGCATTTTGCAATGGATGGGGACTATGTTGTACATTTCATGAGGAAAAGGGGTAAACAGAACGGTACGATGCCGTACGAATAGACATTGCACGGTCTTTAAAAATTTCATGATTAAAAACTTTTTTAAACGTAATGATAGTCCTTCTTTTAGTGCAAAATATAAAGATGACGTAATTCTCTATCGAACAAGTGAAAAAACATATTTTGGTTCATGTTTTTTAAAAAATATATTTGAATTTATAAGACCATCGAAAATCTATTTGAAAATGCATGCTACTTAAGTAGTCATTTTTGCTGATTAGGGTTTCTACAGGAAATGGAAAAGGGGTGCATTCAAAAGCTGACATCCTGCCGAGTCCGAAATATTATAGGATTATGCCGTAAGGTAATATGTATTAGAACCCCACCTTAGTAGTTTTTTTCAAATCGGAAACGCATTTTGGGATTTCGGCCAACATTTAATGAGATCAATCACTCGCTGTAGTTTCAGATCTCTCTTTTATATTATCTAGGGAACTTACGTTTGATAAATCCAAGGGCTGCACCATAACTATGCGTATGCCGGGCACGCCCAGCTTCAGAAGACCCTGAACACAAAAGTAGGCCTCCAGGCAGTTACCGTACACCACGATGGGTCCCTCGTGGGCCTGGTATTCTTCGCGTTCAAGGAAACTGGGATCCTCCAGCAGCTTCTCGTTCATGCTCGGCCGCATTTCAAGCTCACGTGAATTGTCCTTTTGACGGAGAAGTTTGTTCTGTACGTATCTCACCGCGTGTTTCGTCAGGATCATGTCATTGAGCGTGAAGAGATTAGAGGGGTGCTTTTGCGACTCTTCGATAGCTAAAGGTGTAGGGCAGGACAGAATGGTCAGTTTATCTACGATCTGCCACTCTTATGAGAAAAGGGCAGTACAGTAGTGTAGGTCGCGAATAGAAATTGGCAACGTAAGCCCACCAATAGGGCTGTCAGATCCCTGCTCAGTTTCGCACAATAAAAACGTATGAGGGCATAGAACTCATACCGTAGACTACAGTAAAAAAGACAAACGAGTACTACCCTAGACGTAGGTCATAACGGCGACCCGCACCAGAAGACGCCTTTTAGATTAACCGAAGAGGACAAACGCTCGACTTACCTCGCGCTAAAGGAAGAGAGGAGAGGAAGATATGAGAGGGAAACTGCAAGGACGGAGTCAGGGGACTTTCAGAAAAGGTTACCTCAAAATCATTTGGAATTAATTAGTAAATTGCAGTCTCGAGGCAAGCTGCACCGCCGTCGCCAAATGCTCCGCAGGATACAGCGGAGCAGCTGCAAGCCAGATCTCCGTGACTGATAAAAGCAAAGAACCAGGAATTAGAGTAGACGTTGTTGAATGAGAACTGAAGGAATGCATCAGCCTCGATGGCTTCTCAAAGTCGAACCGAAACATGCTCGAGTTGGCTTTATAGTCTCAGCATATGCAGGTTGTCAGAGGATAAACAAGAACCCTTGGCAGTACAAGAAAGCGCACCAGTGAGGTCTGAGCAGTCGACAGAAAACGAAACTCACCTTCAACGTTCTCTGTTATTGCAATAACACCAACCGACAGACGCATGGCGAGACCCCAAGATACGGCTTTGGCCCGATTCTATGGCCTCCCTAAGGTGCACAAAGACGGCGCTCCTCTCCGACCCATCGTGTCGCTCAAAGGTGCTCCAACATAAGAACTGGCTAAGTGGCTGTTCTGGCGTCTCAAGTTCCAGACCGTTGAGTCAGACACCACGGTCTTCTCGTCAGCACAAGTCCTGGAGAAACTCAAAGGGGTAAGCCTCCATCCAAATGAGGTCATGGTATCTTTTGATGTTACATCCATTTTTACTTCAATTCCCCAGGACCTGGCGATCGAGACAATCGAGCTGCCTCTACTAAGCAAATACGATGAAGTGGAGAATCGTATTAGACACGGCCAAGTCCTTCAGCTCCTGAAGTTCTGCCTCAGGACGTACTTCACGTTCGACGGGACAATCTACGAACAGGTGAAGGCCACACCGATGGGTTCGCAGACTTCGGGATTATAGCCGAGGAGGTCCTAAAAGGGTTAGAGTCGTTTATTTTCCAACACTACAGGCAGAAGTTCTGGGCCCGGTATGTAGATGATGCCTTCGTCGTTATCGATCGGGATAAACTGCTGACATTTAAGGAACATCTGAATGCGGTCTTCTCGAACATACAATTTACGATGGAGGAGGAAGAGAACAACTAGCTGGACTTCCTGGGTGTCCTCTTATGCCGCAAAGATTGTGGTGGACTAAAAACCAAAGTGTTCAGGCAAGTGACAAATACAATGCAAGTACTGAACTTCAACAGCGACCACCCAATCAACCACAAACACAGTTGTGTAAGGACGCTCTATCGGCATGTCGAAACGCACTGCAGTGAGCCGGAAGACAAGATTGCCGAACTACAATACCTCCGACGGGTCTTCAAAGCCAGTGGCTACCCGCGCAACTTATTCAATCGGGCATACGCAAAAGGGAAGAAAGGCCTAACCGCACGGACACCAAATTTTGGCGAGGGCTTCCGTATGTCAAGAACGTTTCGATAGCTGTCGGCCTCCTTCTCGCATCCCTTAGGGTTGGAGTTGCATACAGACCGGAGGCAATCATCAAACGTCAGGCAATAAAACTAAAAGACCCGCTGCCGCGGCAAGAAACGTCTGGAGTCGTTTATCAGATCTGGTGTAGTTGCGGACAAAGCAACAGCGTCAGCGAAACCGGAAGACAGCTCCGAACGAGAATGACCGAACATTCTGCAGCGGTGCGGATGAATGACGCCGGCTCTCAAGTTGCGGCTCATTCGACGAGATCCGGCCACACATAAAAATTTGACGAGGCCGAAATTCTCTCAAGTGGTGACAATCGCGTGAGCCGGGAGCTGCTTGAGTCATGGTTTAGTGGCCCCCAGTCCATTACCAAATGCGATGACCCTGCCTTCTATACTCAATGCTGAGACTTCGCCTAGGCGGAGTAATTGGTCACGCGGGAAGCGCACAGATGAACACTTTTCCCAATGCCAAGTCCGGTGGATCAGATTGTCGAGCAATCATTACACCAATATCCAACGCAAGTAATGAGATTGCAGCAATTAACGACGCGAATGTCGGCCATCAAACAGTCAGCACACCAAGTGTAACGATCCCCGTAAAAGGGGGGGGGGGGGAGCCGTGAATATTCATTGGTATGCGGTAGCATGGCGACTGCATCCTATAAATACTGCAGTCCCTTGTGCGTGAATCGCCCGTATCTGCTTTTGTCTCTGATGATGGGTTCGAGCATGAATCCGAAACGTCAGGCTAATAAGGCCCTTGTCCTAGCGATCGTGTCTCCTTCTTCCTCGATTCCAGCGTCACCTTTACACTATTTCCTGTCTTTCATGCACCATTCGATTGCCGCAGTCCGTCAGTCAACCGGTTATAGGATATACAGCATTTCTTGCACCGATGGGGCTCCACGACTGGTTGCCAGTCTGCAGAGCGAATACATTTAATGAACTACTCGCGGGAACAATCCCAAATGCGAAACCGGTAGATCGGAAGTGCTGCGGTTCCAGTGTCGACCGTGGGGCTGTATATGCCTGCGCGTGCTTGTGGGCCGAAGCGGAATTCCTAGACTCTGGCGGAAGTCATGATTAAATAAAGAGGAGAAGATGGAGTTGCCTTACTTGACGTCTTTATGCCCTCGCTCAGTTTAGCCTTCAGATTCCAGAGATTGAGGCCCACGGGACAGGGCGCCTGAAACTGAAGTCCGGGTGCGAGGATCAGGTAGTCGTAGCTGACTTCTGACTGGCCATTAACTGTAATCACCTTCCGTGACCTACAAAGAATAAGAGGAGTGACTGTGTCGGCATAAGAGGTACCAAAACTGATTTTTTGAGAACCTTCAGGTGCCCTCATAACCCTCCATTCAAGTCACATCATGTCGATACAGTGAGGTAGTCAGCAATGAGCAGGGCGATAGGCCTGAACACCGCCGAGACAAATGCACCGTTACTCAAATTGCATATATCTGTGCTACTCATAATATGTGAGTAGGCGTTCATGTTTACCTTTTTACAATTAACGGCCAGCTCTTGGCTTTTCGCATACAATTAGGCGTTCACCTATCTTCCTCTTAGTTAGACCGGACTAAACTAACTATTAATATGTCACGGTGTCGACGGAGCTGCGGTCCATCCAGCACCCTTTTTTCACTTCGGCCCTGCTCCTGGTCTCCTGATATGAATCTCTTTAAGAAGTTATGGAATCACTCGTGCTTCAACCGGGAAAATACCCTACTTTTAAACCAATAAATAACGTCGACACAGTGCTGGGGAAGCCGATACGCCGTGTGGGCGCGCAACACAATGTTGGTGCGATAATTACGACCTGCGGTCAGTCAATCAGAACAAAATTATCGGCTGGCCGTACAATCCTGCTGTCTTTAGGGCGGCATTCAGTGTTTTTCTGCCGCAAGCAAGGAGTTCAAAAATATGTGTATGGTTTCTTGGGATGCAGTCGCAGAACGTTCTGCCTACAATAACACGGCTATATTTCTTAAAAATAAGACAATAGGCCCCGAACCAGTTCTTCGAATGAGTAATTTTTATTCTGAAACAAGCTGATTGGAAACACATTATCATGTTTGTACATCACGAAATCTTTACGCCACCAGATAGGCTTGAGAATGAAGTCGTCGTTATATGAAACACTCTGAGATAAAACAACTAGCCTAAAGAGTTACTCAACAAATATATGGAAGAACACCCTCAAAACTGTGATGTGCCGATGGCTAAGAAGAAGGAATTATTCCTCACACTGCCATTCCGAGGGGATCCGGCGAACGGATTCCTACACCGTCGTTTAAACGCTGCTATCACGCGCACGTATCCAGTCGCTAAGAGAAGACTGATTTTCACAAGCACTCAGTTTCTTCGCCTTGAAGGTAAGGATAGACTGCCTTCTCAGACCTCTACAATGTGCATTTACGCCTTCACCTGATCCTGTGGGGCAGGCTATATTGGTCGAACAACTAGGCGTCTATTGGAGCGGATGCGAGTGCACCATCCTGCCTGGCTAAATCAGGGTGGGGGAATAGTTCATCTCTAGCGCAACTGTGGCTCACTTGGTCGACAGCGGCCACGGGGTAGACGTCAACCAAGCATTCCGAGTCATCTATCAAGTGTCGGCGAGGCAACCTATGTTCCTGCGTCAGCGGATACTTGCAGCGTCAGAGGCAGTGGCCATACGGTTAGCCAACCCGACCTTGTGTCCTCATAAAGCATTTGTACGGCTCACCTTGGCAAAGACAAACCCAGCATGTGTTCACCTCCGCTACGCTGAGTTACAGTGATGAAACAGGGATAGCTAATTGCCAGAAACCTCCTCCCTTCCTCTCCCCTCCCCGTACCCCTCCTAAACTCCAGACAGAACTAGAATCTGACCGCTGAGCTCTGAACGCTCTTCAACCCTCTCCACCATATTGACCTTTATTGGATGTTTAACTTTTCCTATTTTGCTCTCCTTGTACAGGTCTGATGATGAACAGTCAGAAGCGTACGTTTGCCGGACTTGAATTCTTAGATGTCATGACACTGTTCGCTGAAGGAATGATAGGTAGCATGACCTCAGCAATCTGCCGATCCAAAATGATCGTGCGTTGTTGTTACCGCTTGCAACCGACCGCTTGTTCAGTCAACTTTGTATCTATCAACTCGAATGTGCAGTAGATGGGTTAACTTATGAAATGTCAACCGAAATTTCGAAATGCGTTCTCGCTATGAAAAGATTAATTAAGTATGGTTGTAAAACTAATTAACGTCCAGTACAATTCTATGATGATCCACTTACCTCAGGGACCCTCCTTTTGAATGACCTTATTTCTAACTGCATGCATGAACTATACTCTGCCAAAAATGACTACTTAATTAGCGTGCAATTTTCTCATTGATTTTTGATGCCCTTAAAATTTCAATTATATTTCATGGAAAACATGCATAAAAATATTAAATATTTTATTTATTCGGTAGAAAATAACGTCTTCTTCCAGATTTATACTTGAAGGAGGAGTATAGTTCGATTTCAAAAAAGTTTCTAATTGTGAGACTTTTAAATACCGTGAAATGACCGTCCATTAAACGTCATGTATCTATATTTAACAATGTGGCTTGTAAAGTTCGCAATATTGCTCAAATCCACTGCTTAATTTTGTGAACCCCATATGACCTCCTCTAAGTACCGTTGAGAAATGTATGGTTTTCCGTGCACGGAAAATATACAGCTTGTAGTTTTGAAACCCTGAATGAAAGTATAGCAGCAGGTCGGCTTCAAAATTATTCGGGAATTGAATAAGTTTTTTGAAACCAAATTATGCTCTTCTTTCGAGCATAACACTGGAAGAAGACGTAATTTCCTACCGAGTGGGCAAAAGAATGAATATTGTATTGGACAGTTTCCATGACATATAATTGAATTTTCAAGGGCATCTAAAATTGACGAGAAAATTGCATGCTACTTAAGCAGTCATTTTTTGCATGCAGTCGGGAAGAAGTTCGTTTTAAAGCCAATAATCAGCAAATAATCATTAGTCGAGAAGTATTATCAGGACCAAGGACAATGAAATGACCCATATTAGCTTAATTATGGTCATCAACTGGAGATACCCAAATTCAGGCGGATGTTTTGCATTTGAACTCTAGTTGACAGCAATTCCCCATCTTTGACTACCTGATGTTATACGACGCCAGCTTCAAGACGAAACGGAAAAAATTGGTTAGAATGAAATGGGACCACTCCTCCTGAAATCACCCTCCAAGCCGCATTGTACCCCCTGCACGCGGCAACCCACAGCACCGTTCGACATCATTGTTGAATGATGTTAAGAATGCCTGCGGGAACGGTACCGGAGGGACCAAAGTCAATAATGCCGTCCCCTAGTGACGCGCACATTTCTAATTCTAAAGCGTTGAAATAGCGAAACTTGCCCGTATAACGATACGCACTTGGGTTAAGTAGTGGGTCAGATGTGAATATGTAGCCGCACCTGGGGTAAACAAACCCCAGCCACCTGTAATGCGGGGCCGGTGGTAATAGGCGTTTTTAAAGGTGGGGACGGGGAACGCACAGGCGACGAGGTCAAGTAGTTGTGTGCAAAAGAAGAGCTATTGGGAATGCGCAGTTGTACTCTGAGTGGTTGAAAAATGGTTCCTAAATCCCTCACCCTAGCCCCTAATCCTAAGCCCTACCCTAAGCTTTTATCCATAATCCTAATTCCAACTTCAACCCCTAACGCCTAGCCCTAACGCCGTAACCCTAACCTTAATTTCCAACCCTTGTACTCTAACCCTTAACAGCAGACCTAAACCCTAAGTCCTGAAACGTCCAACCTTCAGGAACTCGGCTGTGGCAAAATAATGGTTGCTGACGACGTTAAGCTCTGGCAAGTCATTAAGAGTCTTAACGACCAGAGACCCCTCCAAAACAATCTTCATCGACTGCAAGCGTGGTTGGAGAAATGGGTTCCAGACTTCAATGTGCAGAAGTGTGCCGTCCTCCATCTGCGTCCAACTAACTCTCATTCAAATGAGAGCCTGAGGACATATCATCTGAAAGATATAAGACTCCCCGCAGAATCTTCACAGAAGGATCTCGGGGTTTGGATACAGAACAACCTGAAACCAACACTGCAGTGCCACAAGGCTGCAAAAAACGCTATGGGAGTGCTGCATGCAATCAAAAGGGCGTTCGTTACCTTTGACCAAGACCTTTTTGGGAGAGTTTACGGCACCTCCGTTCGGCCCCACTTAGAATACGGCATACAAGCATGGCGGCCATTGCTTGTAAAGGACCAAGCACGCCTCGAAGGGGTGCAACGTAGGGCAACAAAAATGGTAAACGGTCTAAAAAACCAATCATACATGGACAGACTGAATTGCCTTAATCTATTCCCTCGGTGCTACAGGCAGCAAAGAGGTGATCTACTCCTGGTTTACAAGATAATAAATGGCCTTGAGCATGGACTTAGCTTTGAGGACATGTTTCAGTGGCACCTTTCACCCAATCTTCGTGGCCACTCGATGAAGCTACGGACAACAATGTCCAGGCTGAACCTTCGTTCTGAATTTTTCACGCAGAGGGTAGTGGAGAAATGGAACGATCTCCCTCAGTCAGTCGTGGGGGCGATATCCCTGCAACTCTTCAAGAAACGCTTGGATGATCATTTGTGTCGCCTGTTTTCCCTCGACAGTCTGAATCTGAGCTAAATACCCCGGTTCCCCACATATTTTTTCTCTGTGACAAGGCTACTCAAATGAATCAAGTGCTATTTATATGGCGAATATTTTCTTTGTTACTGTACAGTTATTTCTAACGAGCTGACATGTAATCAATTGGGTTTTCAAAGGCTTTGCCTGTCATCCTTATCAAAATAAACTGAAAATAAACTGAGACGACAGACTGAAATTCAAGAAGAACCACCGGCATTGGGCCGAAATAGGTAGACACGGCAATGAGGAAACAAGGCCGCCAATTGAACACACACCGCAACGCACAGCAACACCATGTCAACGTAATCACACCTACTCAAAATACTTAAGTAGGTGAACAGTATTGTGTCCGTCAGGTGCGGCTGCATAACCACATCTTACCGAATAGTGTACTATATCGACAAAGGTAATTCTCCATTATGTTGCCACGTTCTTGCCTTCTGTGGCTTTATGACGTACACCGCCTTCAAATGTCATTTTCAAGACAGATGTCCAAATGTCGACAGAACCATTGTAATCCAAGGAGATGACTAGGGTGACTATACTTTCGAAAGCATCATTCCCGAGACCGTTAATTAATGCAGACTCCAACCTGCCGAAATTAAGTAACCACTATATATGCATGTATTTCAGGAACGGGGTAGTTATATTTCGGCCCTGCCAGATGCCTCACATCCGACCCTGAATACTGCCGATATCAGCCAATTAGACGTCATAACTCCCCTCAAGCGATGAGAGTGTCCCGGGGACCCTGTTTTTGCGCATAATTCTTCTCGAATCGAATCCTAGTTTCTTTACTTATGAAGCTGAATGCTCTACTGACGCAAATGCGACTATGTATTTTTGATAAAATGACGAAAATGTTCACGGGAAAATTCGGTTTACGTAAAAATCGAAATAATAGACACCCTTAGAGCCCATGGGGACTCTCAAGCTGAATCGCAGCAGACAAACATACTCACCGGTCGAGGCCAGTCAGCTTGCCAATGATGAGCCGTACGTAGGTTCGCAGAGACACCTGGCCCAAACGATGCCGTTCTTGCATGTAACTGCAAAATATATACAGTTTTTTTATGCGGGTTGAGCCCAGATCTACGTCGCTCAGTAGGCAGGTCAAACAGTAGGCGTAAGGGCTTACTCTGGGGAAAAAATGTGGTTTACCAGCGTATCCTCCGGTTCCTCGCTGTCGTTGGGCAGACCGCGCGGTGAGAGAAGAACGAGATTGTTGAACCTCATGTGCGTGCTTCAGGAGAGAAAAAGAAATTTGTTTACAGTCCCTGATTGTCGCCGTGAATGACCAAAATGCCCCGCCCCCGAGATTGGACCAATTCCAAAATTTTTGAACTGAAAATGTCGCTGGCATAACTCATTAGGCATCAACTTAAATTTCAAAAGGTGCTCTCGGTCAGAAAGGTGGGGCTATGATACTGATTATCTTGCAGTATGATCCAAAGATATTTTAGATACGCTGTGGCGCTGGCGGCAAGGATATGGTATGCAACCCCCTTGGAGAGGTCCAGTTAGCCACAAACCTACCGCCAACCATGCCATGCCTTCAACGGGAAGCCTCCAATCCGTAAGTATTGAACGAAAACTCGGACGTAACCGCAACCTTACGTCAAGCTCTAAAACCCTAACCCTAGTTTCAGCCCTAAACCCAAACCACTGCCCAAGCCCGGCGACCTTAGTTTTAAGAACAATCCAACTCGCATCAATTCTAACAGCTGCCCAAACTCTAAACGGGCAGCCTTTATGTCGATAAAGCTTTTGGAGGCTGAAATCCGTTTCCTGTATAACCTTTTTTACGACCATTTGCTAGGCAAGTGTTTGTGAAGCACACCTGACCAAGTTAGATAAAAAAGGTAGGCTATTGAAGAACTACCGATGGGGGCTACATACCCTACCCTTACCGTGCTGGCTTATGAATGCGCGTTCTTTCGGCCATCTGCGAAGATGAGGCTCCCAAAATGAGACGATTCACTGGCTGCAATGCACCTGTTTGCAGTAAATGACCGCAAAGCCCCCCGGCACTGGAGCCAATTTCAACATTTTTACACCAAACACATTAAGCATTAACCTAAATTCTGAAAATTGCTCTCGGTCAGAAAGGGTAACTTAGGTGGCCCTCTGATGCTGATTCACATGCGGTATAACCCAAGTATATTTCAGTCACACTATAGTGTCTGTTTACGAATTCGCCTACTTTCGGCCATCTACAAAGATACGACTTCCCGAGTGATTGTAATGTCCTTAAAAACTCAAACTGGAAGATACACTTTCGTTGAATGGAAAGTCCGAAAAAAGCGTAACTTCCCATAAAACGAGTATAAGAAAGAACGCCTTTGTGCATGCTTCCTGTGATGCATGTTTGGATTTATAAAAGCACGGAGGACAATACAGAGGTCTCTTATTACTTTAGAAATCATTTTTCCACATTAGAGGCCAAGCCTATAGAAATGTACTTGCGCAGTTTAATAGCTCATACTCCAAAGTGCGTCTCTTTTTGTATGTGTGACCCATTGGAATTAATAATGGTAACAATACAAAGTTTTGCGCAAAACAACCTAATCCTAGCATACTACTAGACGATTGAAAATGCAGTTGGAATACAAAGGCAGTTTAGGAGCGAGTTTCAAACGGAGGCGCCTACGCGACTTACCATCACCCAAAAGACAGATACGTTTAAATCCAATGCTACTGCTGAGGGTGTTCGCGGGTGTCGTGTGGGAGCCCCACAAAACAAGATAAGGTACTGGAAACGTTTTATCAGTTTCCAGTAAAATCTGTAGGGCAAAGTGAGTCGTGGTGTAGGAAATTCGAAACCGTCTGTCCGCACTGATTTGAAGCATTTCCATTACAAATGTTATATTCCAGTATTAGTTCACGCTTCGGTGAAAATGTGGAAGATATAGACTTTTCAATGAAAGATTGTGTCTAGAGATCGAAATACATCTGCAATAGATGGTTCAATTCGCCGTTGGGGACCTGACAATTCTCATGTTATGATGGCACAGTGTAGTAATTTACCAAAAGTCACAGTACGGCGTGGTATGGCATGGAAAAAAAAGTTAACTGGGCGTTATTTTTGACACTACCACGGTTGGTCCCATTTACGTGAACTCACTTCGAGAGACTGCCATGCCGAGCATTAGACAAGTCTTTTAAAGTGAAGAGTTTTAACTGAGGTAGAGGACGCTCCCTGATCACGTTATGGAATCCACTCCTCGTCACATCGTGATTAGGGACGGTCTTACAGCGCCTAGTAACAGTGGTGGAAGGAGATCACCCACAAATATTGAGGGGGCTGTATTGGCCCTTTGTGGCTTGTAATTCGTCATCAGCCAACCATACTCAAGCCCTGGCTTGGAGCGTCTGAAGTTCGATCCCGCGCCCTTCTGGTAATCAGCACAATAGTTTAATTTCCATCAAGACGGGACACCTCTAGGTTACCATCATGATGCAAGATCCTACTATATTAAAATATTGCGAAACAGGCGGATTGCATGAGGGGTATTCGCAGAATACTCACCTCGTTCATCAGACCTCTTGTCTCTGGAGTTTTGTGACAGGAGTACTTAGAATATAAAGTCTACGTCACATGTTAGCGGCCATTGAATACGAATGCCCTCAAATACCAGACGAAATATTTTCCGAGTTTTGGGATTTTATCGTTCCCCGCTACCAGAAATGCCTGGGACAGAACTGACAGCAGTTTCGGAGCAGACGCTAGGAAATCAAGAAACCAGTATCTGCAGACTAGTAAATTTGGAAAATAGACGTATTTTAGTAAGTACTGGTCTCAAAGTGTTCAAACCTATTCTTTATTGCGTTGTATATATTACGCATAAGTATTGGAAGGTAGGCATTCCAAGCGATATAAGTTGAAAAGAGATGGGTTCTTTGGGACAAGGTGGTTTATTGCGTACATTTCCGACGCTGGTTCCCCAGGTCGTCGTCAGACGCAAACGAAAAGCAAATGTGAAAGCAAGAAACAGCTAACGTCACGAATGCACAAAAAATCGATACTTGCATGGCGCGTGCGCCGGTAGGCGGCCGCCGTGTGTCAGCTTGAGCTGGTTGGCTCCCTTCTCTTCCATTTCTCCTTCAGGTTTCTGTACACGGCATCCAACTCGATATGCTGGTTGATGCATGATTCATCAGAGTGCATTGCCTCGAGGAATTCTCGGCCTTTCTTGAAAGGGCAGACAGCGACAATGCGAGCTTTGTTCCAAGCGAAATTGTGCCCGGTGTCCAGAGTATGCATGGCTACTTGAGACAGATGGTCCCGCCCCTTGACTGCCAACTGTTGCTCATGGATGCGTGTTGAGGCGGATTTTCCTGTCTGACCACACTATACGGCAGCACATGCATCACACGGATCTTGTAGACAACCTCTTTCTTGTTCAGCTGGTTAACCCTATCTTTAGGATATCCCAGCTGAGAGCGCAAAGTAGTCGTCGGTTTGTGCACCACTCGAATTTGGTGCTTCCTTAAGTCTCTTTCGACGAGTTCAGACACATTCTTGATGTAAGGAAGAGTTCGCCAAGTGCTTAGTTCAGGCGTCTGATTGGAACTACCCGGCTCCTTCTCCCTTGATTCTTGCTGCCTCATGCATCTCCGTACAAAATCCTTAGGGTATCCATTCTACTATGTTAGCACCTTCGCGTCCAACGATCTCAACCGCATGCTCCACAACAAGGTGAGGACAGGTACGGTCACCTATGCGTGGATCAGTCTATAATGGCAGAAGACTTGCACAGCATCTACCACACCCTCTTTTCCTCCCCCACCTGGGCCCCGTGTCAAGACATAGTCAAGAAGACCGGAGGCGGGAGAGGGCGCAGGTGGATGGCACGGCCGGACCCACACCTAGGCGCGACAACACACTCCCTGGTCCACAACAAACATTTGACCAGAAGTTTAACCAACAAAAGAAATCCGTTAGAAAGAGGAGAGGGTGGCACAAGTCATTTGGAAAAAATGCACTCAGCCTGTATACCCAGCGGGAGCGCAAGTGCATCTACCGGCAGGAAACCAGGTGTCGGAGAACTTTCAGCGCACACCAAACGGTGAGGGCCATGGCTTGCTGAATCATGGCATAGCAGACGCACTAAAACAAGTCGACTTCGGCCAACACCAACACAAGTGCTCACCTGAACACCAGCGTTTCCAGGAAGGCAAGGCTAGTTGTGGAAGCCCCGACCACAATGATACGCGCGTTAATAGTGAGTTTGGGCTCCATAATGAGATTGCGTGTGATATGATAGACGGCCGGCGCCGGCATACCCAGTTTGCTGTGTAACACCCGCATCTGCGGCGCCTTCTCGCTGTTGAGGAGGGAACGCGGGTAGGCAATCCTTCTGCGTGGACGGATAGCGTAGAGCTCTGGTAGGCAGGTAACCAGCGTGTTCATCTTGATGTCCTACGAAGACACAAGAGAGAAGCGAGGAGGGGGGCGTGTTATGACGTGAAAGTCATCTTAAACGGCAATCAGTCGCTAGCACACGGGTGAATGCAAACATTGTGTCCGATTGACATCGCGACTGTTGGTACGGGCGCAGGAGTTAGTTCACAGAAAGCGTGAAAAGCGCAGCACTCACTTCACACCCATTCCACGCCTATAATGATCTACCGGCAAAACGGGGTCGAAACAACTAGAAATTAATGCGGATTGGACGAAAGACGTTAGTAAACCTGGATCTATGCGTACCGCACACGCGCTGATTGATACGTGCAAGCCAAAGGGACTTTGGCATACTCGAATCGCACAAGAGCGAAGGAAGACATAGTGACCACATTAAACGTGGTCTATAACAGCCGCTCCAGTCCCCCCTTTTTTCTCCGGCTCCGTTTTGTCGAACGATGGCCGCGACAGCTGTTGACACACGGCCACTCCCCCCGGCTAACACTGGGACACCTCCGGTCAAACTGCAGTGACTCTCGGCTGACCTCACATACTTTTATCACATCACGCGCGTCGAACGCTCTGGCTTGATACCCGTGAGGCCTTGTGAGCATGCGCCCCCCTATTCCTCCCCTAATCTGTCCAATCACACGATCAACACTCAGTCAGTCACCCCCTACTGCTGACCCAGACGCTCACTCCCGCGTAAACAACACACCGCGACTGACACTCTCCGTGAACGGGGGCTTATCTCTTACGGGGGCCAACTTACGGCAACACAGCTCCCTGACTTCTGACATTAGACGAAACGAAGTTATTGTGCCTGGTTTAAGTTGATCTCACATCCTTGAGCGCCACAGGTCCTTACGGCCACCCCCCCCCTCTTTCGGCCGAATGAGTGATTCCGGCTGTTGACATCCTTCCTATTCAATACTTTCAGCATATTTTAGGTTAACAATACGGAAATTTAGTCTTCAAACAACCCTGGAACTGCATATCTTATCTTCCTCATCCACTGGTGACACGCCAGCGCAGAGCTGGCGTGCTGTAAAGTCTTCCTCTAGGGCGCGCAGCATAATATATGCCTGCGGCGCGTGTGGGGAACGCGTAGACGGACTTAATTCGCCTTATCGGCAACTGCACGCCCGCATGCCTCCGACTGACATTGTGTTGCCATCGGAGCAGTATGGGTGGGAGAAGAGAGAGTGCGACAGATAGTGCGCAAAGTGTAAGTCACTGTCCCTGCACCCATCACGCGGTGGACACACGGTGGAAACCATCTTTCGAGATGGTAGGATTGTCTGTGCGTGGTTGTTTCAAGCCTACGACACACGCCGCCTCAGCCACTGCGTCTAATCTCGTCACCTGTTGGTTTATAGGCTCAGGCAGTTGACGGGAAAGAGAGGAAATTGCGAGGATGACGCCGTGGAATCCATCCTCACGACAAATCAACGTGACACGCCTGAATCTATCACGACGCACTAGGGGTTGTAGCTTGGAAGGCTACAATAGCACTTTCTTACTGTGGCTGTTGCGGCACTCTCAGGCACATGGGATCCGAGCCGCCCTCGCAAAAACCGGGTACATGCTGTGGGGACGGGGACGCGCGTGGCACGCGTAGACGAGTTATTTAGTTTTTCGGTAACGTCCGCGCCCACCCCACCCCCCGAAGAGTGTTTTATGTCGTCGGGACATGGCGTTTGAGGGAGGAGCGATGCGGTAGATGTTGCAGAAATCTGCTTCACTTTATTCACAGGCAAGTCGTCAATGCTGCACTCATTCCAAAGAGTACCTGGTGGATTCCGTAGCCTCCGACAGGCGAATTGTTGTCACGGCTGCCGGTAGGAGATAGGGGTCTCAGGCGCGCGCCTGACCTACAGATGTATAACTATGAAGCTTGAATTTTCACATTTTCTCTAATTTTACCGACTGAACCCTAATCATGGGAGAGTTTTCTAGCCCTTACGTAACTCCGATAGTGTTGAACCTGGGGACAAACGAATGGAACAGAAAGTTGTTATGGAGGAAAAAGGCTGGAAAGGAGGGAGGGGAAAAGGAAAGTAGACAGTAATGGGAGGGCGGAGGGGAGGAAGAGAGACGAGAAGGCAACTTGTGAAGCATAGAATAGAGGGGTAGAGAAGGAATTATGGAGATATGAAAATCGAGGGCGTGAAGAAGGGGGGAGGAGAAAGAAAAAAAGGAAACGGTAGGGTGTAGGACCCCAACCAAATTGAGGTACCCTGCGGCACGTGTCATGCGTGAAGGGTGGCAGAGGGAATTTTACGGGTGGGGTCACAAGCAGGATGGAGATCAGGCGGAACGCAAGAAAATACAAAATAATAATTAAATTTTTGTCGGAAGTTTTATCTTACGCTGTCGTATGGCGACGAAATTGAGCACGATCATTAAAAAAATAAGCAAAAAGCTATTTTCAAAGAATAACGGAATTCGAGTAAACCGCCGCTGGTAAGTTTACATTCAGCCAGGAAACCTAGAAACTTTCAGCCACAGGGAACGGTAAATAATATGTGATGTTTGTAATCACCCTAAATTTTAGTGCACATATTGCAGTTACCAGTTACGTGGGGTCCTACACCCTATCGCTTTCGAAGAAGAAGAAGAAGGGGGGGGGAAAGAAGAAGAAGAAGAAGAAACGACTCACCCGATCTGCTGTGAATGGCGGATAGATGAAGTAGAAGATGCACGTCTTTTCTGCCTGCCGCATGATCTCCTTCAGAAAGAGACGCTGACGCATGTGCAACGAGGATGCCATGAGGAAGTGAATCAGGGTCACAAATTCGGGGCGGGTATGATGCACGAAGTAGACATAGTCCTCGAGATCGTAGCCGGCCTTTATCCATTCGATATTCTGTGGGGCAACGTAAGGGTAAAGCAAATTTCACAAACAACACCGCACTTTATTATGGAGAAAAAATTGCACTTATGAGCGTGTTTTCTGTTGATTCAGCAAAAGCTGACGGTTGTGGGGTATTCAACACCATTCCTAACTCCCATTGTTTTTTTTACAGTGTACGGTTCCTCCTTAGTTGACTAACTTTGCGACAGTAAAGACTGTTCATTCATCACATTCTGCAGTTTCGTTAATAACACCAGCCGTGGTCACTCTTTTACGTACATTTTCCTGGAGTTCCATATGCATAACTGAACCACTAAAACAGACTAGGTTGCAAACTTTTAAAGCGCTGACTATCTTAATTCACAAATTCGAGGATTGAAAAAGTGAACATTTGAAAATTCACCCTATTTACATTTATATATCGTGAAACCGGCTCGGAAATATCACAAAACTGTTGGAAATGACCTTTGGGTAGAATAATAAAACCTAAAAAACACTAGAATTGCACTCCCAGGTTCGTGGTAGGCTTTCGATAGAAAACTTCGTCTTTAGATTTTATATTTGAGGAAGGAGTGATATTCATTGTTAAAGAAATTTCTAATTATGAGACATTTTAAGATCGTGAAACGTCCGTCCATAAAACAGTGTGTCTCTGCATTTACCAATGTTGCTGGTAAAGTTTGCTATATCGCTCAAATCCACTATTAAATTTCCTTAACCCCATATGGGCACTTCTTAATAGTGCATAGAAATTTATGATTTT
Source organism: Spirometra erinaceieuropaei (assembly GCA_902702965.1). Lineage (NCBI taxonomy): Eukaryota > Metazoa > Platyhelminthes > Cestoda > Diphyllobothriidea > Diphyllobothriidae > Spirometra > Spirometra erinaceieuropaei. The sequence continues at coordinate 890,745 of CACRXP010000146.1, forward strand.
CGTACACGCAAAGTTTAGAGCTTGTAGCTTGGAAACCCTGGATGCAAGTGTAGGTCGTGTTCAAAATTATCGGGGAATGGGCAAAGTTTTTGAAAGCCGAATGTTGCTCCTCCTTCGAGTATAAAATTGGAGGAAGACATAATTTTTTACACAATGAGCAAAAGAATGAATATTTATATGCATGTTTCCTTGAAATATAAGTGAATTTTGAGGGGCATCGAAAACCAGTGGGAAAATTCATGCTACTTAAGAAGGCATTTTTTACAGAGTGTTGTTTTCGTCTGCCACCGGAAAGAAATTCGTTCGAAAGCCGGCATCTTGAGGTAACTGAATTATTATAGAGTTGTGCTGCAAGATGATTAATACTACAAGCATACCTGAGTAGCCATTTCGAGTCGAAAACGCATTTCGGAATTTCGGTCGACATTTCATGAGTTAGCCCACCTACTGAAACTGTTGAAAGTGACCTTCAGGCTAGATAAGAAAACTTAAAAACATAAACGTTGCACTCCCAAGTTCGTGGTAGGTTCTCAGTCACTATCCAGTCAGAGACTAGAATTTTACTAAAGATGAAGTTCTGACGTCAGTGCGAAGAGTGAAAATGCCCTGTTCGGAATGTGTGGTGGGGGGCTCAAATTATAATGGTAGATGGACTGTGATACAAAGGGAACCAATCGGTGCAGGAAACCAAACTCTCGTAATTTAATGGACCAGAAGACACTCACCTCTTCCCTTCTTGCAATGGCAACGCCCAAAATCGTCTTTGCGCAGGTAGCCACGTAGCAGATTAGCTCGTTACCATCCTATGGTGCAAATTTCATAAAATACACGTAATGTTATTTAGGCTCGAAAGTATAAATCAAACCACATTTATTTATTAATAGGTATTTTTGGCAAATTCGAATGATTCCTAAGATCCAGTTGCAAAAACCGCGGTGTCTTTGGTTGGATTCAAACCCATGACAACAAGGGTAGACCACTAATCATCTGAATTATGAGGCCCGCCCGAGAGCCGGGAGCTTAACCGCATTTACGTAAAGATACCTACCCTTCCCCAACCTACTATAACGTATGGAATTTATCGATTCTGATACATTAAGCTACTTGCCCATGCAGGATTGCACGTTTGGGGCAAAATGAGTTTTTCCAAATCCGCCAAAACACCTGTTAATTAAGTAGACCTAGCAGTCGCCTGGTGGATTCTGTGTTTTTGACTTAGGACACCCTGCTTGGACGGCCACTTTTCTGTACCAGAATTTTTTGGATTCCATACGTTGCGATAGGCTCGACGCCCATGTTGACCCAAGTGTGATTAAACTGACTGTTCTTGTGGGGCATCGTAGGTCAGATGGCTAGTGCATTAGCTGCACTCGAGCCTTACCCATGTTGTCTTGGATTCGAATGTCACCAAGGTTGCTAAGATAAGATGAATAAGATGAACTATTATTTACTGTTTCTATGTACTCCTCAGACCCTGTTAATCAGATGGGGCAAACCTTCACTTATAATGATTGTGAAACGTAAATGAGCATTTTCGGTTTGCCTTGGGGCTCTTGGCGTTGGAACCCGCACAGACGAGTGTATAGCAAAGAGCAATCGATAGTCGACTTCTGTTGCTCGCAACTATAATTGTGACTGGAAGGGTCATTTTCGGCTCACATGCCATCATCAGTTAGTCACATAACAACCACAGTCAGGCACCTGAGGTCTTGTCCTAAGCCATTAATTCGTCGACTCCTTACAAAGCAGGGATTCGAGCACTCGGGCCAGGACTTTATGTTCTATTGATTTGGTGGTCATCACAACTTTAGAAGATGCGCGGTGTTTGCTCTGCCGTGGTCTATGTCCACCGTGTACCAAGTATGAAGAAAACTCCAGCTGCCTTCGGAAACCATCAAAAAGCAAAAATTTACTCGTAAGCTACTTTCAGTGCACACAGACAAGGCAGTATGTGGGGCACCACTTGAAAGACTTAGTCTAATCTCCTTTCCAAAACTTGGCTCTGAATTTGTCAGATTCAACGCGTCAATTGTTTCACATAACAGGTCATATTGACATTACTGCAATCAACGCTTTGGCAACGGTATAGAGAGAGACCCCACTTAACTGTCAGTAGACTGTGGATCGTGCCATACGTGATTTATGGCAAGGGGAGTTTTATGGGTGGGGCAGCGAGCTAGACAGTAAGTTGACAAAATGAAAGAAAACGCAAAAATTGCCCGGATTTATGTCAAAAGTCTTATCCTACGCTACTGTACGACAACGGAAATGAGAGTAGTAATGAAATAAGCAAAGAATAAATTCCACAAAATGGCGGGTTTTGAGTTAAGGTGTGAGGTCGGGGAAAGAAATCGCCGTTGGCAGTGTAATTTTTGCAACCGCCTGTAAATGTACGCTAAGACAAAACCCCATATGAAACGATCTACAGTCTGCTGACAGCTAAGTGGGGTCCTTCTTTATACTGTTGCCAACGCTTTAGAAGGTTCGGCCCAATAGATAAGTGAAAATGACCAAAGCCGCCACCTACCGGTTCACGACCCAGGGTCATGTAGTTCTTCAAGTCGGCAACGAAGAGTTTGCGATCGAAGGGGTGCATGTCAGCCGTCAGTCTCATGATGGCCGCTTCGTCTTTGCGGTTCGCCGGTCGCACCTGAAAGTCGCTGATTGGACAAAACAAAAAGAGTGGGAGAAGTATGAGAAGAAGTTTCCTAGACAGGCTACACGTGAAAAAACGGGAGCTTTGCGTCAAACTTGACCGAATTATTAGTGATTCAGGTCTGTGCTGACAGGAATAGAGATATTAAGTAGTCTAGGACTGTATTTGCTGTTGTGAAAAGGACGATCTTATTAGCTTACCTTGGTAGTTTAAATAGTCATCTCGATTCCGGATATCTTTAACTAGTAAAAGCTTTTTGGGCAACGGTATGGTGAAGGATCCCACTTAACTGTTGGTAGACTGTGGAGCGTGTCATACGGGAATGGTGTTATTTTATTGGAGAGTTTCATGGAGGCCCTTATGGCCGACTAAGCCTGTACGATGGCCCAAAGTCCTGGAACAGCGTAGGCAAGTGAAACATGAGCAGGGAGTGTGTGTAGGGGGTTCCAAGGCCTGATTTCTATGTGGTAGATTTGCAAGTGGCCGAACACGTTTATGCGTGATTCAGAAGGACGAACGCAGTGAGGGCAGGGTGGAGTTGAGTCCACATTGCTAGTGGCATTCCTGGGAGAAGGAGCCAATGATGTGCAGGATGGTAGGGGTGTCCTTACTCGTACAACTGGTGATGGTGGTGTTGGTGATGATGGGGACGGCGGCGGCGGTTGTGGTGGTGGTGGTGATGATGATGATGGTGAATGGTCCTCACTGATGTGGCTAACGTTGGTGTGCTATGAGCTAAGTGTCGGGTTGATAGTGTTGAGATTTCATTGGCTCCAACGAAACCTATCCATGCTCGGAGTGTCTATGTGTCTATGCGGACAAGATGGCAGAGGTCAGGTGCTGAAGTCATTCGTCCGTAGCACTTGAGTCTTGCGAGACCCTCCCCCTTTCCCTTGACATCAGCTACGCGGTTATCTTTGAAGATAGCCGCTGCAGACTTTAGGCAGTGCGTCACGCCTATCCATCTGATGCACGGAGACCCATCTAGGTGCAGTGCTTCTAAAATTTCGTGACGCTTTTTTGTGTAGTAGGCGCCACCTCTAACACTTATCTTTTATTCAGCGTTTATAACGACTAATGGAACAACCAAATGTACAAGGGACTGTCTCAGTTAAGTTATCCTCTTCCAAACAAATCCGAAACCTGCACCGAAGCGTAGACAAATATCTTTGAAATCCAGAAATGCTCTTTGTCATAAATGGTCTTTACCGTCTATCTCGATTGTCCATGATTTGACAGGACGCTATATAAAGGAATTCTTCTAAACTTACACCATGAATATGTCTGAGGACCTCTAGCTTCTACTCCTATATCCATGTCTTGACACAAACTCCTTCGGCAACTGTTGGTAGACTGTGGTTCGTGTCAGACGGGGATGGTAATAATGGGGGTTTTACGGGTGGGGCAGCACGCCAGACTGTAAGCTATCCAAATACAAGAAAACACAAAATTGCTTTGATTTCTGTACAAAGTCTTGTCGTACGCTTTCGTATGGCAACAAGAATGAGGGCGTTAAATAAAAAGACAAACAAAAAGCAAATTTCAAAAAATGACGGAGTTTGCGTAATGGTTTGAGATCATGGAAAGTAACTTTATTGACAGCATAATGCCTGCAACGGCCTGCAAATGGATGTCGAGTTAAGACCCCATATGACACGATCCACTGTCTACCGACAGTTGAGTGGGGTTTTTCACCCTACCGTTTCCCGGGCCATCTTACCAGTTTACCTTGACAGTTTATAAAGCCATCTCCCTTCCCGATATCCTTAACCAATAAGAGCTTTTGCAGGCAACGATATGGCTGAAGGATCCCACTTAAGTGTCGGTAGACTATAGATCACGTTATATGAGACTTTATCTCGATATCCATTTGCAGGTCGCTGCAGACATTATGCTGCCAACAGCAGTTACTTCCCATGACCTCAAATTGTTACGCAAACTGTGTTTTTTTGAAATTTGCTCTTTGTTTATTTTTTCGGCGAGGTTTGGTTCTGCAGCCCCACCTGAGGGATACCACATGGTTAACTAAAAAAACAAATTAGTTAACACACCTAATTTGGCCACTCGGTGGATATGTACCTCCACAGCATCAGAAACTAATGAATTCCCCCCCCCCTGTGCCACCCGCCCCATCAAACGTTTTATGCTACAGAGCATGCTACTCCCTATATTTTAGTAACATTATGTTTTACAATTTTCACTATCTCCTGACCGCCACATATGCGCTTGCTTTGATATTACTTGGTCCATTCAGTACCGTACTGGATATTGTACAATTTTGACATAGAAGGCATTCACAGACAAATTCATACCAGTGACCAATGCTTGTGGTATGTAATTACTTACCTAATTTTTTTCACACTTGCCTTACACATTGTTTTTTTTTATGACGTTATTGTAACCAAAAGGGGAGTTCAAAGGCGCTGGCCTACCCTTCCCTTAATAAATCTGATCTGATCTGATCTGAAGGGAAAGATAGTGCAAGCAGAGCTCGAAGCACACACAGAGAAACGGGTGAAGGTGGTGTGTGCACTATCCGCCCGACACAGCCACTTTCTGGACTGAGAGGATAGGGAGGGCGCAATCACAACTGGAAAGCCACAGAGGGAACGGCGTGTTAATTTGCAGCACATGGCCACTATAGGGGAACCGATGGAGTTCCACATCGTCCGAACAAGGACATTAGTAAGCCGCCTTGGCCACTCACTGGATTGAGATGATAAAGAGAGCGCAAGCAGGGCTCGAAGCAAGCGCAGGGAAGCGCCTGTTAACTGATACCTGAAGTAAACGAGGCTGGCGTATAAGCACTCCTCCTCCCCCCCCCTTAGTACAGTCACTCGCTGGATTAAAGTGGTGAGGAAGGTGCAAATACATGGTATCTGTAAAGTCAGCATACTCGCATTTACTAAAATTTTTTGAAAGCTAACCTTGTGGTATCACTCAGGTGAGGCTGCAGAACCAAAACTCGCTATTTTTTCAGCTAATGCACTCATTCCCGCTGCTATAAGAAAGCGTACGACAAGACTTTCGGCAGAAATATAAACAATTTCTGTGTTTTTGGGCATTTAATCAGCTTACTGTCTACCGACAATTAAGCGGGACCCTTCAACCTACCGTTGCCTTTCTTTGCAACTGAAACGTTCCCACAATTGTCAAGGCTTCTACGGCCCCCATCCGACTAAAGTAGTTATAGGCTGCCGTAGGCACATCGACCAATTTCATCAGCAGGTGACTGGTAGAATCAAACAGTTGACCGAAAATGCGAGAAGGAAGCGAGAGAGCGGCCAAAACTGGGGATTCCGTTGTCGTGGCGCATGAGTACCCTGTTCAATGAAATAAAGTAGGTGGGCTAACTCATGAAATGACAACTGAAATTCCGAAATGCGTTTTCGTTCCAAAAGGATTAATTAAGTAGGGTTGTAAGACTAGTCAGTCTGCAACATAATTCATCAATATTTCAGTTACCGCAGGATGCCGGCTTTCGAACGAACTTCCTTCCGGCTGAATGCAATAAAGTATATTCTGTAAAAAATGCCTGCTTACGTAGCATGAATTTTTCTCATTGATTTCCGATGCCCCTAAATGTCCAATTATATGTCATGGAAAACATGCATGCAAATATTCATTCTTTTGCTCATTCGGTAGAGAATTACGTCTTCCAATCTTATATTCGAAGGAAAGGTATAATTAGGTTTTATAAAACTTTTCCAATTCCTGAATAATTTGTAACCTGCTCTACCGTTGCACTTGGATTCCGGGTTTCCAAACTACAAGCAGTATATTTTCCGCGTACGGAAAACCACACATTTCCCCACGGTAATAAAGGGAGACCATATAGAGTTCATAATATTTAGCAGTGGATTTGATCCACATTGTTAACTTTAGAAGCCACACAGGTAAATGCAGAGACATGACGATTTATGAACGGCCATTTCACAGTATGCAAAATACCCACAATTAGAAGCATTTTTAAAACCTAATCATGGCCCTCCTTCGAGTCTAAAATTAGAAGTCGTAGTTATCTACCGAATGGGCAAAAGAATGAATATTTTCATGCATGTTTTCCATGAAATATAATTAGACATCTGGGGACATTAAAAATCAATGAGATAAATTCACGCCACTTAAGTAGTCGTTTCTTACAGAGAGTAGTTTTTGCATGCAGC
>CACRXP010000146.1:902566-922441 GCA_902702965.1 Spirometra erinaceieuropaei
AATTAACCATAAGGACGCTCTTTTTTCATTATAACCTCGTACTGGAAACGACGTTTCTTTTTTGTGATTGTAGGCAACAGTTCACCATCGGCGTCCTTTTATTCGCTTTTTGTTATTATTCATAGTTCAAACGAAATATATCCGTTTAGAGCTAAGTCTCCCTGTATCTATTATTTTTCTGTGGTTTTGCTTATTGTTGACACTACACATTTTACCACTTCTTACGAAGAAACAGTGGTAAAGTAAATAACTGCGGCTTTTTTACAATAGGCCAATAGCGAAAAAGACAATAAAGTTGGCTATCTCAGTGGCGATATAATAACCTAAACCAAAATATTTACAATTTTCTACGGAGTGCCGAAGCTAAGATCAATCTGTCTTGTCCTTACAATCTCAGGTTTGCAATGTAGGACATGTTCAGTTGATGCTCAGTAAAATTAGACAATTATTGGAAAAATGCGCTTTCGTGCTCGCCAGACGTTTTGCGTCTTATATAAAGGTAAAAATGTTTATAAGTAATTTGAATTTAGAAACCTTAGATTTTCGATTAGTTTAAAACCTGCTCTTTATAACTTAAAAGAATCTCACCTTCGTCTCTATCTTCCAGAATTAACTTGTCCCAATTCAAACCTCTCTCAGAAGCAACTCCTTCGGTCTCTTCCGGTACATCCTTCTCTGTCGTTTTATTATCCTCAATTATTTCGGTTCGCATGTCATCTGCTGGCAAAGCTTTTATATCAGTGTTCAACGTTTCATCGGGCTTTGACTCATCCTTCTTTTGGTCGTTGCCTTCGTTGGGAATCTCGCTATTCACGACTTTGTTTTTACGAAGGCAGTTGAAAGGAGTCAAATCATACTGTTTGTTAACAAAATCAATGTCAAATTCGGTGGTGGCACTCATGTAGCCAACGGCTTGCCCATCGACCTAGAAAACAAGCTTGAGTATGCATTAAAAACTACCTCAACGACTATCGTTTTCAGGTGGTCATTTTGGGCCTCGACCAGCTCTGCGGAATAAAATTCGCCATATGTGTCGGATAGAACTTTAGTTTTGCTCTCAAATATCGGCTGTACATCATCGTTATCATTGACGCTGATAAATATGAAGAAGTAGATCAATACTTACCGGGCTGGTCTAGCGTACAGAACAGGAAAGAATGCATCCCTCTTAAAATGTACAACTTCCCAATGGAACAGTGCAGGGTCTTCAGCGGAGTTTGGGTTTGGCTCCGTAAATTGAATGGGGCCTATTGTCTTATCCCTGAACTTGCTGAATATCAAACGCACATCACGGACAGGGTCGTTCTCGTCTAGTTCATCTATAGGCAAAAAATACGACGGTAAACAACAAATTTACCCAACTCAACACTCGAGGGTACCAAGAACAGAAGATGGTGTATATCTATAGACGTAGAGAAGGCTACTTTTATAAATTTTTCGTATCCAAATTTCCGATATAATCGATGAAGAACAAATAGATTTATGAACAACGTATTGCATGTATTTAAGTTGCTAAATCTGAACCGCAACCTAAACCACTCGTTTCCACGTTCTTTGTTGAGAATTTCTGAGGGCGGAGTGTCACTAAGGACTAAGCACCCAACGACTTTATTGTCGATGTTCGTGGCAGTGATAGAAATCAAGGAGTGTTCCCTGTCTGCTTTAAAAGGCAAACCGAACACTTACAGTAAGTTTATAAGGTTAACTTTTCTGGTCAAAAACGTGTCATCTGTGTCTATTAGTTCTTGAATAAAAATTGCGTCTAACGCTTCAGTTCTGCGAAAGTTCACAATCTTCATATTCAAATTACGAGGGTTTAATTGTCCTTGAGTATCGTTATGGTGATAAATAGATTCAAGCCACAAGGTTAATTGAGAAGGCTTCAGGTCTTCCAATCACCTAAATAAGCATATTTTTCAATATTTCAAATAAATCCAAAATTACTTCAAGGTCCAACAAACTCCAACGGGCTTTTCGCTTTATTACAAAAAATTTCATGGGTGTGAAACCCAAGCTTCCGCATTAGCGTCCCTACTTCAAGCTGTTTCTCTCTCATCGACAGCCAGATTTGTTGGTTATTAAGAATACGCTGGCAGATACGGATGTGCCTGTCGCAGATATTGTGACTAACAACTGTTTATCCTCCAGGGAAATTTGGGTTTCCAGGTTCATGATTAAAAGTTATGTGAAACATTTGTTATCTGTTCAAAGTCTCCTTTAATTGAGCTTTAAAAGATTTCCAGAATTTTTCCCTAAAATATTTTATGATGGGGGCGTATTTTAAGTCCCAGTAGTAACTAATGTTGCGTGGCTTTACTGCTTCTGGCTGCACGTGACCCTCATTCTCGGGCTTTAGGACTTTTGAGGATGTCTTAGATATCGGGATGAAGGAGCACGTTATCAGTTTTCCTACTCGATGACCAGGCATACTTGACTCAATTCTGCAGGGAGTCTCTGTCCCCTTCGCTGCCATCCATAGTTCCACAGGAAGTTCCTAACGGTAGCATAATTTTTTAAGCACTTTGTTGCAGAATTCATATCATTATTGCTCTGAAACTTGCGAATTCAATGTAGGTTTTCGATAAGTCTGCTCGCATAACGCTCAAAAAAGATTATATCTCCTGACTTGTCTGGATAATTTTTTATTTGAATGGGAATTTTTGCTTGGACCCTGGTGAAACTTTCGGACCAACTTATTTTTCATTTTTGTCCTTATGGAATTAATTTTCGTTACGAACGAAGAGTGTGCCTCCAATTTTTTCACCGTAAACACTGGCATATTCTGCTGTCTCGGTCTTCAAAGATCATCGCACTCCCATCCCGATATGCGCTGGCAGTTCTCTGTAACCTGGTTCCCCACCGATAGATGCGCTTGTGTCCCACTGGGTTTGCAGGTCTTGAGTATGGCTGCCAAGTCATCTTTCTCCCTCTGACTTGCCATTGCTTTGTTTTTGTTGTTGTTGGTTGAAATCCTGTTCGTTTGCCATGTGGATCATGTCCGGGAATGGAGCGCTAAGGTTTGGACCCAGCCGTGCTACCCACCTGCGTTCGCCGTCTCTCCCCCTCCCTCCGGTCTTCCTGACGCTGTCTTGACATGTGGCTGACGTGGGCAGGAGGGCGTGTGACAGAGGCTGCGCTGTAACGCCCCTGGACATGATCAGGATTGTTTGAATGTGGTGACACTTTTCGGCGCGAGGACCTAGGGTGGAGATGGCGTAGTCGCGTGTCGGTGAAGATGGCGTGTGTTCCTTCCTTTCTCTTCCGCCGATCCCTTCCCGCGCACCGTACCGTAACGTAACGTTCGTATCGCCCTCCTCCTCGCTACAAATCTGCCAGCCTTCATTTCCTGGAGCAAATGCATGCTGACCTGCTTGCTCTCTCAGGTTGGAACTCAAAGTAGCTAATGGAATCCTCTACGTCTACATGCCGCTATATGTGTTTTGGACCTGAGAGGCTACCTCAACCAGTGGTCTTTCAAGGCACACCTATGACTGAATGTACCTCCATCAAGGATTTAGGTTTAAGCTGCACAAATAATCTTGATCTCTCGTCACATGCCGACAGAATTACTGCCAAAACCGCCCAGATTTGTGGCTTTATTTCTTACAATTTCTATCGTACGGAACTTAAATTAAGACATTATCGTATATTTGTACTTCCCATTCTCGATTGTTGTTGCCCATTCTTTGGTTTGATGAATGAGGCTAGTCGTTTTAAAATTGAATATGTCGAAAGACGTTTTTCTGAAAAACTTTTAGATAGGGAACATCCCAATATCTCCTACTCAGACAGATGCCAGCTAATTAACCTAACATTTTTATGGGTTCGAAGGCTAGAAGCAGGCTTCTGTCTCCTCTTTCCCATTGATAATAGTTCAACTCTTCCTCGGATTTTAGCATTTACCCATAGTAGTCGCCCATACAATCTCGTCCTTAATTATACCTCCTCTTGCTTCCTCCACCTCTAAGCGCTCTCTTTTTTCGCTTCCAGATATACTTTCCTCTGGAATAACCTTCCAATAAATATAAGATCTTCAGATAATCTACACACCTTTAAGAGAAGGCTACGCCTTTATCTAAATACTGACTTGATTAAACTTTTTTTTTCCTCATCCTTCCCGGACGACTTTCTCTATGACACTCAGAAAGGGCCCCCGGGAATTTAGGACGCCGCCATTAAATTTCCGTATCTGCTCACATTTCCTTCTTTTTTTGAGTCGTATCGTTTCCTAGGATCCCTCATCAAAAATATTAATTTTTCGGTCTTTCAGTCCATCCATCGTGCCCTCACAGAATGCAATCTATCGACTTTCTTGGCGGAACCTTCTGTATTTGCCATACACTAGTAGTCTTGTCGCATCTCCCTTGCCCCGTCCTCGACTGGATGCGGCTGAATGTAACTGATCGCATCTGGGTCCCTATCGCCTCGAAACAGGTTTTCAATTCGCCACTTTGACATAAATAGCCTCATCTGGCATATGAATTTTCCCCTGATGATTCCCGACTAGATCCATTTGCTCCAGTCTACGTAAAGGGCAGTCCTGCCTGACCCGCCTACTTACCCCTCCATGAATTCCGCCATACAATGCCATATACAGTCCGGTCCTGCCTGCTTTTTATAAACTAGGGAACGAGAGTTTTTTTCCTTCTATAGTTCTAATCTAATCATACTCATTTTGTTTATGTTAGGAGTGTTTTTACTGCTCGCTCAACATTCTTCGTAACATGCTACTTATTAAAAACCTGTAAATTAAGTACTCTAATAATTATGTGTACCTCGTCTAAAATTCTAAAATGAATGTAAAAGTTATTCTTACTTGCTATGATAGGACCCTCACGGGTCTTGAATAAAAATTATTATCAATATTATTATTACATCTGCACCTCCGTCGGCCCTTCCCCGCAGTTGCCCACAGCGCTGCATTCGCCACCGTTTAATGAACTTGGATGTCGGTATCGCCACTCCACCCAGACAGGTTATTCTACGGTTGTAACTCATTCTACCTGTACAAGTAACGATTATTAGTATTATTATACGTATTTCCCGCGCCGTCTCTTTATATTGTACTGTATCCCTTTCTCGACGTACCCTCTTCTGCGGCGTGTGAATGAGTTTCAAGAGATGTTAACGGTTCTGTTCAGATCTATCTCCTCCAGGATTTACTCTCAGCGTTTCCCTACTTCGGTGTGTGCTACCCTTGACGTTCTCGGCCGCTACAGCGCAGGTCTACGCTCACTATAAAATAAATTGCGTACAAGTTACCGTGTTTGCTTTATCCCTATATGTAGCTCACGTTGGTCATAGTTGGGTAAGGGGTCAAAGTGTCATCTTCAAAAAGATACTTTTTTCCTGAGTTTCGAAATTTCGCTTTAAACTTTCGACAAACGGGGAGCCCACCTTCTTTTTAACTTCGGTTCACTGGCCGCGCATTTAAAAAATCGGATCTAAATCAGCGACATCCTTATCTTCACAAATTTACGGCCACGTTTCATTGAGGAGGACCCCCTCGCTGCCAACAGCTAGACGGACCTCTCCAAATCCACGAACGCTGACTCGTCCTGCCATTTGCTTCGCGCAATTGGGTTGGTTAAAATTAATTTTGTCCCATAACAGTGAATACGTTCCAGATTCTTTTAACTAATAAAGGAAGTCGGAAATGTTCTTGTAGGGCAATTTGCAACGGATCCGCCCTAAGGTGGACACCACCTCCGGCACTGATGTGGCGCGACCAACAAGGCAGTCACAAGACTATCGACGATTGACGGTCAGGCTGAAATGTGTGCAAGAATAACCGTTCGTCATAGCAAAAACGACTGGATTCCCAGATTTACTTATGCACAAATTGATTGGGGAGCTCAAGTGCGAAAGCTTCACCCGCTTAATAAATTGGCCTAAGCTGACAATTCTGTATATTCTGCTATTAAGTTCCTACCTACCAAACGAGTAGAGTTTGGTAAGTTGGATGGATGTCAAATATTTAAAAGAAGCCTGTATGAAATGCTGCAGACTCCTTCGCTGTTTACCCAGACAGAGGATATCTCCGATATCCGGAATTATGAGAAGGAAAGAACGTACGTAGGTAAACATGGCTTCATCTGCTCTGCCAATAGAGAAGGAAGAAAAAGGCGTGTATATGGATTTTCAGTTTATTTATTTTTTCAGTTTATTTGGTAAGGACAATAGGCAAAGCCTTTGAAAACGCTATTGATTACATGTCAGCTCGTTAGAAATAACTATACACGAACAAAAAATATTCACCATTAAGACAGTACTTGATTCGTTTGAGTAGCATTGCCTCAGATAAAATATTTGTGGGGACGTGGGGTCTTAGTTCAGATTCAGACTGTCGAGGGAAAACAGGGGACACAAATAATCATCCAAGCGTTTCTTGAAGAATTGCAGAGACGTAGCCTCCACGACTGACTGAGGGAGATCGTTCCATTTCTCCATTACCCTCTGCTTGAAAAATTCAGAACGAAGGTTCAGCCTGGACATTGTTGTCCGTAGCTTCATCGAGTGGCCACGAAGATTGGGTGAAAGGTGCCACTGAAACATGTCCTCAAAGCTAAGTCCATGCTCAAGGCCATGTATTATCTTGTAAACCAGGATTAGATCACCTCTTTGCTGCCTGTAGCACCGAGGGAATAGATTAAGGCAATTCAGTCTGTCTGTGTAGGAATGGCTTTTTAGACCGTTTACCAGCTTTGTTGCACGCCGTTGTACTCGTTCGAGTCATGCTTGGTCCTTTACTAGCCATGGCTGTCATGCTTGTATGCCATATTCTAAGTGGGGCCGAACAAAAGTGCCGTAATCTCTCCCAAAAAGGTCTTGGTCAAAGTTAACGAAAGCCTTTTGATTGTATACAACACTCCCATGGCGTTTTTTGCAGCCTTGTGGCACTGCAGTGTTGGTTTCAGGTTGTTCTGTATCCAAACCCCGAGATCCTTCTGTGAAGATTCTGCGGGGAGCCTTATATCTTTCAGGTGATATGTCCTCAGGCTCTCATTTGAATGAGAGTTGGTTGGACGCAGATGAAGGACGGCACACTCCTCCACATTGAAATCTAGAAGCCATTTCTTCGACCACGCTTGCAGTCGGTGCAGATTATCTTGAAGGGATCTCTGATCATTCGGTCCCTTAATGACTTGGCAGAGCTTAACATTGTCTGCAAACATTATTTTGTCGCGGTCGAGTTCCTGAAGGCTGTCATTAACGTAAAGGACGAAGAGCAATGGTCCCAGAACTGAGCCTTGCGGCACACCACTGGTCACGTTCACCCATTCTGACATATCATCCCCGATACAGACACGTTGTTTCCGACCAATCAGAAACGCTCTAATCCAGTTCAGAAGATCTCCCCGGATGCCGATGGCGTTCAATTTGTGAAGAAGACGTTGGTGCAGGACAGTGCCAAAAGCTTTGCGGAAATCGATGTACACGACATCGACCTCAAAACTCTCTTCTAGAGCCCTGGTCCAGATCTCCAGACAAGCTAGTACATTTGAGATGCAGGAGCGTCCTCTCCGGAAGCCATGTTGAAAATCCTGCAAGATGTTATTTTCTTTACAAAACTGTTGTATAGCGCTCTTTACTATAGTTTCCATCGTTTTGCAAGGGAGGCAAGTTAAGCTAATAGGCCAGCAGCTGCTTGCTGTCATCCTGCTACCTCCTTTATGCAATGGAACGAGATTAGCTGTCTTCCACTGTGAGGGCAGCCTTCCTGTTCTCATTGACAGCTCAAAGAGAGTCGAAAGAGGCTTTGACAGCTCCGTTGATAGCTCCTTAAGTATTAGTCCAGGAATTCCGTCGGGTCCAGGAGACTTATCAGGTTTTATTTGACTGAGGGCGCGTCAGACTTCTTCGACGGAAAAGGCGACGCTTTCAATGACGGCCATATCTTGGCGCATTTGAAGCTCCTGGCTGTCTCGGTCCATTTCAAACTGCTGATTGTCTTCTAAGGACTCCCCCGTAAAAACCGATTGAAAAAACTGAGACAGTAATCGCACTTTCTGTGGCCCTTCAGTATGAATGCGAATCAGATTCTGTTGCAAGTAAGAGAACGACCAGACGGAATCTCAAAGAGTAAAGAAGTGTTCATAGCGCCCTGTAGGACAAAGAAGGCCAGATTAAGGAATAGAAATTGGGTAAAATGCAAGCAAAACCTGTGACGACGAAGGTCGCGCCCGATAGAGAAAGCTTAGTTAAGCGGGGAACATGCGTTGACTGTGCCGCACCAGGCCTCCCTAAATTAAAAGGAGACGGTAACCAGAATTTCCTGAATGAATTCTCTGCACATTAGAATAGACCAAAATTTTTCCGAGTTGATCGCAATAAATTCATTGTCATAAGGTACATGCGTGAGTCTGCTTTCAGCATCCCGAAATACAGCATTGACCGTGACCTGGAAGAATTCCTCCAGCATCTTTAAGCTCTCTTAAAATGAGATGAGGAGGTCGCCATATTAAACGCCTTCAGGATGGACGGGATAAAAGGTTCAAAGGATGAGTCGGCCGATCGAGACTGTAAAATTTGTCTTCCAAAATAGGGACCAGCCACCGCTACTAGTGGGCTGGAAATACGTGCTTCAAAAAGCTCACCCAGCTGTTTTTCAGTGACATTTTTCTCCTGCGGGGAGGGAGACGTGGAAAGGTACTTCTCAGGACGTCCAACCTGAGCGGGAGCAGTTTCGAAATACGGAACGGTAAATTATGTATGTTTGGTGGTCAGCCCTCTGGAGAAAGCCCATAGCCCTTACAGTTTAAGTATGATGAACACCAGTCCGTCTAGATCAGAACCGAAAGGCTTTTGCATACAACCCGGTGAAATGGGCAGACGCCTGTATCCAGTGGTTACTCAGATCAAATTGAAACTTTTGTTAACTTGAGCACACAGTTTCGTCTTAAAAATCAAAGGATTCAAGGCACTAGTTTCAGAACGATATCTCGGGTGTAAGGTTGCTGACGCCCGGTCGAGATAATACATCAACAAGGACATTGTCGTTGCTTTGGACGTATCGGATGCAAACGAAAAACTGCAAAATATAGAATGACATCTATCTAGCCTGGCCTTGAGAGCGTAAGTGGGACGTTTGTGGTCGGTGTGGACCCGACAACCTCTGCCCTCTAAAAAGGTGTCGAAAATAACGAATGTCTAGGTAGATAGCAAGAGGCTGGCGGGATAAAGTATTGCAGCGAGTCTGTGTCGGTCGAAACAACTGTTTATTCCCCTGTTGATGCAGGGCTGCGCATATAGCACTGTTGGAAGCGCCAGTGGTCAAAATCAACTGTGTATGGGCATCGGGACTGAGCTGGTGAAGCGTGTTGGCGTCAGCGAGGGCCTTCTTGGCTGCCTCAAAAGGCGTATGGGCTGCCAGCGAAGGTTCGATCGTCTTTGCCTCCGACTTCGAGAGGTCAGTCCAGAGAACCAGTGTTGCACACAGTTGGGAATGAACAATCGGTACTAACTGATGAGGCGATGAAACGCCGTAGCAGCTTGAGTGCCTTGGAAGCAGGAAAAGACAAGACTTTCGGCACTTTAGAAGTGGAATGTTTTCGTGTCGGACGAAGTGGTGACCAAGGAAATCAAGAGATGTGAACCCAAAGAGGCACTTATCAACGTTTAGTTACATACTCTGCGGTTGGAAACGATCGAGTGTCTGGCTTGAGTGCAACGTGTGTTCCTCTGGCCAAGGGCTCAAGATGACTATGTCATCAATAAGGAAAGTTGTAAATGAAAAACCCCAGAAGACCTCATCTATGAGACGTTGGAAGGATTGAACTGAGTCGCGCAAACTGCAAGTCATGTGAAGGAAGTAGAACAGATTAAAGAGTGTCGTGATGGTGTTCTTGAGAATGTCCTCTTTCGCGACTAGTATCTGATGACATGCTTTCGCGAAATCGATTCTGAAATAAATGGCACTTCCGGCCAGTATATGAGAGAAATCGTGAATATGGAGAATGCGATACCGATCAGGAACAGTAGTCCTGCTCATAGCGCGATAATCACCGCATGGTCTCCAAACATCAGCCGATTTATTGGGCACCATGTGCAGTGAAGAGGCGCACACACTGGAAGAAGGAAAAATAATTCCACAAATCATCATGTTTTTGAATTTATTTCTCATCTTTTTGAACTCTTCCAGATGATGTCTGTGCAAATGAGGGTTCCCTGGTTGCCCTGTGGTGGTATTATGTTGTTTAAACACGTGCTAAAATTTTTCGATGGACCCACAGGGCTTGACGGAAGACGAACAGTCCTTAAAAGGGTTAGTGAATCGTGAACTTGGAATAATCAAATGGATGTGGACCGAATGTTCGGAGGTGACGGCACAAAAGGTAGAAAATTGGGCTGCAGTATCGATGATTGTACAACGTTTCAGTTTGACTGCAAGACCGAAAGATGGCAGGAAGTCGGACCCCAAAAGTGGATGACTGAACGTCAGCCTGGGTAGAGTCCCACTGAAAACGTCGCCGAACGCCAGGACGAGAATGGGGGACCGTTGTCCGAAGGTGTTGATAGTGATGCCGCCTACAGCATGCAGTGAAAAGGTTTGGGGTGGTGGCGCCCAGGAGGCGGGATGACACTAACTTCAGCACCGGTATCGACAAAAACAGAGACATCTCGGCTTGTCAGTGATGTGGAAGAGGCGACTGGATGACGACTGGTCAGCAGCGGTCGTCGCCATTGCCGACTGGTGTTTTCGTTTAACAGCTGTGACGATTGGTGGGATGTGCACGGTGGAACGCCTCTTCGTGCAGCTGGACCCTAGGTGCGATTCTACCAGCACGAGGTTTGCGGCCACCGTTCGTTTGACTGAGAACGCCAACACCAATATGGATGGTTTCGTGCAGAGTTTGATGCACGAAATGCATACCGTGTCCTTTAAGTGTTCGTAGTCGTTACGGTGTGCCTCGTCGAGAAGCGCAACAGCAGTGTAACGACTCCAAATAGGGAATTGTGCGTTTTGACTTGGAGGTTCCACCGGGAACAGAGGTGGAAGATCGATGGGATTTGCTGTTCGTGACCAATATCTGCTGGGTATTAAAACAAGATGCACATATAGGGTATCATTCCTTCACCTGGCCTGCGTGGTGGGTTAGTTTATGTAGTGAAGTGCTGGTGTCAAGTATGACTAGCACCTGCTGTATGGGATTTGGCCGCTCACTAGTCATACGGGGTGTTATGAAGACGGACTCAAACTGCCTAAACTACGTACGTGGACCAACGATCGTGAGCGGGTTTCATTTGACGAAGAGGGTGTTAACATTCAGGGGGTCAGTGTTTGGATCGTTGTCAGTCATAGTAAACACGATGGTTTGTGAATCTAGGAATTCGGAATCACCGCTTTTATAGATATAGATAATAATCAAAACTATAAAGTAATAATATATACAGGAAAAGGTTAGCTCTAAGTGTGCAAAAACGGCAAAGGCAAATTGTCATACAGACTCATGAAAAATGAAATCCACTCCAGTACCAGGTTGTTGTAAAACGCGAGGGCCCTTTGGGTAATTCTAACAAGTTCTGAGCTGATCCTTGTCGCTAATGCTTGTTGCTCGAACAAATCCACGTCACGCAAGATATGATTGAGAAGTAGTTCCCAGATGTCTATCGCGCTTGAATAAAACGGTTTCAGGCACATAAAGGTGGCTATAAGAACCATAGACATCAAATGCAATGAAACCGGAAAACGCGTAGTCGTAAGTCGAAGCTGGTTGTTGTTTTTATTCTAGCGCATCAGAACGAGAGTACACAAGAGTTCAGGTGCAGATGAAAATGCAAAGACAAAATTTGGAAGACGTACATAGACTTACAGGCCTACCGCATGTTGCATGACCTAGTAGCATTCATAATCTTTACAGGACGCAGAGAAATTTCAAGTTCGTTGATATTATCCCCTCTTGAGAACAAAGTTGAGGCCACCGACAAGTGAACCGATCAGTTATATCTAGTTAAGCACAATTAACTTTGCTGTACCTGGTTCATACTTAGGCGTATTTCACTTATCCGCCACCATCGCTATCACGCTTTTTCCATCTCCTGTTCCACAGGTTGGGCGATGCCCTTGCGAGTGACTGAGCACGTGGAATAGATAACGAAAGTTGAGCGCTTACCCTTCCTAGTTCGAACTACATGTTGTGCCTATTGACCAAGTCTAACGGGCTGATCAACGGAAGCTTTCATGGGCTTCACTAATTACGTATGCTTATTCCAAGTCGTATAGTCTATTTATTTGTGTAAGTAGACATTCTTGAGAAATAAAAGTAAAAACAAGGCTACGGGCAGATCATTCAATACAGAGCTTTATGGGAAGTGCCCCCAAGTCAAGGTCTGTTTGGTTACCCTGCCTTCAAGACTGTCGGCCCAGGCCACGTGTCACCCTTCTGGGCTTAAAGGTCAGTAAGCGTCTGCTATGCCTGGATCAACAAACCATGGCCCCCTCAGTTTTATATAAGTTGGCAGTTCTCTGACGCCTGGTTCCCCTGACGGTAGATGCGCTTGCGCTCCCACTGGGTGTAGAGGCCGTGAGCATGGCTGCCCAGTCATTCTCGTCGTCTTTCTGACTCGTCGTTGTGCTGTTGTTGGGGAAAATTTTGATCAAGTGTTTGTTGTGGACCAGGGAGTGTAGGGTGGAGAGCCAAGTTACGGGCTCGGCCGCGCCATCCACCTGCGCCCTCCCCCGCCTACGGTCTTTTTGACGCTGTCTAAACACCGGACTCAGGTAGGGGAGGGGGGGATGCGTCAGATGCTGCGTAAGTCTACACTCATCATAAACTAAATCACGCTCAAGTCACTGCACCTCCTTCACCTTGCTGTGGAGCACACGGTGGATATCATCGGACGCGATGGTAACTGCAATCTACATGCCCTTTTTCTAAAGAGGTCGACGGTGCAGATAGCGTGTAATCAAAAAAGACAAAAGATGTCACTGCAACTAGCGGTGTCAGAATTCACGGTTCCTTAATTCGTACACTGAAATAGAAGGAAATGTTAACCGGAATTCTGAAATGCCTTTTTGACTCAAAATGATCACCTAAGTACGGTTTTAGTATCAACCACCATGCAGCATAATCCCAAGGTATTTCACGTACGTCGAGATTCCGGCTCATGAACGAACTTCTTTCCGGCCCTCTGCAAAAACCACACTACATAAAAATGACTGCTTGGTTAGTATGGATTTCTCCTACTGATTT
The DNA here is from genome assembly GCA_902702965.1 of Spirometra erinaceieuropaei. Taxonomy (NCBI): domain Eukaryota; kingdom Metazoa; phylum Platyhelminthes; class Cestoda; order Diphyllobothriidea; family Diphyllobothriidae; genus Spirometra; species Spirometra erinaceieuropaei. The sequence goes on from CACRXP010000146.1 coordinate 915,760, forward strand.
TCGATGACTATATATTTAAGTATATTTTGATGAAAAAATCAGAAATGCTCGTTTTTTCAGGCATTTGGTAGCAAATTATATGTTCTTGATGATGATGAAGTATGGTCCGGTTTTAAAAAGTTTCTAACAATGAGATTTTCTAAGGCCATGAAATATCCATTCATAAAGCATCGTATCTCCACATTTCTTAATATTGTTTGTGAATCATACATTATGGTTCAAATCAACTGCAAAATTTCATGAAATCCGTATGATATTTTCTTAATAGCTTATAAAAGTATATGACTTTCCTTACACAGAAAACATACCGCTTAGAGTTGTAAAACCCTGAACGCAAGTGTAACGGCAGGTATAGCCCAAAATTACTCGGAAACCGAAAAATATTTTGAAATCAAATTGTGCTCCTTCTTCAAGCACCAGGTTTATAAAGTCGTAATTTGCTACCAATTTACAAAAATAACGGATGTGTTGTATCTATTTTCTATACAGTATATTTGGGTTTATAATGGCATTAAAAAGCAATGAGAAAAGTTCATGCTACTTAAGTGGTCCTTTTTCAGAATATCGATTTTGCGGACGGCCAAGAAGAAGCTAGTTCAACAGCCTGCATCCTGATATGACTAAAATATTCTGGCATTGTGGTATATAATGATTAATATTACAACCATGCTTAAGTTATCTTTTCGAATTGAAAACATATTACTGACTTTCGGTCAACATTTCATGTAGGTTTTGAAGAAGGCGAAAACGTTATCTCAAGACATCGCGGTGCAAATAAAAGGGAAGGTGATTTTTTTAGGACGCTGACTTACCCATCTTATGTTTCACAATCGCGCCTGAGTGCATCATCGGAGGCAAATGACGTAAAACTCATAAGTCAGTCTGTCATTCTCTTTGGCTGACATCCGATGGATCCTTCACGCCCTTTATTTTGACCGGGGTGTTGTGAAACAACGTCAGGGACACCTTCTAGGTCAACTCGATGACTGCTTGCCCTGACTTCAGGTTGCTAGGTTTCGAATATTTTCATCGGCGGTTCTGCGTGCTGTCCGCCCAAGTACATTTGACCTACGCAGGTCAGTCACTGACTCTTGCCTAGAATCTGAGTATGGGGAGACGTGGACGAATTTGGGCATTCACGAGGATGCTCAAATAACAAGGGTAGAAGATGAAGGTCAGAAATAATCTGGGAAAAGGCCTACACAAAGAACTTATCTGAAGCCACCGCAAAAACCTATAAACCTGCGTCTCCGGGCGCCATCTAGAGGTAAAGAAAAGATATAGATACTTTATTTTGGAAGCATCATTCCAAAATCTTCAGCAAAAAGCCTCCATTCACAGTGAGTACGCAAAACAAACAACACCAGCAGATCACAAACGATAGCTGCCGAGAGGTGTAACTGTCGACACCATGAAGAATCGTCGGCGAATGGGTTACAAAATTCGCGTCAGATTTGGCCTCCTTCAAAACGGTGCTAGAGCAGTATGCAGATGACCTCACCATTGTAGTTCAGATAAATAACAAGGGAAAATATACATAATATATGATGTTAAGTGAATAATTTCAAAAATAACTCAGTGCAGGGCATGGAGTTAAATCTCCGGGGCATGACTTTTTAGGGTCAGAATCGAAATTTCAATAAACATTTGAGTCGAAGGCAGTCGACTACTGTGGAATAACCACGTGATACCCATTCTACAAGCAAATACCACTACTGTTAGTATGAAATGTATACATCTAACGTATTATGCCGTACTCTCGACATGTCCCGGAGACTTAACTCCAAGTCCTACACTGAGTAATTTCTGAAATTATTCACTTGAATATTCTCTAGAGTTCATATACCAGAAACCGCATAGGGAACTCTGGGAGACCCACTGATGAACCGAGCCCCTCGCAGCTGTGTCACGCAGCGACAGAATATCAGCGAAACACGTGTCTGGACTTTTATAAGATCAGATCAGATTTATGAAGGGAAAGGTAGGCGAGCGCCTTTGAACTCCCTTTTGGTTACAATAACATCATAGAAAAACAATGTGTAAGGCAAGTGTCAAAGAAAACTAGGTAAGTAATGACATACAACAAGCATTGATTACTGGTATACATTTGTCTGTGAATGTCTTCTGTGTCAAAATTGTACAATAACCAGTACGCGGCACTGAATGGACCAAGTAATATCGAAGCAAACGCGTATACTTCGGTCAAGAGATAATGAAAAGTCATAAAATAATGCTACGTAAATATAGGCAGTAGCAAGCTTTGTAACGTAAAACTTTCTGGGTGGGTAGTACAGGGTGAAAATTTGTTAGTTTCTGTTGCCGTGTTGGTACATATCCCTGTACTGGTTAGTACCTATGTCGGGAGTACGGTATAATACGTACGAAATACATTATATATATAATGAGTAAGATAGCCCAACGGATGCACATATAAAAAATTCCCATGCGAATGGCGAGCAGAAGAAAATGGCGGATCAATTTCACCACCTAATCATGCGCCCCACAATCGGTTCTCGCGTCAAGATATCGGCAGTTATACAAACCGTCATCAGCCGCAACTCGCATAAACAGAATGTTGAAGACGTAAGACGAGGTGCCGGACTCCTAGTTTATTTTTGTAAGGTGGGCATCAAAGACTTCTTGTGCAATAGTTCCGTGTTTGTACAGGGGTTCGTAGCAATAAATTCACGTGTTTTTCAACAATGTCATCTCCTTGTCAGTGTAGTTCATTTGTCATCGACCACAGAGAATAATAACTTTTCATAATTTTTTAGGGCCATGGACGTTTTATTTCATAATACTAAAATATGATTTCGTCATCTTTGAGCCTTTCAATCTACTATTTTGCAGACAGACGAGGAGATGTAAATAACTTGAATAGTGAGGATTTCATTTCTTTTGTTAACAAAATGCATATTGCCCTTGTTAATTTTCCTGGAAATTACTGCGCAAACATGGAGTAAATCCTTCGGAATGAAGCTTTTTCGGGATCAGTCCGAAAGTTGGCGCGAATATTTCAGTTGAAATCCGTCAGCGTCAGCGGGGCAACCGTGTAAAATCAATCAGCTGTCAACAGACACGTACTGTGTAATCCAACATACTAGCTGTCCAGGTACTGACTAAAAGCCCAAACACGTGTTTCGCCGAATCACTGTCGCTGCATGATGCAACTAGGGGGGGGGGGGGGGTTGGGCTTCAAGGTATGTAAGCATCTGCTAGGCTAGGATCAGTAAAGCATGGCGCGCCTGGTGCGAGCTGGCAGTTTTCGAGCACCTGGTTCCCTGCCGGTAGATGCGCTTGCGCTCCCGCTGGGTATACAGGTCGTGTGCATGGCTACCCAGTCCTCCTCGTCGTCTTTCTGACCCGTTGTTGGTAAAAAGGTTACGTAGCCGCACCTGATGGACACAATAGTGTCGACCTACTTAATTATTTTGAGTTGGTGTGATTATGCTGGTATGTTGGTGCTGTACGATGCGAGCCTGTAGTTTCCTTCTGCCTTTCGCTTTGGATGTCTCAGGGATTAGAGTTTAGGGCTGTGGTTAATGGTTAAGGTTAAAGGGTTAGGGTTAGAGGTTAGGGGACCATGGCCTAGGGTTATTGTTTAGGGCTAGTGTTAGGGACTAAGGATTATGATTGGGGGTTAGGGGTTAGAGTTAGGGGTTAGGACTAGGAGTTAGGGTTATGGGTTAGGGGTTAGGGCAACTATTTCTCAACCACTCAAAGTACAGCTGCGCATTCCCAATAGCTTTTATTTTGCATACAATTACTTGACCTCGTCACCTGTGTGTTCCTTGGTCCCACTTATAAAAAACCTTCTTACCACCGGTCCCGTGTTATAGGTGAGTGGGGTTTGTTTACTTCAGGTGGGGCTACATAACCACATCTGACCGGCAAAAATCCTGGTCAAGTGTTTGTTGTGGACCAGGACGTGTGCGATGGAGCGCCAATGTGTGAGCTCGGCCGCGCCATCCACCTGCGCCCTCTCCTGCCTCCGGTCTTCTTGTCTACGGCTTGACAACGGGCCCGAGTGGGGAGGAGGAGTGGGTGCGGTAGATGCTGTGCAAGCATACCCTCACTATAAACTACTTCATGTGCAAGTCACCGTGTCTGCTTCATTTTGCAATGAATCACACAGTGGACATCGTCGACACGACGGTCGAACTGTCCGTGTGAGGGGGTTTGGATCAGCATTGGGGCTACAACCGGCCTCCATGTGCTTTTTGACATATAACCCAGTTTAGAAATTTCCGTATTTTAATTTCATTGTAAATAATTGCGCAGGTTTAAAGATAAGCCATCGGGACAAATCTTTTTAGCATTGGACGGAAAGTCCACAAAAAACGTGCCTGGGCTTTTCGCTAGTACCTGTGCTGCTAGTACAGTTCGTGACCGATCTCATGAAATGTTGGTCGAAATTCTGAAATTCGTTTTCGATTCGGAAGGATTACTTAAGTGTGGTTGTAATATTAGTTGGCATGCGGCATAATCCTATAGCATTTCGGACTGGCCAGGATGTGGACTTTTAAATGCATTCCATCTTGTCCTCCTGCAGAAACCGTACTCGGTAAAAAATAACTACTTAAGTAGCATGAATTTTTCCTATTGATTTTCGATGGTCTTATAAATTCAAATAGATTTAACGGAAATAAGCTTTCTTTTACTCATTTGGTAGACAACAACATTGTCTTTGCATTTTATATACGAAGAAAGTGTATATTTGGGTTTTAACAAAGTTCCTAATTATGAGGTTTTTAAGACCATGCATTATCCATGCATACAGGACCATTTACTACTGCTCCTCATGAAATTGCGTGATTTTATGAACTCTATGTGGTATCTTCTTAAAGGCATAGAGGAATATATGATTTTCCTTACGCGGAAAACATGCACCTTGTTGACTGACATCGGATTTCGATTCAACTACCCACATCAACTTTCTTACCGAGTCCTAATGATTTAGCCTGAGTTAACGTGTTAACTTGTTATGCGACTAAAGATCTAGTTAACCAGTTCTTGTACTATGACTGGCGAACTACTGACGATTTACATCCTGAGGAATTCAGCGCAGAGTACTGACAATTGTCTCTTCTGTAGATTTTTCTAGGGCATTTTAACCTAAAAACCGGGGGTACTTTTCACAAGTCCTCGTCTAGGTTCAGTCGGAGACGAGGAATCTAATGCATTTAGTTGCTCCGGCGAAGTTAAATTAACCGGGTGTATGAGCTGACTTCTTCGTAAACTAGGTAACCGGTAAACACCGATCTAGCCTGACAAATGCAAACGAAAGTGCGCTTTCAACCCCATCCTGAGACACCTGATGGACCCAGGTTGGCGTCGAAAATGCCCGAAGAAGGACCCCTCCCAGGTCCTTGTCAGCCTCCGATGATTCTATGTCATAAATCAATCAATTAGCCAAATACCTTCGTTTCGACTGTTGGACGGATGTTGACATAGAATCAGAAGATTAAATCATTTTTTAGTCAAAAAATTGCTGGTCAGACATCCGAAACAAGCTTTTTCCTTCTCTAACCTCTTCGGCTTGCATTGTAATCCACCTCCAGCGACGAGAAAATGGTACCGGCACTTATGGGGTGGTGCGATCCATAATCGACCAATTTTATCAATCTAACAGTAGCTCTGCATGACAGGCTGTACGGGCGGCTAATCGCTATGCTTTTTATTTCTTATCAGCGGACAGTGGCTCGAATTAGTCGACAGTCTTTGTGGCAATGGATACTAAGACCCTAAAAACAGCAAAGGCATTTTAATCTTCCAGGAGAGTATCCGAGGCACCAGCTGGACAGCTAACTCACTTTGTTACCCTACCTTTATTTTCCCTATGGAAGAAAGCTTGTTGAGGTAGTAACGTGAATCAAACAGCAAGATAACTCGTACGACAGTTAGAAAGATAAAATTTAGTTCAGCCATTTCAAACACACGTTTGAATGATTATACTAATGCTATTAGAAATGCACTTCCAGACAGCCTAGCGTGCAGAGGTGGCGTATATGGAGTCCTCTGCTCGCGATCAGGATAGTTAGGGGGGTGATACCTGCAAATGTTTTGAATATTTCTAACCCCAGCCACTAGGATATGATCTCATCGTAGAGCCGTTTACTCAAATGCTCGGTGGTCCGAAATCGCGTGCTCGAAACACAGGGTATGACAAGTTAGGGGAGGCAAATAGATCAACATCTTTTGTTCCAGTCTGCCGTCTTCGTCGGTAGCACACATCGGTTATTGCCTGCACCCGCGTAGCTTCGATAGAACTGCAGCATAATTACCCTTTGGTAACTTAATACCTACTGCTAGAACGGTCCAATGCAAAATCCCGAAAAAAAGTATACCACCCATGACTGTAAGACTCACATTTGACAAACTGAGAGCAGTCACCGACATGAGGTAGACGTATGCCGCCCACTAATGCAGTTTCTAGAGGAAGAGGGGAGAGGGCGGAAGAGGACGGCTTTGAGCGGCAGAAGCTGCCTGACTGCTATTGTTAGCATTGACTACAAAAGAACTACCCAGTTGACGAGGGGATTCTCTTTTGATTGACAGCGGCCAGTTGCATGTGTCGGAAAATGTACCGCTATTTTAATCCAGCGCGTAGGCGCACTGGAACGGACCAGTACATTGCTACTCTCACCCCCCTAACGACAAGCCCAGCCACTTGGCCTTTCTT